>VZTU01026314.1:374273-625827 GCA_013400835.1 Zapornia atra
CCCCCCAAGTATGGCAGAATCTGGAAAAGAACTCCTGCATGCTCCATGGCTGGAGAATACTGTACCTAAATGTTCGGGTTATTATTTCTAGAAGGTTATGGTTTTATAACGAAATTATGTGCAGGCCAAGGACTCAATTATTCCATCATTTGTTTTGGGCAGTGGTGCTGAATTAGCAAAATGGACCACAACAACTATACAACAAAACCAGGATTATAATCACAAACCATCTGAGGTGGGTTGTACTCAGTGACAGAGTGTGTTTTCTTCCCACATACCTAACACTACTGTTAAACCTTCCTCCCTACTTCCCTCCTCTCATCTTCATAAAAGCCATCTTGACCTGCTTGAGCTTCAAGCCCCTGGTGAGGAACACAGCTCCTGGCCATCCCTCCCACTATGGCGTTTGGTTTCCCTGTGCACCCCCAGCTGCCCCAAGACGCAGTTCTGTGTCCAACTCCTCCAACACTTCTCCCCCTCTCCCACGCCACCAAAGCCTTGGCATTTTGTTCCTCTTCTAAACCAAGTAGCTTTGCTCCACTGCTGCTTCACCACTTCGGAAGAGCTCCATCAGGAGCAGCAGCAACAGTACCTTCACATTTCCCTCCTTCAAACACCTCCTTTGCCAGCGCAGATAAAAAACCCTTGACAGTGGGTAAGACAGCTGGCGTGCTGGATGACTGCCTCTTGCGTGGAAATTGTCGTCTCTTTGTTTCTGAGGACTCACCCCATCTGTCCATCTCAATTCATCAAATGTGTCCTGTCTTACACTGAAACAGCAAACCCACAAGGGCAAGGATCAAGATTTTTGCGTGTATTCTGTACAGCTCCTAGTTACAATGGTGCCTACAACTGAGCTGCTAAATACTATCTCGCGTACCAATAAAGTAACAAAAGAAGTAACCTCCTCTCCTCCCCAAATTTCAAGCGTAGCTTGAAAGAGACCACTTAGAATGTTTATTTCCTAAGGGAACATTTTATAATTACATTTTGGACATATGAATAAGGAAGATGAAGGATACCAAGAGAAGATGAAATATATGTGAAGAAATTCTTCACACGCCATTCTAAAAACAATAATCTCAGAAAGCAATAATTCTAGTGAGACTTCTTCCCCGAATACCAAAACATGCCAGTCACTAATTAAAATTCTGGAAAGCTTCTTTGTGATACAAAAGCATCACCATTTCCCCTCAGAAAAACAGGGGACCCAAGGAGAAAAGGTAAGCAGTCTGTGCAGGAAAGCCCAGGATGATAAATCACACAACTCCAAGCTACATCAGACACTGTTCTCACACCGGCTGCAGGGATGCCGAAAGCTCCCTACTTCAGCCTGGAGTAAGTTTTAAGGTTCTGAATAAAACTAAATCTGAGAGTAGCCCATACACTGAGCTTTTGAAAATCCCATCTGAGCTGACTCCAAAATACACTAATTATGTGGATTATGTAGGACACAAAAGCATCTTCTCATTAAAGCACCACACTCTGAGATGAAATCCTCTCTCAAATTGGTACTCTAGTGAAAATAAGACTGGCTGAGGACGTGTGTAGATGAGCCACAATTTTTCATGGGAATGTTGGAAGAGACTTAAATGAACCCCTTAATTTGCAGAGTGGAATGTTAATGCTTCCCTCAGAAAGACAAGATGCATTTCCACCTCTAACGAGCGATATACATCTATAGCTAACAAGCCATACAACCTCTGAGCGAATGTCAGCAGCTTCACGAGGGAAACGCACAAGCCAGGGATTACACTGGGAAGTTGATAGTGATCAGGGTTACAAATCACTGATATCCCCAGTCAAGCACCCGTTTGGGCTGTGTCCAACACTGAAATCACAAGTGACAAAATACAATTAAAATACACGGACATCTCAGCCCCCATCTGTTTTCGTGGTTTACTGTCCTTCCCAAACAACTTCTCCATGCTGAGCAGAGCCCAGTGTGGCTGACCACACCACGACCCATCCCCTTTGCAGCAACTCTGGACTGGGGATGCAAGGGCCTTGCCTCACTGGCCGCTTGTTTTGTGGGGCATTTGCCACATTTTGGGGATGCTTTACCCTGGCATAGAAGGGAGAGCAGCTGCAATCTGGCTTGCACATGGTCCTGCCTGCTGCCTCCAAGCGCTTTGCTGCTTTGCGCTGAATCCGAGTGTTGGGAGAGGCTGCTGGGGACTGAGAACACGCCGGGGCAGCCTGAGCTGCACATAGGACTCTTACAGCATCACAGTTAGCAGGCAATTAACTTGAAGATGCTTTTTTATCCCATCATCCATAATATTCCACATTATCATCCACCAAACACTTTTGTCTCTCTGCTGAAGTTAGGCTGTGCTTGCAGTTAGGCCGCGTTTTGAAAAATGCGGCCTAACTGTAAGCACAGCCTAACTTCAGCTAAGAAATGCATTCAGGAACCTGTGACTAAGCTGCATGGGCTGTTAGCCAATGCACCACATCTTACACATGACAAATTATGCATTCAGCCATTGTTTGAAAGTTTTGAATTCACTGTTGGTGGTAAACTTTTTACTAGAACACACAGATGGTCCTGCCTGATCTTGTTAATGAAAAACTCTCACACAGCTACAAAAACAGACGTGATCATCTGTTTTTCAACATTCTGAAAAAAATCTACAGAGGTGTAAGGTGCTATACAAATGAGAATAATTAGCTTGTGCCATCTGTGGACATTAAAAAAGGAGAGTATCTGTATTCCTATGTTTTATAATGATAAGCATTATGTCTCCAGCAAAGTATGCACTTAATAACTTTTCAATTTATTGTGACCTTCTGCTCCAATTTACCTAAGGAACCATCATACTAGCTGTGCCTCACACCTTTTTCAACTTATAATTAGCAAGTAATAAAAAATGCTATTAAAAAGTAATAAGTCTGAAGCTTTCTGACAATTCACTGATTAATTCTGAAAATTTTAAAGCTCATTGGAACATACTTGGCTAAAACATTGATTTTATCTAGTTCTCAATACCAGTAACGAGTGCTGGTGCATGACCAGGCCTCAGAGCTTACTGACACGTCATGGCTGCAGGGATCGCACCCTCCAATGTTACCTGGATCCATGACAGGGGAGCATTCTGATCCAAGTTGAGCTGCATTCTGTCCAGGCACACAGCGTGCTGTGTGTCTGTGGACTTCAGCAGGAAGGGCACAATGCTGCAGCAGCCTGGGCATGGGTGCCCTTAGCGCTGATGAGGAACAGTTAATATTGATGAGTGACTTAGAGGGACAACCGTAAAAACAATCAGCATTCAGGACTGTGTTTGACTTGATTCTGTATAGAAGGGACCCTTCAGATCATCAAGTCCAACCATCATCCTAACCTACCAACCATCCTCTGGTATCGGTCACACAGAGGGAAAGGCAAGCAGCCTTCAGCCTACACACCCCCATCAAACCCAGGGCTTTTCTCAGCACCGTTTTCTATGTAGAGCCCCAAAACAGACCTAAAGCCCTGAGCACTGGGTCAACAAATTCCATGTTTTATTTACTATTTCACAGATTACCATGAGTTTGTTAGATGCTGGTAGCAGACCCGTGGTGTACGATGCAAGCACCAGACCATGATCGCCATGCCCCAAACAGCCTGTCATCCACCCAGAGAAGATTAACATATATAACACGTCTCATGTTCACCTTGTAATCCCAGCATGAACACCACAGCTGCAAATACAAAGATACACAGTCCTTCCTCTCTTACCCATTGCATGTTTTAATACCGAAAAAGGTCTGTCTCTGTTCATACCTGAGCTGAAGCCAGAAGAACTGTGTCAGGACACAGGCAGAAGACATCGAAAGCATTTTTTAACTGAGCAGTGTCCGCTCCCAAGAGAATTCTGTGGCCTGACTCATTTATAAACCATCCTGCATCTTCTGGTCTTTTTGATCTGCACTTTGCGATCTGAGCTACTGTTAAACTTACTCGCCCATCGCCTATAGAAAACGCACCAAGATTTACCCACCCATGGCAAGGGGGTTGGAACTAGATGATCTTCAAAATCCCTTCCATCCCACAGATCAGAAGTGTGTGTAGGCCAGACCTAGCTTCTAACAACAACTCTCCCTCATCCGTTTCTACCTCTCTCACGGACAATGGTTAGCCAGTCTTTGTCATCAGTCCAAGGACTTGGTATTGTTTCACCGTTGTTGGGTGAACCATGTTTCCTTCAACTAACCCATTTTCATTTCTATTCCCGAAATATTTCCTATTTTCCCTCCTCTGATTGCATTTATTTGTGAGACGTGAATGTATGGCCCTGTTTGCTGAAGGTTTGAGAATACCTGCCTTTATTATTACTGCTGTGCTCATTTAAGCTGCAGCATCTCCCAATTAATTTACTTTAAATTATTTTTTTTTCCAGACTCCCACTGGATAGGAAGGAGCATAACTTTACTTTGAGATGATTTAGAAAAGCCTGCACGCATTGCTATCTCCTAAATGCACTCTGAAGTCAAATCAATTCACAACGTCATGTTCATAAAATGGGAAATGATAAGAAAAGAATGAGTTCTGTTATACAAATTACCAGCAATTCAGTGTGGTGCTTTAATGTCATTTCTGTTCTTCAAGGATGTCACTGAATGCACCAGGCAAGTAAAATGCCCCTATGAAATTAAGACACTAAAAGTAAATGTTTGCTCCTATATTGTAAAGAACCTCATAAACGTCAGAGGTTTTTATTTCATGCACACCACAGCTTGTAGAGACCCCAGGAAACATTTGGTTCTAATGGGAAACTGATGTTCGCTTCAGCACCGTGCTGCTCATTAGTACCGACCGAGTGATGCTCTCCTGCACGTCTGAGCAGCCAGACACACAGCGCAGTACAGAAACACGGTGTAGTTCCCATTTTGTTTTAAGTGCCAAAGAGATGAGCAATTCATGTACTACTCACAGAACCACAGAACGATAGAACATACTGAGTTGGATTTGGGACCCATAAGGACCATCGAGACTAACTCCTGGCTCCACACAGGACCAGTCAAGTCAGAGCATGGGACTGAGCGCATCATCCGGTTGCTTCTTGACCTCAGCCAAGCTTGGTGCTGTGACCACTTCCCTGGGGAGCCTGTGCCAGTGCCTGACACCCCTCTCACTACAGAACCTCTTCCTGACATCCAACCTAAACTTCCTCTGGTGCAGCTTCATGCCATTCCCTTAGGTTCTATCCCTGGTCACCAAGAAGAGGAGTTGGGCACCTGCCCCTTCACTAACCCCCATCAGGAGGCCACAGACTGCGATGGTGTAAAGTCTTGTGTCCCTTAATACAGGTGAGCTTAGGAAATTCTCATTTTAATTAACTAATACATCAAAAGTTGATCAAAACTTTGGTGCTGCTTCCCCTTTTCTACCCATAATCCAGCAGCTCCACTCACCTTTGGCCCGTGCTTACGTGGAGGAAAGGTGACACGCTGATACTAGCTAGGCAGGAGGCACAGTGGTTTGAGGGGAACACGTTCTGGGTGCTCTGGCACTTCACTGCTTTTTGTGACCTCTTTTCTGCCCACGTTACTGGGCACAAGAGCAACTGATGCTACCACTCCACAAGTCAGAAAAAACCTGTCTGGCTTTATTAGCACACACAGCTCCAAGTCCCCCACCTCTCTCCCTTGCTTCCACATACTTCGTTTCATTCCCATTTATTCGGTGAAGGCGTAACTCTGAATGCACAGACAGACAGGAGGCAAGGAGAGCCAAGGAGACACGAGGTGATGAGGGTGGCTGGAGGCAGAAGAGAGAATGGTGCTGAGGCTGGCAATTCAGCTCGGTGCTCCTTTACTGCTTCACGCACTCCCTACACTTAGGGGTGTATCAGCAATCTGGGCTGTACCAGTTGTGTGAAGATGAGCTTGGCTGAATACTGCAACCCTGCATGATGACTACGGCTGGATACTCAGTTCATAACCAGGGGTCTCCGTACGTCCTGCTGTTTCAGTATCTCCTGGTATCAAACAGTGCTGTAAGAGCCAAGTGCAAACACACGAGGCCAGATTGCCAAGAGAGACCAGCATCTCAGCAGCTTCTGCTGAAACACAAGTAACAAATAACAAAAGGCTTCGTACCCGAGATGCTCCGGTCCCATTCCAACACATGCAGACAGATGGTCAGCCCCCAGTGACTCAAACCTTGCAGTAAACTTTGTAACTTCATTAGGTGATTCAAAAGAGGCCCCAACATTAAAAAGCCAGTTTCAGCTATGAGAAGGGAACATCTGAACATCTGATTGCAGCCTCCTTGGGAAATGGGGGCTGAGCCCCTCTCACATCCCAGGTGTTATCCTGGGGAGGGAGGAAATGTGCAGGCAGGAGTTCAGACTCCCCTTTTGAGGAAGAAAGCACTGCTCCAGCAGTACAATTTTCAGTCTTGGAAATGCTAACAAGATTTTCGTGTTTGATTTTTGGCTTTAAATGAGTAAAATCAAAATTAAGGGATTTCCGTGCGTGATACTTAACACACACGCGCACTTTTGCATAAGGGATTTGTGTTTTGTAAATTATACCCTTTAGACATATCACTAGTCATTAACCTAATTTAAATTTCAATAAGGAGATCCTCCGCTTTTATCATTAAAATTAACTATCTCCTCACTGTCAAGATACAATCGGGGAGAGCGAGGTGAAAGGATATCACCAAGTAAGTCTGATTAAATCCACTTTTTATTCAGCAGCTCCTTGTACTCCCCTGCCGTGATACAAAAGCATCTCCCAAGTGACTTCCCCTCGCTGACTGTAACGTGCTGAAGTATCCCTTTTGCGGTGTCTCAAAGGCCACTCGCTGCCTGCTGTTCCTGCTAACTGCTGTCTGTCATGTACTGCTAAGATTTATACAGACACTGCTGGGATCATCTGGCAAGTGCCTTTCCACACAGCGTTCAAATGCAGAAGGTCATCCCAGGAATTATCTGTGCAAGTAGCAAAGGTAATCCTGGGGAACAAATCTGTCGGATTTCTGTGGTCATGAAGTTGTCTGATCATCGGAAGTTTGCAATCAGAGCATGCAGTGACCCCCTCAACTGCTCCCGGCCCCCTCTGGCTGCGGCGGGATGCAGCTGAAGTCTGGTAAAAGAGAAGAGAAAAGCTTTATCTGCCTGGAGCCAACGGGACAGGGCTTTTGTAAAAGCAAATAAAAAAATCAGTGAAGAGATGCTGTCAGATCCAGAACCAACGTGGAAGAGGAAAACCTGCACATATTCCAAGGGAAGAGGTGTCCCCAGGGCTCAGGCAGGGAAGCAGAGAGCCCTCCAGCCCCTAGCACCGGTCTTGCTGGGATACTGGAAAAAACTAGCACCAACTGTGCTCCTCTCCGTAAAAGCAGGAACGGTGGGCAATGAGATCCCAGATGTGCTGGTTAACAGGGTTACTCACTGGGGAGAACGTTGCAAGTCCTGATGTGAAATGAGCCGCCTGAGTGCAAGCATCCAAACTGAGTAAGTTTGGGTTTGTTTTGGTTTATCTAGCCAAATTCTAGCAAAAAACACCATAAGTGTAATGAATTGGGACAGAGAGCAGTTCAACTCCTCTATGGACTGGTGCCCTGTATTTCTAGACCAGCACAAGAGAACCCACAGGCTTTCCGGGCTGATTCACCTCGGAGCATATTCTTCTGTATTTCCTTCCTTCCAGAAGTAGCTTTAGAACTGGGGTTCAGCAAAAAAACCCCCACAACCCAGAAAAGGGAGTATCTGGAACAAAGACAAGGCTTTTCCAAGGCTTCCTCTAGAAAAGAACTTTCTCTTTACAGAAAGACTCCCCAGCACTAACCGAAGAGCCTCAGATTTTATGGGTCCTGAGGATGTAATACAAATTAGAAGAATTGTGTGTTTCACAGAAAACAGGTAGGAAAGGACGTTGAAAAGAAATGTTATTTTAATTGGATTTCTTTGTTCTCTTGTTATCTTCAGCACCTCAACAACGCCTGCAGTACTCAAAACTCTTCCGGGACTTAAGAAAGCTCAATTTCTTTGATTCCATTCTCATTTGGAAGTTGTATGAGAAATATTATTGGTACGTAAGAAAAACCATATGTACAAGAGCATGCAGAGGACACGCTATGCTAACTGTCACAGGGTGAACGGTGCTCCACGCAACCGGCAACAGATGCAATCCAAGAATTCTAAATTCCAATCAAATGAATCCGAAGATTAATTGCAAAATCCATCAAGGTACTTTGGGGAAAAATGGTAAACTGTACGTAAACATTCAGGGACTTTTGCAAATTCCCGTAGTCTATAATTAGGTTTACTGAATGCTATCAAATCCCAGGTTCCAGTGCAAACATAGACAGTTTTTGTTGGTTTTAGATGCGTACACAGATACATGAAATGTGTCTAATTACCAACAGTTGTTTTGTTTCCCCGTTTAATTTCAACAGCACAAATCCACTCAGTGCAAGAGTTTCATGTACGCTGGAATAATTAACTGCAAAATCGGAATGTCTACAAAGTTAAAAAGTAAAATAAAAAAAAAAATAGAAACCAGTCAAAAGCACTTGAAGAAGCTCTTTTGCCAGCAGACTCGGGGTAGGGATCATGCTGCCTGCCCCTCCCATACAATTTATATCCAGATTCATTATGTTCTTATCTTTATTTTTCTCATTAAAGAGAAATATAAACAAAAGCCCTTAATCCTGCAATTTCATCCAGGTGAAAGGAACAGTCTGCACGAAGCCCTTACAGGCTTAGCTAGACTATGCTTGCAACAGCTCTCCGAAGTCTGCAGAACCGAAATAGGTCATTTCTACAGTATCACTGGGAATGTCACCAATGCCCTCAAAATCCCCAACCCTCTCTTTTGTGAGGGGGAGTTTTAAAGACAACTTTGAAAGCAAGTTCACTTTTCTCCATGCCCCCACATTCCAGAGACAGGTTGCCCAGATGAGAAGGAGACAGGGATGTTTCCATGCAGATCATACCCTGTGCTGGGCCATGTCTGTGCTTTCCCATCAGAGGGGAATTTAACTCATCAGCATTTCTCCCTGCAAAACAGATGCTGAATCTACATCCCGGGCTAAGACGATGTAAAACTTGCTGTCTCTCATACACAGGCCACGTCTGCATCCATGTGTTGGGATGAATACATCACTATTTTTAGTAAATGCACAATTACGTATCATTTTAAGACTAAAGTCACAGGATGTTTAAACACACACACACCCAACAGATGCTTTAGGAATGAAATTATAGATGACATTCTTCAGCCTTAACTGTTCTAAACTAAATATTTCCCGAACTTGAAGAAACACTATACTAATCTGTTTGCTAGCTGAAGTAATTTTAGAATTAACCGGAACACTTTTTATTATTATTGGTACTTGCATGTTTAATTTTAGAAGTGTAAATCATATAATTAAAGCTTTGACATAAGAAGTGATTATGTTGGAATGCAGCTCTCTTCATGCTTTGAGAAAATAAAGAAGGGATGATTCCAGATTTCTATATTAAAAAAAAAAATCCATACATTTTAGACACATGCTACGGAATGCTGCATGAAACATTGTTCTTCTGCAACCACACTAGAATAAATGAATGGGCAACATCCTCACCTAGCTGGCTGAGCATTTTGGGGATCCAATGTTGAGAGCACACTAGCAGCAAAACCAGCCATGCTGGGTGGGAACCAGTCCAACAGCCTCCCTGGCTTCACCGTGCTCCCAACTAATCCAGACTTCTCTGCCTATGCCATGAGGTAAGGATGCAGGAATAGACAGCACTCAGTGGGCACACTGTAATTTGTTACTCCATCATATCATGCATCTGGTTTCTCAGACTCCAAACTTGAGAGGTGCTGTAAGAAATTCTAAACTCCACATGTTCCTCGAGGAAACTGTCTGCGATTCAGAAGGCAACATATGGATTACACTAATTTAATGGTGAGACTGGCGCACCCACTCTGCTTCTCTGATGCAGCAGTAGGACTGAAGGACAGCACTGCTCTCAAATCCTGGCTGATGGAGCAGCAGGACATCCCTGGTTCCTGAATGTGCACCTGAGGTCTCCCACCCAGAGCCCACACTCCGTGGGCAGGACCCTGGCACAGAATCAGGTAGGGCTGCCAGCTTGGGCATGGGCGGCTGCAGAAATTCGTGGCGGTGCAGACTTTGACCCAGTGATGATGTCCTGGGGCTGTGCAGTGTAGGCTGAGCAGCTCTCCAGCCCCCAGAGCACCAGGACTGTGAAAAACTACGTATTCCTTTTAGCCATTATAGCTGTAATAAACTTCCTCCCTGCAAGATCTCTCTTTCAAAGGACTGTGACAAAATCTCCTCTCTATTCCCAAACAGCTTTAACTGCCAGACAATTTCTACTGCTTTCTCCTGCCTGTCTCTTCCCCTTCCTGAAAAGAATCGGTGTTGCCAAGCTGAAGTAAACTGATAGCTACACAAGATAACTTTATAAAACACTTATAATTTCATATTGCATTAATAGGCTTAACATAATCTCTTAGACTTTGTTGGAAATTAGACCCTAAGGGAATTAGAAGCCCAACTCACCTTGACTTTCCATTGTATTCTGAGTCTAATTGGCTTAGCATCTTTTGAAAACTCTAGCTTTAATTATTTGTTACATTAGTTCTTAAAGTTACAGCTGAGTAAGAAAAGTGAATAAAACGCTGCTTATTCCCTTTTCTAGGCAGGGTAACAATCTGCAAGCACATCACCTGAACCTCTTAGAAAAGTGCTTTGGCCCTTCCAGGTTCCAGGAAGCCAAATGCTTGGAGCATCCTGAAATCCAACAAAGCCCAGAACACAAGAAGCGAAGTTAACTTTTATTTAATGAGCTCAGTTGGAACAACTGGGATAGCCTCTAACCTCTGTAACTTGGAAATCACTTTGTAAGTAATCTGTTTAATAAACAAAACTAAGTCTGCAATCAGACAAGAATAAGACCCCACCCTCCATTTCTATAGAAGTACAACATTATTCACAGTTTATCTACATCTGTGACAAAAGATGCTTCTATATTTTGTAAAGTAACTTAAGCCTGTGGTCCAAGTATTACTCCATTCTAGAAATCTCCATGTTCAACTTTTGCTGTGCTAGGAACTGGAGCTACCAGCAGAACCAGTATCCACAGCACAGCCCCCACAGGATGGCCATGGCTCAATACCTCAAGAGGAAAACCAGCAGTATGATGCCATCAGCTGGCATCCATGCATGGATTAATGCTCTGGAATTCTTGAATTACATACATTAATGGTACAGTACTACGAAGACTATGGCCATGAGTAATCACGTCCTGGGCTTTCCTCAGAACTGCTTACTAACCTCCTTCATGGTCTTTCTGCCATCAGTGTAGTTCCTTTGACACTGCAAAGATTCATTTTAAAAACAAGAATGACAACACTAAGTGCAACTAACTTCTTGCTGCCGTATGCTGGAAAACGCATGAACTGCAAAAACCAACGAGCTGCACGACCCTCTTGCTCACAGTGCTTCTACATCTCACACAGCTTCCACCATGCCTTAGCATCTAGCTGCCCAAAGCTCTTTCACTGTCCCTAATTAAATCTGTCACACTGTATTGGTACTTCCATCTAGATTTAAAGGTGGTTTGTAACCAAAAAAAGAGAAATAAAAAGAAGAATACACTCAAAGGTGTCTGCTCCTTTGGGTTATTACAGCAAAGAGCCAGGGCACATACCCACAAATGCAGCTGGAGTCTAATTTCAGTCTTGCCTTAACCAGTAGCACACTCACTGGTTTCACTGGCATTATTCCCCATACATGCTCCAGTAAATTGTAGCATCTCCATTCCTCAGTTCCCCCAGGAGCAAAGTTCCCACAGGCTCGGGGGCTTTTGAAATCCCTGCAGAGGAGTCTGCATCTTCTTGGTCAGCCCCATCTCTACATCTGGGCAAATGGATGCTCGCCTAAAGCGCAGGCTGTCATCCATACATATCACAGCCCCAGGGCAGAGCTACTTTTACACAGCGGAGGAGAGGAAAGGATGTATTTGGCCCTAAAGCTGGCAATCTAAAGGAGTCTCTGTTGATGTATGGTCTATCTTTTTGTACAAGCAGTGCTACAAGACCAAGGTGAAATGAGTTTGTGGAATGCTTTAGAATTATCTGTGTTAGAAAGCACCTCTCTGTATAAATTATTGCTTTTATTATTAGCCTCTAAAGTAGGTTTCGTCCTGCAGAGATGCTACCTTAATAAATCTGAAGGTGATTTAAAAATGTAAACAGTTTGCTGGGATATTGAGCATTCAAAGTCTTCCTCCAATTGCTGGAAAGATATGAGTCCAGAGAAAGGCAGAATAAATCTGAAAGCTGTAATGAAAGCAAGTTAACTTCATACCTCTTCCCAGCCTTATTGCTACCCATGGCACAACTATTATCTTGGGAGGGGCTAGATTTGTTTCCATTGCAGTATGTATTACAGCATGAGGACATCAGAGTTTGAGTGCTTGGTGCCTTTTCTGAATCATGGCAATGGGGTGCACTGCTCCAAGCTCATCAGTATTCTCTCATTTGTTTGGCTGGCCCAGGCACCCCTCTGCTTGCAGGCTGAGTAACCTTTGTGGAAGCGCAGAACGGTCAGCTGCTTAGCATCTAAAATACTGAGAAGGTCAAAGTGTGTCCTGGATGACCACACTTCACATTGAAATTCGAACGCATGACTGTTACCATATATTGTAATGAGAACGTGCAACAGCACACAATACTGGTTTTGTGACAAAGGTATAACCAGCTCCCAATCTTCTCCGAAATGTGAAATCTCCTGGCCATACTTTCACAATATGACATTTTAAACAGCAATCGTACTTCCAGAGGAATCTGATTTCCAAGCTTGCCAAAACGAGGTCTTTCCCATTTGCATTTTCTGTTGGGAAAATTCCCACTGGGCGCTTCTGTCACCAGCTTGCAGGTGAAAAGGGAACGTTACATATTTCTGGGGAAAATTTTAGGGAGCTAAAATAAACACTTGAAAACGCACATTGGAGAATTTCCCTTAAACAGCAAGCCAGAGACAAACAGCACCTTTTGTAGCGCTCTCCCACACATACCAGTACGTGATGGGACCTGCTGGCTGGGGGACAGTGGAGCACAGTCAGTCCTGTCCTACCACAACACATGTAAAAGACAGACTGAGGGTGGGCAAGGAGAGAAGGACCAGGGAGGAGGCTTGAAAAAGGGGGCATATATGATCAGTATGGTTGTTTTTTCTTGATATTTAGCAAAGGAAAACATAAAAGTGCTTTTTAAAAAATTCTTCTATTCCACATAGTCATGTTCTCTGTATTACCATCCATATTTATGTACTGGCTTCCGTGCCTGCCTGGTAACTTTGCCTGTAAACTCATGATAGCTTGCATCTCCCCAGAGAAAAAATTTCATTGATCCTAATATATACAGTTATGAATATAGTTTGTAGCAATATTGGCATCAGAGAACATCTGTTTACTTTGAGTTAATCACGATTAATATTTATCTTCTGTCCGGCTAAAACACCCACCTACATGAAGCATTTTGCTTCAGCTGTGAAGAGGAAATCTCTATGCAACGGAATATGAAGCACATACCAGATTTCTGATGGGGGGCTACATTAGGGTAATAGAGAATTAAGATTGACTGCTTTGCTTCATAGCCAATCCCATCTCAACACCCTGAAGTAACTCAGGAGTACAGGACAGACATACACGTAGCTGTATAGCAGTATGCTTCTACAGAGATGAGCTTGGCATTGCGGACACCTCCCAGTGGTGCAAAGAAAAGTTGAGTCCCATCTAGAAATATCCTCCAACTCCTTATTTTAACCACAACTATGGCACAAGGCAACTGAGGGCAGGGGTGAACTGCTGTGGCCTCACTGACCCATTTTCTCTCAAGTGACCACTGCTGGGCTTACGGAGAGCTCTATTAATTCCTCCAAGTAGGTACCCATCATTACCGTGGGCAATCTGGACGTACGATTTCAAAGCCTGAAATTCCTGCTCTCAGAAAACACGTCTGTTTTGATCTTTCTATGCAGCCAACCAGTAAAAATGTTGCACATATTTTCTGCACCTATCCAAAGAAATTTATCTTTCACACCCTACTTCATGCCATATGTTGGAAGCTGAAAGAATGAAGGATTTAGCTGTCAGTCTCTGAAAGCAGTACAGACCCTCTTCCAACTGCACACAGCGTCAGATCTGAAAGTATGACATTTCACTTTAGCTTCTGTCAGCACTATCTGCAGTGTATCACTGGTGCACTGTTGAAAATATCCTTGATAGGCAGCTCATATGCGCTGGATAAAGCGCTCATTAATCTTGCCTTTAAAGTATTGAGAAGTCGGGTGGTAACATTCTGAAGTGAATGCGCTCGGCTCCAGCATAGGAGGGATGTTCCCACTGCATTCCCAGCCAACAAAGGGAGCCTTCAAAAAAGCCGCCTGGGAAGTGATTTCTGCCTGTTTGCTTTAGGTACACGGGTTTTCTTTACAGCACATCTCCTTCCTCCCAGCCGGTTTTGCGCTGGCAGCGGGGCGCAGCCACTGCTGCGACACAGATGATGATACTGCGAAGGCAAAGACCCAGTTGGGTACGAGCTGGGGAGGGTTTCACTACCCGTGCATCCCTCTGCAGCACACCCACCGCTGCTCTCCGGCCTTGGGACACAACCCTGGCTCTCAACAAACAGAATTAATCCTCTCGCCGACACAGTGGAGGTAAATTTTGAAAGAACACTTTTGAACAGCCCCGAGAAAGAAATGCATGGGGGTGATTCTTACAGCTGCTCTTCACCACCCCTCCTCAAAGCTGCAATGATTTGGTATTTAGCAGGAATAGTGCAGTCTGCAAGAACCTGGTTCTCTGACAAATATTTTAAAAATATTTCCACAAAACAAGGACACGTCATAAAACATTTAATGAAAATATGGATTTTTTGCTTGGTTTTAATCCCTTCCCTATTAATAAAAGATTGGTTTTTTTAAAGATTCACTATTTATTTTTCTCCCTCTGCAACACAGCATAGCACAAACCGACAGTAGGTTAGGCATTTTCCAACTGCAACAACAAAACAATAAAATGAAACAGAATAATATTTTTTTAGCCTCCTCCTGCACCTAAAACTTCCTGGGCAGACAATGTATGATATGAAATTCATTTTGACAAGGGATATCAATCACTTCTGGCGACGATCCTCCAATTCGTTATTAAACTATTTGAACTTGGCTTCATAGCAGAATACACTAAATACTTCACAAATAGCTGAAATGTTGCATTTAATAATAAAGTCAACCCCAAGTTTTGGATGGAGTCTTCCAGAGCAGTTCTATAAAGAATAAAAAGCCAAAGAACCCAAAATCTCAAAAAAACTCCCAACTGTTCTCTTTCAAGACTGATTTGTATTGCAATACCTATAGCAAAATTAATTGAATGAAATTTATTTTAGCTTCAATTATCTTCGTAGCCTGTAATATCCCATCACTTGGCAGATATGCTGGCTAGATCCCGACATTCCCACTTACCAAGCACCACACTAGATGATGACACTGACCTGCAACAATCAGCTACAGCAGAAGCCTGCTGAAGCCTCAAAACCTCTTAATTTCAAACCAAGATGGGAGGAAAGTGGCTGCACCAACTCCATGTCTACCTGAGGTCCTGCAGGAGAGATATAGAAAGATGCTCTCCCATCCATTCACATGAAAGCATGAATGAATGGAAGAAGTTCCCCAGAAATGTTCCTCAGACTCCATTCATGCTTGTGAAACAGAAGCCCAGACTCCGCACCCCACTCTTGCTCATGCCCACGCCTTGCTGCCCCATGGTAAAGCAAGCTTTGGTCTAAAATTTGACTGTCCACATTTACTACCACGTAAGAATGTCTACGCCATGATTTCAGATGCACGTAAAATCCTAAACCACACACGTTTTACTAGGGCACCTCTCTCTGTCATAACATTCAGCCACAAACTCTAACAGCTTAGCATTAACTATCCTTTGCCAACATCTTAACATATACATCCCTCACAACCCATCTGCTTTGGAGAAACCTGGCAGAGAAGTTCCGGCAGTGCCTAGGAGCTATGCCCTAAGGCACACCGAGGGTACAGGGAATAAACTGTGGACAGCAGGTTCTCCAACAAAAATGTCCTGTTCCCCCCATGCACGCCGACTGACAGCTCAAGCCTTGTAGCTGTGCTGCAGCTGTACCAGGAGAAAAACCATCTCCAAATCTTGGCTGAAAAACACTCTGTCTTCAATCCTATCTTCTCTTAATTTCTGAGTCCCAAGACCATATGGCAAGAATAATGAGAGGGTAACTACTGCTGTCGAAAGTGCATTAGTAAACGGGGACGGATGTGTGCCAGAAACATGCCTCCCATGAGAATCCCACTGCAGGAAGTTTGGAAATGAGCCACAGCAACCCCAAATCTACTGCTCGCCGCTAGCTTCAGGAAAGAGGCACGCAAGGTCTGAAGACAACCACCTGCTCAGTGAAACTCCTCAAGATGGAACACTGCCTTACTTCATCGGCTGGATGGGCTCATGGGGAAGGAAGTATGGCATTTTGGGAATACCAACCAGACAAGACCACACTGGCTACAGAGAACACTTTCTGTAGCAGAAAACATCTGTTAAGTCAATGTCTAATTATCACCCAAATGATAATGCTCCTATTTTCTGTGGTGCCTCAGGGTGCAAGAGGCTCAGACCAACCTGTACATAGGGAGCAAAGAGCGAGACCTCACGGTACATCTGCCTCCTGACTTATTACATCCATCAAATGTCTGGAATTGGGAGTTTCAAACCAATATGGCTTGACTTAGCTGCAGTGGAAGTAATAAGAAACTTGTGGAAAATGCCTTTTAAGTAAAACCTATCGAAGCTTTAGACCTCTATATTAAGTCTTCAAACACTCCATCTTATAAAGTTCAAGCAACCAAACAAGGACTTGATTGATGTACAAATCTAATGACAGATGCTCACGTACACCCGGTGTGTGCACACCAGAGCGACTGTTCGTGCATCAAACCGCCACTCGCTCAAAGAGACTCCCTGAAATGATGGCAGCCTATAGACACAGAGCCGTGCAGGGATTCCTACCCACACATTTGCACACGCACCTGAGCAAAAAGCAGAGCTTCAAATAAATGTGCTCAGCAGATAACGCTTCACCCAGGGCATCTAGTTTTTGTTCTACCCAAATAACAGGCTAAATAGGGGAGAGGAAACAAGATCTTACCCTGAAAGGAGAAAACAGCAGGACACCATTGAGGTGTTGTTGAGAAATCACCTACATGGTAGGTGCATACCTGGTGGGTCTAACTTGCCTGAGACAATTTAATTGTACCACACAAAACAAACAGCTCTGCGCCACGTCGGAGCGTGTAGCTTCGCTTATCAGCACCTAAGCCATTTTCAGTGAGGCAGAACTGAAGTGTTTATGTGAAAGCTGCTTATGTGGCCAGCCACTTGAGAGTTCTCGCTGTAAAGGACCATGAAATAGGCACACTATTACAGGAATTAGGGACATTTCTCCGCGGAGGGCTGGCTGGCAATCGCAGGCAGACCTGGCCTCATCTTCCACGGGACAGACTTCACACATCTCACCCTGACACACCGCACATCTGGACAAACCCAGAGCATGGTGAAGGTTTACCTCTGGTGGTTTATCATCTTTGCTGGAGCCACGACTTGTCAATGGCACAAGACCATGAAAGACTCTGGGCAGTGCTCTTGACAGGAAGAGCCCCGCAGACAGGGACGTCGGGGAGATCTTGGGGTTCCAGGGCATGTTTCATGAAACCATTCTTGATACCATCATGTGTTTCTGATACACTGCTATTCTCCTCAGTAGCCACATTTAGAAGTGTTGGAATTTCCTCTGTGAAGTATAAGTCTCAGAGACAGCACTTGTCAATCAGAAAGTCAGAATGTGCTGGAAGTGCCTGCAGAGTTTCCTATTAACCTAGTGGCTAGCATCACCATACTTTAGAGAGGAAATGAAGGTTCATTTACTTCCCTGAGGAAATACTCCTACTCCTAAAATATGTAAAGCTGGCTTGAAAAACTCTGAAAGAAACTCAAGTCTAAATGGCCAGTGATGAAGCTGCCATGAAGCATTCTGACTTCACTGAAAGAAAACCTTACAGCAGGAATATTTAAATATTTCCAGTTGAAATTTTTCAGACACACAATCACATGTGAGATTTACATTCCTTTTTGGAGGGGAAATTCCAGTATTTCTCCCACAATGGACATTTCCAACTTTCCTTTGCTGCTGTCTGAGGCTCAGTCTGCCCTCAGTGCAGTGGGAACACTGAAATCCAGTATATCTGCACCAAGAAATCTGTACTTATTGTAGAAAACATGTATTAGCAATGGGAATTTCTACCTTGGCACACACCTACTGACAAAGGACAGTCTCCCAGGCCCTTCAAGCTACACAGCCAAGGAGGAAATCAGCACATCCCAGGAGCTATAAGAGTTCAGTCAGAGACAGCCTGGGCCCCAGCACAGAAGACCTGGTTATTTATCCCTCTCTCAACCCTTCTGTACTCCAGTTAGACCATCACTGATATGTTACTACCATGTTTTCCCTTAACCACAAACCTAGCAGCGAACGCAGCTCAGACGCACTATTTCAAATATTTGGCATTATTTGTCATTTCTATTGTGTTTCATATGAGTTTCGTTCCAGAACGTGGTGGATATATTCATGATGGGGAAAGCTGCTGTTTTACCAGCAATACTGTATCCCAATAACGCTTTTGTTTCCAAGTATTTTCATCTCAAGACGACAATTTCAGCAATTAAACATTTCACCATCCCTGGGAAACAAGTAATTATTGTCTCTCCCATCTAACAGACTGAGGATCTGGCAAACACCAGTTGCTGACTATTTCAGAAACTGAAAACGGACCTTAGGAATTACTGCACAGGTTGAGAGCTGGCAGTTGTGTCTCCCAGCACCCTGCCTCAGCTGGAGAAAGATGAGGGGGAAGACAGTGGGAAAACTGGGGAACTTGTCCTCACCCAAGAGCTGCAGAGCAGCTTGTTTCCCGGAGGTTTGAAGCTGTCTCTTATTTCTCAAGTGCAGTGTTTCAAAGCTGTGAATGCTTCTCAGCCATTTAAATGCTGTATTTCCCATTGAAGATGCTCAGTAAACTCTTAGTGTCAGTGACATCTTGTGGCAATGAACTCTTTGCTACAGAATATGGTAAATTCTGGCGTGAGAGGGATGGGCAGAAGGCTTGGGGACAGGCAGGAGCCCCAACTATTTGCCCCACTTACCTGTTTGGCGCAGTGAAAAGCCAATCCCCGAGCAGACAGTGTTTATCACCCCTTTCTTGATATAACCCTTTATACAAAGGGCTATCCAAGTGAAAAGATGTGGCATTATACGAAAACCAGGAATTATATGATTTTTTCAAATTTCTTGCCCTTTGCACTGCTTGAATTCTTGCTTCGGCTTCTGAAGTCCACATGAATCATCCCAAGAGCTCAGTATGCAAATCTGGCATAAAATACATTTAAACAAACTGTTTGAGTTCATAAGGACTCAAATAATTTTGCTTTCTCTTTCACTTGTTCTTTCTTTTGTAGACTAGAAAAGGGATTAGTGCATGTCCAGCTATCTAAACTGAACCCTTTCAGGAAAAACTGTTGACAAAGGAGAATGTATATTTTTATAGCTCTGAAATCCATGCAGAAAATAAGTATTTCTAAGATAAATACCGCAACTTCATAACTTCAAAAAGTATTTGATGAAACAAAATCAATTTTCTTTAGCCGCATTTCATTTCCTTCTGTTCTAATACTTTCTTTTTTAGACTTTCTTCTGTCACTTCGTGTTGTTGGTCTGGTGACTATAAAAAAACCCACCAAAAAGTCTACAGCTTGATACACAGGCTGCTTAAGCAAGTGGAGATCTTCTTTACTCTCAGCAAATCTGAGGTCAAGCCCTTTGACAGCATCAAACATGAAGGGTATTTTTGCATTATGGCCATTTCTCAAACATTTGCCATGTTCAGCTTATACACACATCTTTGCCCACATCAGCACTTGCTGTCAGTGGGAATTCTGTATTTCAGTGCTGCTACTGAGCTAAATTCCATACAGGTTTACTTTATGGGATTTTAAAAGTTGTGAGAAAGAAGGATCCTGGATGAAGAGAAGGGAAGCACGGCAAACCAGAACAGGGTAATGAGGTACGTTCAAGGTGCTAAAAGGTCAGAGTAAATGACACATATCTGAAATATGTAGGTGTTTTCATCTTTCTGAACGCTAAGCCTTGTGTTGTTACTTAGGAAAAACATACAGCAACGAACCTTTAACAGACTGAGGAGAAAACATTTAGGAAAGGCAGAAATTTCAATGGGCAAATGGCAAGGCATTAGGAATTCCTAGTGCTTCTCTATCTTCAGCTTGGAAAATCCTCTGAATGGTTTGCTCCATGTCTAACACAGGTGCTGGGAACCCCACCACTATACAGAAAAGAAAGGTGTTCAAAGATGTCTGTTTCTCACTGCAATTGTGTGCAAAGCAAACAGAGAATGTTCTGGAAAGAAAACTGGACAAACCCAAATTTTTCGTTAACTGCTATTTAAACATTTGTTCAGACTCCTGCCTACTCTCCTGATAATTGTTTCCCATTTAGATGAGTAATTAAAAAGCTATTGTGCTATTTTACACGTGTTACCATCAATTTACTTTTCCACCATGTATCTGAAAAAATGCAAAATGAAAGAGCACTTGAGCCTGGATTTAAACAGTCGAAACTCCACTTGAGTTCCTGCACCTAATGTTTCCAATTAGTGAGGTGTCTCTGCAGACCCAACAACCAGGAATCAGGAGGGAAAAGCCCCGAAGCCATCTGAATCCGGGCCTCCACATGAACACCTTGCTGGAAAAATGCGCCCTTATCTTGGTTTCAATGAGCAGAAGGGTTTCTGGGCCAGGGACTTGCTTCCATACTTGGATTTAAATACAAGTTATTGGTGATTTTTTTCATAAACAGGGGTAGCAATGTTTTAAAAATAATATATATATGTGTATAAGTTGATCCAAAACTTCCCTGCGGCATTCATATAACACTCAGTCCTTCAACAGAATCCAAGAAGGCTGCTCTGAAGTTGTCAGATATGGCTCTAGTAGGGTTCTTGCTGAAGAAAACTGTAAGAATAGGACTTTTTCAAACTAGATAGGGAAGGGTTGCTGGGTACAGAGAGAAATGTCTGATCTGCACTACCAGCAAGCAGCAAGGAATGCAATCTCTCCCCTGAAGGGCACCTAGTTCACAACAGGCTGAAGATGAAATGTTGGTAACAGAAATCTGGGGGTCCTATGCCTTCAGAAAACCAAAGCGCTGCAGATGTTTGTCACTAAGAACTAGGTGTGTTTCCATACCAGATTATGTCTGTCCTACATGCGTTTGGTCTGAAATGATACAGCACCAATTGTAAAAGCTACGTACCTCCACAGCTGGGTGACAGCCCACTGTTTTCATGTGAACTGGAGTTACTAAACAAGATGGGGTGTTGGAAATACATTTTGTAACATCAGCACAGACAGAACATCAACACGAGGTCAGGATGCCTGTAAACAGCATGAACCACAGCATCTCGGGAACATGCTAGGGCAGGGAGCCTGTGCACGTACGGACTGCTGGAAGAACATCCCAAGTGTGATAACTCCTTTTCTTACTTGTTTTGATCGAGACACAGCAAGGATGGTGTTTCATTTGCTTACAAACAGTCCAGATTTGACCAGTGCATCAACATCAAAGACAAAGAGATGAAGAGCAGTGTCACCTCTTTCCTGAAGATTGCTCAATCCCCTGAAGTCACCTGAGAAGCCTTCCAGGAACAACTCAGCGAATCCTCAGCTCAGTCACCTTCAAGAAGGCAAATCACTGTAATTCCCTCTCAAGGCAAAACAGTTTCAAACTCACTTTCTGAAAGTTAGGCACCTTAGCACAAGTGGCCTTATTTCCAACAGTGCCAAGCACTGAGGCTCTCAAAAAGATGAATGGAAGCTGTGATTGCTCACCACTGCTGACAATCAGGTGGCTTGTAGTTAAGTGTCTACATCTGCAAAAGAAAAAAGCTGGCTCAAAGGCTTCATTTTTACTGCAAGTGCAAGCTGGGGTATTTGAGTGCAGCCAACAGTCTGAGCGCCTTCCTTGCAAAGTCTTGCAACCTCCAGCAAAAAATTCTAAAAGCATCGCATGGGTAATGCTGCTATTCACAGTTTGCAGTTGTACCTTCCTAAATATTTTAAAAGTTTGACATCAGATGTAGGCATAGGTACCCAAGAAACGTGTGCCTTCCGCTCTGCGGGTTCCCACGGGATCCCAGCATCAGGCAACTCTGTACTTACACTGAAGGGAATACTGCTGACTGAAGCCCATTTGCTGTGAAGGATGGACAAGAAACTAACATTTCTTTAAGTACATTCTTTTAAGTTAGACCCATTAGGCTGAAGCTCACTTAGGCTGTATACTCCTGCTGTATTTGGGGTGGGGGTGTGACTTGTCAGATTGGCTTAATAAATCTTTCCCCCATTTAGTCCATTTATTTTAAGAATCAGCCGCTCACTAAAATACAGAGAAGGATCACTTCTCACCAGGAAAATAGAATCAGCATTCTTTGCTCTGAGATCCTGCCCTTCATGCATAGAAGAGTGCCCATAAATCCAGAATGGTGGATCTGAAAAGCTGAAATAGGATTTATTTGGATGCCTTCCACACACTGCAGCTATATTTCATAACCACTTAGAGTGCTCACTAAATTGTGGTATGTCTGTTCTGGAAAAGACAGAGTTTTCACGGGGGGGATAATTAACCATATACCTTCTACCGGCTCAAGAATTTGCTATCAGACTGACTATGCTACCAGCAAGATCTGAAATCTGTTGCTGCTGCATCATAATTCTTCACGAAAAGGTGCCTGGAGTTCTAGGCATGACGACAATTCAGCAATATTTAAAAACACAACCCAGACCCCTGTTTGGCATTCTCACCAGGATCGCAGTTACCATGTCATCTCCCTGTTCACTGACAAATTTTCTGCTTCTACACAATTAAAATGAAGAAGCGTTACTCTGTGAATAGGGAATGTCCTGACATCTAAATCAAGTGAAAGAAGAGGGAAACAAAAAATTCTCTTTAAAAAACCCTTTCTTTTTTTTTGGAAAAAATAAATATATCATTTTATCACCTACAGCACAATACAAAGGTTCAAAGCCTGACCTCAAGGAAAGCACGAAAGAAGAAAGTGAATATTGAGAAGGGTATCAGCTACTATACCTAGGAGAGAGGGAATTACATTAATGAAGAGAAATTAAGGCTGAATATTAAGATGAGGGAGGAATCTTTTGCAGAGAGACTCCTTTCTCTGAATGCAGCACAACACTTCAACACATGCTTCTGCCTTATGGGAAGATTTACAAGGTATGTAGTAGGTGCTTGGCTTCCCATGGCTTTCAGAAGAATTAGATGCCCTAACTGTCCTCTACGCCTTTGGAAGTTTTCTCTTCTGACCCTAACTAATCCTTATTCATTTCACTTGGTCCATTTCCAGACTGAAAATTAAACACTCAAGTGCTTTGCATAAGATTATGGGATGATGTTGCAGAAGCAAGGCTGAAGTCCCACCATGCAGAACATTTCAAAGGACCAGCACCATGGTCAACGCACAAGAGCAGCCAACTGATCTTGCTCTGCAGGGTAGGCTGGAAAGAGCAACTGAACACATCTTCATTTCCGTTTCTTTTCCCCAGAAATCCAGTTATGTAATGACAAACCAGTACTTTGGAAACAGAGCTGAAGCTTCTGTGCAAACCAAAGTTTTTCCTCACCGAAATCTTTTTATGCTCGAAGTACAATAGATGCTCATGTAACTATGAACCACCATTTTAATTTTTCTTTTTGCCTCATCAAGTACTTACTGAGCAGAAGGTACAACCTGTGATAAATGCTACCTGTCAGGACTTGACTTTGATCATGCTTCAAGAAGGAAGGATTTCCAAATCATTTGCTCAGAAATTTTTAATTCTTAAGTGGGTTGTTTGTTTGCCTCAAAGGAAGCACTAACCTATTTTACATTGTCAAAAATCTATTTTTAAACAAAGTCTTCCTTTGTACTTTAAACATTCCCTAAAAATACTTTTTAGGCTCGTTTTGTAAAATTAAAATGAAGTAGATGTTTAAACTGTCATCTGATTCAGCAGCTCACTGATTGTGCTTCCTCACAGCTGATGGATGGATCAAATCCGTCCGATGGCTCCATTCACCTGAATTAGTTCATGCTGTCATTTGTCACAGCACCCAAGTCCCCCTGACTGTGCCAGATCACCAACAGGAAGAGATTCCCAGTTTTGCTTAAAATTCTCTTCAAAGTCCCAAGCAGAGCCTGAGTTTTACAGCCCTCTCACTAACCCTTCCTATGGTTTATATTTAGTGTCAAAAATAAAAGTGGGAGGCTTGGTGTGGGAGGTGGTTTAAAAGGTCACCTCTAGAGCTTATAGAAAGGATTTGCCTTGCTTCACTAAGCCCTAGACACTGTACTTCAATTTTACCAGTTAAATTTGACTTTGCAGGACTGGGCGGGAGGGTGCAATTTATACGGTGTGGTCAGCAGAATGCACGGTGCAATGCATCACAGCCAGCAACTGCAGGAGCCTCCCTGGGCTGGGCTCTGCACATCACCTCGCAGGAGACAAACCAAAGCAGCTTGATTTTCTTGCGAAATGAAAGATCTAGAAATGCACTGATATCCTGAGCTGTCATGCTGGAAGCGACCGGTAGCCTTTTTTATGGAAGAAGACAAAAAAGCCAGCCAAGATTCTATTATAATCTAACTATCACCTGTTAGCTGAGGGATCCTAGCAGGAATATTACCTATTTTAATTAACAGTAAAAGCAGTAGCAGGAGAATGATTGATTCTCCTGGCAATGGAGACTCTGCTTTCTGCGTTTGGAGGATGCTCTTTTCTCCTCCTTCATGCCACGTCTGAGGGAATTATTTGCAGGAGATACAGGAGCTAGACCCCTTTGTTTTGCACTTGCTGTTCTTAGACTCAAGGATTTCATTAAAATCCTTTCACGAAAAAGGAAAACCTTGGAGGAAGTGAAAAATAAAGCTTTTTTTCCCCCCTATTTTATTTACAGACACTGCTAAGCCTCCTTAAGCTACTTTTGACTCGCTGTCTCATACCCCAACAAAGCAGATGTGACGAAGGCAGATATATAACAGTACAGCACGCACAGCAGGGCTGCCAACTGTCAATAAATTTATGAACAGTTTGTAGATCTTCAGGAGTTTTGTAAAAATTCTTATTCTTTCAGTAAAAAACTGGCAAGCTCTCCTGCTGCATCTTGGCAAAAAATATATATATAAAATTACAATTTGAGAACATACCGGTCTATTTCCACCTGGAAAAAAATCCAACTCCACAAAACATAACCCTAGATTGGATAATTTCTGCACGCAGCTCTCTTTCAAATTCCTCTGATGTTGGAATGGATAACGAACTTGCTGATGTTTAAAAGTAATTGGCAAATGAGTTCTGCAGGATACTGAATATTGTGCAATGGAACGTGAACGCAGTTTAGTTAACCACTAAAATAGAAATACTTTGTTTCAAAAATAACTTACTGACACTGGAGTTTTAAAAATAACCACCTAGAATTACTTTTGTGGCTAATCACATGGGATATTTCCCTTTCTGCCCTCCAACTGGGTAAGGTTGATATTCAAATGCTAATCGGCACAAACAGCTACTAGCTTTATTTTCACCCATCGACTTGAATGTGCAAAATCCGTGCTTCCAAATGTAAAGGCTGCACTGAAACTCTTTTGCATAGCTGGCTTAATATGCATGAAATTATAGGGACATCCTCCAAATTAGTCACTGAGTGCTTTGTACTCGCACCTGTTTGGGTATCTATAAGCTGCCGCGTGTCTATGCGGGTCCAGCGGGCAAACCCATCACCTGATACCCAGCACGGATAAACCACAGAGCATGACCTGGTGCAGGTGTAATTAGAGAGGTCAGCTCGCTACCCAAAGCCATTTGAAATACCCCAAGCCAGTGCCTTCGCTCTACAGCTCAATCCAAAATTCAGGTTTTGCCCCTCTCCAGTTTTAGGGATTGCCAAGGTTGGGTTTAGAGGAGCACAGCAAGAGGACTATTCAGGAGAAGCCTCGCCTACAAATTCTTATTGTAATAGAGCTGAATTGACTCCAGCTGGCTTTCTGCAAAGGCAACAGGACAGCCAGAGATTTTTACATTCAAGATTAAGCAGCATTTCGAAGGCAGGAAGCATGTCTGCCTGGAAGAGCATCTCATGAGGATCCACGTCTCTTAGTGCGCTCAAAAAAATTAGGGAAAAGCTACACAATGCCCATGTTTCTACACAACTTTCCTGCTCCAACAGCTAGAAGGAAAAGATTTCTGTGGCTCACGCTGTTTGTCAGGCTTCACCATCTCTCTGAGCACTCCAACCACTAACCATGGGTTATCCACGCTATCCTTCTGTCAGCTACTTCCAGCACTCAGCATTCACGGCCAAGTTGGACAGGGCCTTGAGTGACCTGGACTAGTAAAAGAACTAAGCCAGTGTCTTTGCCTTTTTCCTTTCTTGTTTTTTTTTTTTGTAATGACATGCACAAGCCTCTTGTGAGAGTCCCTTTGCATTATCTGGTAAAGTTATTTTAAAGGCATGAATTTGGATAGCACAAGTGACATCAGCCGCAATGTTTCTTAGCATCCCAACTGTCAGAAACACACAAACACCTGCCTGAACAGGGCAGGGCAGCAGGGACAGGACCCCCTCCCTCCCCAGACAATCATGCTGGTGGGAAGAAGAAAAAAAATTGCCTCATATCAAACTGAGATTAAGTGAGTTTCTGCCACTGCTGAATGACTAGGGAACTCTATTCACTTTAATGTACTATGAGCTGTCATTCCCATCTTTACACAAAGACACACAGTTTCTCAAGAGCAGCTTGAAAAAGTATTCAACATTTCCTGCACTTTCTAGATGTATTTTTTTCCATTAAAATGATACTGTTGCATGGTAGCAGTAAGAACACAGACCTCATCTCCCTCCAGTTTTCTGTTTGTATTTATTATTTATGGGGAACCCTGGCTCCAACCCTTGCATTTAGACTCCCTAACACTTGCTATTATAAAATATCACTGTGACCTTTTTTTGAGTTGGGAACACTGTCATTGTTTGCAGCTAGCCTTAAAATTCAGAAAAAGCCCCGAAGGCTTTTCCTTGGTCCATGAGATTTGTTTCAGATTGGATGGGATAACGATTCGAAAATCTCCATTTTGTTCTCTCCTTTGTCAGCAAAGTTGTGGTAGTCCCCAGACACACTGGGGTAGTCCCGGACACACTGATGCGCCAGACCCAAGGCAGTAGCAGGAAATGCAGGGTAGCAGGACACTTAAAGACCCTGTATGAGTTGGGTTTTGAACTCTACTCCTGCCCAGACTCCAGAGACAGTCTGTGACCTGTAATGTGGTGGAGCCGTGCCACGATGCCAGTTTTACCCCATCTGAAATGAGTCCTTCACCACGGCTGCTGGTTACACAGCTACATGATGCCTTGAACTTGGCCTTTAGATGCCCCTCTGACCTCCTGACTTCCCAATGCCGGGCGCTACCTACGCACAAAACATGCATGAACAAACATTCCAGGACACTGGTGTTAAGGTTTTGCCCATCTGTGCAACACAGGAGTGGGCAGAGCTCCACCAGCAGACAGCTACCCTACCACTAGCTCTCGGTAGACCCAAGATGGAGCACAAGCCAGGGCACAGACACATGCAGGGGGCAGCCCGGGCAGTGCAGCAGCACTGGAAGTTGTGTGCACCCACGACAAAAACACTTTCAGCTCCACTAATTCCTTTATGCTGCAGTAGGGACATGATGACAAACCTGATTAAAGTCCACCCTTTCACCCAGCTTTGCCAAATTTACAAGTTCACCATGTGCTTTAATGGAAGAATAAACTGCTTGTTTTTTTGGCGACTGTTGTTTGAGTTTTGATGGATTTGGTCCTTTCATGCATGCACCGCCACATATACCGAGAAGTCAGCTCCTCTATATTCATGGGCAAACAGTCCTGTCCAGGGCCTGCGCCATCCGTATGACAGAGCAGTCAATAACGGTTGCAAGTGCATCTTCTCCATTTAGTGGCACTTCTACACAAATTTTAAAGGATACTGAGGTGTCTGTTTACTAATTATGACAAGTTTAGAAGCATATATATAAAAATGGACATAAGATGGGTAGATAGACGGATAGACAGACAAGCCAGCCAAATGTATTTTGCCACCTCACAATTTAATCATATTCTGCTGTATCAGATTTTTTTTTTTAATTTCAGAGAAGACACATTGTTCAGTTTGTCAGTGAGAAAAAATTCATACTCGGCACTGCAAAGTGCTCCTTCCTGGCACCGTATACAATTTGAAGGTAATTCACATTAAATTATATCTCCCATTCGGCTGTGTATTACAGAACAAAAGGTATGCCTGCAAGAATGACAACGTAACATCTGCATAGACTCTCTGATTATTGCACAATAAGGCACATTCTTTGCATATGCAACTCGCAGAAATGTGGATGCCCTAAATCAGGGGCCACGTTTTGCTACCACTTTATGTCAATGGGGCGTTGCCATCAAATAGGACAAAAGATAGATTTCTCTCCCAGTTACACAAAATACCCTGGAAAGAAGGGTGGGCGAGGATTTTTTTTCCCTCTTCATTTCTTTTCTTTTCTTTTCTTTTTTTTTTTTTTTTTTGGGGGGTAAAATTACAGATGCAGTCTAATTTTTTTTTCTCCTGGTACGTGGGTGTCAGGATGTCACAGGTTCTTCTTTGCCTCGTGAAATACGATTTTGCTAATGTTTCCCTCATGCTGTAACAAAAACCCAAGTAGGCGGTATGTGCTGGCTTCCAGGAGTGTGAAGTCCCATTATGTTTTCTAATAAATTCAAATGTGGTCTGGAGGAAACAAAAGAGTTTATCCTGGAGAAGGGATGGATTTTTACTCCAGCATCCAAGCGTGCACATCTGTACCTGTGTTCACACATACACTAACACCGACCTTGGAGGAACCCCGAAATAAGCACAAACAGCAGCAAAAACCACGCGTTGTACTAATGCAAGAGAGAATTCTGGGGCATGTAGGTGTGAGGTTATTTAAAGGATTTCCAAAAATGTCAAAATGTTAGCAGACTTTTCCTTTTTTTTTTCTCCTTTGCACCTGCAAAGTGAGGGTTTGCAAACAGGCCGATTTCAGCACACGTGGAGGCAGTGTTGAGGCACGGGTAAACATCTAGAGCCTGGGTCAAGGCTTTTTCTTCTCCTCCTTATCTAAAGAAGGAAAGAAGTGGAATGGCAGCTTGTCAGAAGGGAGTTTTTGAGGAACCTAAAGCACAGAAGACAGAAATAAAAATCCAGAGAGGTCTCTCGCGTTTAGTGTTGCAGCCCTTGCTAGCGTTGGCAGGAAAACCCGAAGTCATCTGGGGAACATCTCACCCAGGGACATTCAGGCTGCGAAAGCAGATGAGACACATTCACCCAGGGAGGGTGGGCCTGCCCCAGCAGCAGATGCTGGGGACTCCACTGCAAAGGAATCACCGGTTCCTCCTTTCTCCCTGGTGAGGAAGGGAGAGAAACAAGAACCCCACTGGGATCGTGAGGAGGAGCGTTGCTGTCGGCCCCATTGCAGAGGCAGGTCTGCACGTCAGTAAGATCTCACCGACGGGCATCGCCGTCCCCAGCTGCAGCGGGAGCTTCAGAAAAGCACCGTTAGAGGAGCAGTCGCGGGAGAAGAGGGGTATTTTTTTGAGATGGCTCTTTTCCTCACACTACTTTCATCAAATATATAAAAGATCAAATAAACCCCCTAATTACAGGATGTGTATACATGCTAGCTCACACAGAACTAATCCCCATACTAATGAGTGCAGTATTTTAACATTTGAATTCTAAGGAATCAAGCCTTTGGAGAGCTTTTTAAAAACACTGAGCAGTTGGGGTGCCTGATGTTCTTCCTCCTGAGATTTTGTCACTTAGAAGATATATATATATAAATGCTCCTTTCCAAAGCAAGGCCCCAAATGAAATTTTTGCCCTGAATGCCATCCTTCATGATTTGCATGTAGTTAAACACTTTCCATTTTCTGTCAATTTTAACATTATTTACAGTACAATGATGCCTAGTTTTAATTGAATATTTGAATAAATGCTTTCTAATATACGACTGCTTCGTGTTTGCCATAGGAAAAGGCAACCTTGCTATAGATAATTATGTCCTACTTTGGTTTGGAGTTTATTTCAATCATAAAATAACTAAAGGAATGGGAGCCCAATTTCAGCTAGAATTGTATGTTTACTCATAGATAATTAATAAGGCCCATATCTAATTTGCATTCCAAACTCCTCAAACGAATCTGTTTAGGCAGGAAATAACATGTCTAATTGGTCTAAATGGACGAGTTGCATCCTGTCAGAAAGCTTTCCCTTTGTGGGATGAAGCCCCTCCAGCCTCCTGCACCACACGTGTAACTTCTGCCCGGACACAGGGGAAAGGGGGTCTTTTGGATGGGAAAAAAAGGTCAGATCCTATATAGCAAACAAGAGGAATAAATCCCCTTATGCTTGAATATTAATCACTTAGATGTGAATAATAAATATGCCCATGAGTCTAAATGATCCACTCATGTTTGTAAATGAGCTATCCATAGAGATTATTCCCACATAAACTTCTGAAGACCCAATCTCATTGCTGCTGAAGCCTACAGTAACATCTCTATAAACCTCATTATGCTTCCAATTTGCCAGAGCCATAATAAAAAACTCCAGTCTTATCCTTACAGGACAGCACTGCTCATGCTTTGAACTCGTCATCAGTTTCTCCAAGCTATGGATACCCAAATCCATCCTTCCTGAAAGGGCAATTTCACAAATTCCTTTCAAAATTCACACACATCCCTGTAATTTGGACCCACTGATTTTGGGAGCTGCTCTATCCATGCTAATACCAACCCATACAACACTAATCCATACAGATACATTTTCAAAACAGCTACCAGAGCGTAAGAGAATTTGCAAATTAATTATGTGCAGTAAAACTCACAAAGGTGCCGTCTTACTTAAAACACTGTTGCTGCCAAATGCGTAACACTTAAAACTTAAATGGTGCCATATATTACCAAGTTCACCACCGCTTCGCTGGCTGGAGCTGTGCAGATAATTAAAAGCCACTCCGAGTTACGTAAGAAGATTATTCTTTAAAGGCTTCAGTTTGCTTCTCCAGCACTTCACTATTTGTTTTGTTTCTTAGAAATGTTTTATTTTAATAAGCGCAGTTTTATAAGAGTTCTACTGCTTTAATGGAAAACACATGAATATGAATGCGCAGTATTTACAGGAGATTTCCCCCCTGCATTCTGCTCTATTTTGTCATATTGTCTGCAGTAGATATGTGATTTTTATTTTCCCTTTAGCGGTGAGGTAATTTGCCCATGTTATTTGCTCTGTGGGCATCCTCATAACACATTCTGAATTTATTTCATGATGTCTCTTGAAAGCACTGTGAATCCAAGACATGCCGAATCAAACTAATGAAGTAACCCCTGCACTAACAAACCCTCCCTGTCTCAACTCTGTTAAAAGGAGAAAGTAAGACTGATAGACAAATATTAAAGATATAATTCTTTTGGACTTGGTCCACATGTTCACGAGATAATGAGACCTTAACAAAGACATAGATACACATGTGAAATATTAGACCTGACATTTCATTTGAGGTGAAAATTGCCAGTTGTCCTAATGACATCTTTTCTTACCAGGTACAAGAAAAAAGGGACTGAACTGTAAAAACTTGCTTTTTTCACAGCACTGATCTCGATCTTACCGTGCCAATTTTCATTGAAGAATTTTTAAATGAATACAACGAAACGCTGGCATGAGGGAGAAAAAAAAAAGCAGCCAGCTGCTGGTAACTCACCAAGAGTTCCTTTAATTTTAAGAGATCAACACTATCAAACAACCTTGCTGATATCACCATTATTCCCTAATTTGTGGCTGGCTCAGGCCCTGAAGATTTAAACTGCTCTCCAGGAAGCAGAGAGGATGAATGTAAAGTGAGAATGTGCCTCCTCCGAGTTAACGCTATTTATCTTGAAATATTGAGGGGGTTAAAACCAGCTTACATCAACCTAGACTTTTTCATTCCTCAAGTTGCATCTTCAGCTCCGTTTGTGACCTTACAATGCAATGTGTCAAAAAGAAGAGGCAGCTGAATCTTTTATTCCAGCTGTAGTATTGCGTCCTGCATACATTTATACATTTTGTTTATGCTCCAATGTCACATCCCATTCCACATTGGTCACTCAAATGCAGCTGCCAAAAGTTATTTTCATTAAAGCCTTTCAATGTGTTGGTAGGGGAAGGAGGTCAGGGCTGACGCCTTCCTTTTTGTTTGCTTGCGTTTTGCTGGCGTTTCTTTTAGAAGAGAAGAGAAAATATCAAGAATACAGAAGAAAGGAAAAGCTTCCCAGACAATACCGCAGAACAAGTAAACGCCATGGCAGATATTCACTCCAGGGAGATAAAAGAAACACTCAAGCAAAAAGTTCCATTATTATTCTCCAAGAGATGACAAGTGTTGTAAAGCAGTAATTGTAACTTCGCTAACTCCAGGGCTTTAACCCAGAAAAACCAAGGGTACCCTAGTGTACCTGCTGTGGAAAAAGGTGGTGAGATACCCTCACAGCTGGATCTTTCCCCCATCTATAGCCAGACTGCAGCAATTAGCCCTTAGGGACTCTGCAAAGCTCCAGTATCATTCCTGAAGCTTCATCTCCAAATCATGACACACAACAACCCAATCCAGATGAGATGCAACCGATGAGCTTAATTTCAGTAATTTAGTTAATGTAACTACAATTATTTGCCGTATTTCTTTCTTCTCCTCCTCACCCTCTCAGGAAAGTTTTGAGACATGGGCAGGCTCGCCCCCATGCAACACAACATTCGTGCCAGCCCTTAACTCCAGGAACAGGCCGTCTATAGGACTTGATCCTATCATAAAAGCCTGACAAACATTACCAACCTTTCCTGAATGAAAACCCCTGTGTCCTGCAGATCCCACCATTTTCCAAGGCCATGTCATGGAGCAAAACTAACAAGGCGACACGAAGCAAAATCCCTTGCTGAAACAGCAGTGGCACATCTCAAGAAAGAGATTTTCAAGGCTGCGACTCCATCACATTTACTTGAGGGGATAATGTCACTTTCCTATAATGACCATGACCTTAACAGGGTTGCTTAGAGTGATTGTTCTTCATCAGGTTGCCCCTCGGTCAATGTTAGCTCTTCCACTCAAAAGTAAAGCTTGTTGTAAACTAGTATAATCCAGCAGGATTCAGAGGGGCAGGGGGGGAAAGATGAAAGAGATGGTGAAGGGGGTGCCAGTGATACGCAGGATCTCTACACATATTAGTAGCAGGGCCTTAACATTACACACTCAAAGGTCTTGGGCATGTTTGATGTTAAATGACCCCAGTGAATCATACAGCAGTCTTGCTCTCCTTGGCTACATGTGCTTCATGAAAGATGAATAAACATAAGCTGGTCTGCTGTCGTGTATGTGCGCTCAGAATAATCTTGAGGTATTATTGTGAATCCTTCCAGACTCTCTAAGCCCCTACGAAGGGCATGTTATGAAAGGCATTCATCATCTGCTAAGAAGCTGCATCTGGGACATTCTGGCTTCTAGGTAGTCACTAAAACCATTTAACGAGGAGAAATGGCAATCAGCAAGATAATCAACTTGTACCACCCAAGAGTGAAATCACCCAATCCCTCTTTTCAACATTCATGTCTTCTTAAGGAGATTAAAATCTGGAGTTGATTTTTAAGTAAAGCTACAGACATAAGAGGGATAAAAATATTTTTTAATTCTTTTGAAATATTAAATCACAGTCTGGAATGATTGATATCAACAAGAACCCAAAGAACTTGGTTCTTGGTTCTGAAATACTGGACCGTTTAATGCTAAATTGGAGAAATAAAAAACCCCAAATCAATGCTTATTTATAGCATCATTCCTCTGATAGCTGTAAATAGCATCATTTTCACGGTTATAAAACGCACTGGCATGTGCTCTGATTCACCCAGCACAGGTCACTAATGAGATTCAAGGCAGTAGATAAGCATGTCCTTAAAAAAAGGGTGCATCTGAGTCCTGAAAGGTGGCCACGACAGCCAGAACACTGCCAAAACACCTTCACGTTTGAAGAGTATCCTCTACTTGCAAAAAGAGTTTCTTCTGCTCATACAGAACTATAAATAAACAGCTCTCGACAACTGCTGGAGATGCTTAATTATTTTTGTTGCTGTTAACATGCTGGAGATATTCCACTGAATTTCATAGCCTCTACTGGAAGCACTGCTTACCCTAAATTATAAGTTTTTGTTGTGAACAGAAATATCGATCGACCAGCAAACAGCAATCTTATTTACTCAATATCCATAAGAACAGGCTTACAGAAGTAATTTTAATTATTAAGCCTATGTTCAGCAATTATATGTTATGCACAAATTTCATTTCTTTTGTTAATTTTAATAAAAAGTCCATTCCGTGCCTGCTGTGTTCCTCTTCTGCAAAGGCATTTAAAAGATTAGTCTTAATTATGGGTTTCAATATACAATGTGAAGAGAAAAACCCCCAACAAAAACACCAACAATGATGGATGGACTGCATGGCTTTCTGCTAATTTCTCAGCAGGCTCAAACCCTGTGGCATTAAAAATACAGAAGGAACATTACTTCTGAAGTTACTGAGGGAAAAATGTCATCAAAAAGCAAACTCAGGTGATGTCTGTGTCATGCAGTATGTAGAGCACAGGCTGAATTTGGGAATTTCCTATGTACAATTAAGTTGTATTTCAGCTGATTTTTTGGGGTCGGATATTCAAGGAAAGATTCAGCCTGGTGCCTCGTAATGAAGGAATTAAGTACCTGATCAAACCCATTTCCCTGGGTGTTGGGGAGCCACCTGGTTTTGGCATTTTGCAAATCCCACCAGGGACCTACCCACATCCTTGGGGAATCAAATCCCTTCAGACAGCTGAAGACGCTCAATGTACCCGCACGCCTGTGTCACTACAGGCAGGGAGGAACACATGTACGCACACTGCAGGGACAAGTGTGCCGGTGTGAGGCATGGTGCCTTTCTGGCTCTTACACATCTACACACGTCAGCAATGAACACCAACGGATCTCTACATTCCTACAACACTCCTCCACGCACTCTGAGGGAGGAGCACTTAGAAGCAAAAGTTAATGAAAGAGGTATTATGACGATGGAGCTACGTGAACATTATCCGTTATGAAAGTTTCTGCTGCTGCTGCTCTGTCCTTATCGCAGATGAGCACCTGGGAGCTGGTGAACGTGTGAGCACACCAGCATCCTGGTGACAGCATAGGAAAGCAGCTCTCTGCTTTCCACTTCCACTGCTCCCGTCCCCTCCCAGCCCAGCTCAATCTACAGGGCCCAGATGGATGCTGCTCACTGAGAGATGTTGCGTTATTCGCTCCTCATGTCAAGTCCCCCAAGCTCAGCAGCTATGCTGCCTTGCTTGAATCGAACGATTCATCAGCACCTCTCTATTTGTCCAGGATCTCAATGTGCTCATTCTTTTCTTCTCCTCTCTGCCCTTTTTCTCCAGTTCAGTTCAGGCTGAATTTCATTACAGCTTTTCTTCCTGGTGTCTCAGTACATCCACATTCATCCACATTAACTCTGAATGGCAAAGTCTCACTATCTGTTGGGAATGCTGACAACAGATTGTTTCATAATTAATTGAAAGGCAAAACCTGGACATTCTCAATCAATGCTGATGGGAATTACTTTGTCCAACTTCAGTACGTCAGCAGTGTGTGGCACAGGGGAACTGATGCTCAAGTTAAATACTAGTTATTTCACTGTGAGCTGAACATGCAAGTTAAAATTTGTGCTTATTTTAAGAAACCTTTTAAAAGCGCTGCTTCAATGGTGAGTAGTGTAGACATTTGGGGGTAGATTATATCTGGTTAAATTAGCTAATATTTGCCTTCAAGACAAGATTACATAATATTATCACTTGCGCTTTCAAAGTCAATGTGGATGTGCAACGGGGATCAGACATCCACGGAAAGATCAGATCATCCCAGCAGAAACATGGAAAAAGGATTCTCCTTTTTACAGCACCCATCAAAATGTAAAGATCAATTCAGCTCACGTTTAATCACTTTGGTGCCCAATAGCTGTAATGCATCCATGACACTAAGGATATGGCACACGTGCTCCTGTTCCACCACGTACGGACCATATTCTGGTGTTGGTAAAGCTGAAATAACTCGATAAGAACTTACTCTATAGCGATGCTAATGGAGTTTGTATTTGAGTGCATCATGTGAACTGTAAGAAAGAAATTGCCATTTGAGATGAGGCCAATGGCTTAGAACCTCCTTCCCAGTTGCAGTCCATCCTGGTGCCGCAGAGCCCATCGAACAGCCTCCCAGCAGTCAGTTACGGAAGATATTATCAGCACAAGGATGTTGCTCATTACTCCCTTAATTAGAGTTTGCTCCAAAGAATGAAGGTTTATAGTCTTCACTAATCCAACTCTGGCCATCTTTCTTACCTAAGTAATCAGGGCTCTAACAAATCTTATCAAGCTTTATGTCCCGTAAGATTTAATACACTGGATCAGATCGAAGGTCCTGCTGTGAATTGCATCTTACCTTTGCCAATGGCCAGTACTAGATACTTCAGACATAAAATGCAAAGGTACATAAACGTACATTTATATATACACATACACACGCACATGTTGTCCACACCCACTCTTTTTTTTATTTTTCAGGAAGAAATTGGGAAGAAGAGACATGTTCCACACAGAAATTCAGCACAATATTCTGAGAAGCTGACAGAGGAGCTGCGTTTACAAAAGGAATCAACTTCTGTAAGGAAAGAGCACTGAAATATTTAACCATTGGAAAGACAAAAGCTCCTTGTATCAGAGTTTGGCTGCTTATGCTCTCACATGGCTGAATCATGGAAACAAAAGGATGTGTATCTCTAAACATTGGGTCAAACCAAACTAAGAGATTTCAACTAATACTTTTCAAATTCTCCCTTTATTCTGTTCAGGATATTTTATCAAAATACAAGTTAATCTCATACTATACATTAGAGCATGGTACCTAGTGACAGCATAGTAAAGGATCTGTCAGGCTTCTCATTACAAAACCCTATTCTAAACCATAAAAAAAAATATAGAAAATCCCTCTGGGCTGAACCTTGGCATACAAGAAACTTGAAAGAAATCCATTTTGTGGTTTTTGAATTCTAAGAGCGCAAAGAAAATTGATTTAAAATGTTTAAGAGACTATGTCGTGCTTATGTAACTTAAAAAATAAAATTCGTGGTTTTATACAAAATATTCCTAGTTTATTAGTCTTTATGATAAGCCATGCAGTCTTGCTTTTTAAAAAAAATGCAAATCAGAGATCTTCACCCTTTCCAAGTGTTATTTCTATATATGAGAACTTGTACAAATGCTACACAATATCTCAGTAAACTCAGATGGACATCTTCCAAGAAATATTCTGGATACATCAAGAACGTCCTCAAAGAGGTAGAAATAAGTGGTTCAAAACAGATATGGAAGAAAATAATAGAAAAGGAAGAGTAAAGTTGACAGCAACTCTGGAAGCCATATGAAACCAGTCCGGTTCCTGACTCTGAAGGAATGAGGGATGCTCCCAGTATGAGTGACGATGTCCTGGCTGCTCCTCCAGCCCAGAGAGGGCTGATGGGGACAGCAGAGGTGTCTGTGTTGGCAGCATAAGGCTGTAGAGAGCAATACACTGCTGGGGGGTTACACCTCTGCCCAGCACAGAGAACCAGCTAACTGTGATGCCTACACCTGCAGTGTCCCCTTGGCTGCTCTCCTCTGATGATGCACATGGGCTGCCCCACAGCCTGTAAAATCCCCTCTCTCCTCTAAGGATCAAACCTCCCTCTGCTTCAGCTCTTTCTCACTTTCTGTGGCCAGGAGTCAGCACGACCCCTGCCCTGCGATCGAACTCATCACAGAAACAGGGGTTGTTTCTCCCCTCAAGTTTTGAAATCCTCGCTCGATGGGCAGATTAAAGGCAGCAGACATCGACTCCTGGCAGCAGACTGAGGGCTGGATCCTGACTCAGCCCTTGCACTGACACGCTCCTGCTGAACTCAAGGGGAGTTAATCCGTAAAATGACTGGCTAGAAATTGAATCAGGATGTCAAAAGTCAGTTCTTTATCTTCCCAATCCAAAATCTTTATTAAGTTCTCACTCAACCAAAACTTGGCAAAATCAATGGGGTAAATCTCAAAGTGCTTACTTGGTTTTTATAGTGTTAGGACTAAGGCAAATTTCTATTGACTCAAGTAAGAGTTTATTTGAGGCAGGGCTCACAAACCTGAGTGAAAACCCTGAGAGATGCTGGGAAGTAGTTTGAGGGGTTTTTTTCCCCCAGTACCTTCTCCTCTGCAGGATGAGGGGAAATGGGGTATTTGCATCCACAAAATCTTGAGGGATGTGTAAGATTTTGCAAAAACCTTAGTTCCTCCTTTGGCACCCTGTTTCCACCAGTGCTGTTTGTTCACCCATGTAACACCTTCTTTTCACCCCTTCCTACAGCACGAACAAGTATTCTTCACATTCCTTTACAGATTTGGGGGCAGGAGCAGAAAAGCTGAGAAAATTCCTTGTAAGGTAGTTTTGTAGCTGCAACTGCTGCTTGTTTTCATTTCCACGCCAGATTAGCAAGCTGCGCTCTCCCTCCTTTACCGTTTCTGCCTCTGAAGTTCACTGGGCAGCATGGTACCTGGAGGTTTCTCTTCAGTTTACTTCCCTGCTTTCTCTGCCTTCCCCCCACCCCCCGCTTTGGAGCCAGGTTAGTTTTTCTGTGTGTTGGTGACTGAGATTTTGGACTTCTTAACTTCCTCTTTTTTCAAGTTCATCACTGAAAGTGCCCGGGGTGCCAAAGTAAATCCACTGGCACTAAAACTATTCGTAAACTGCTTGGCAGAGCCATGATGGAACAGGGACACAAACACATTTCTGGATCTTGCAAAGCTGTAATCCGGCTACCAAGTTTTCAGGGACAGTCCCCAAGTCCTCCAGCACAGCTCCAAGCACAGCATTTCTGCAAGAAGCCATGTAACCAGCTATAGCAAATTATGTACCTTTCATACTACATTGGCAAAGGTGCTGGTAGAAGTTCAATTACAGATTCCCTTCGTGTTCGGTATGTTTGCTCAAAGGACAACAATGCCTCTCTTCATCTCACAGCTTTATTTTACTGCTCTCAACAAGGCTGCAAGGTTTGGAGGCGCCTGAAATCGAATCCGTCCTAAATAATCACAAAACACGCCCTTGCGATTTAATAATCTTATACAATAGGAGTATTTGTGTACACCCACTGGAGTAAAATGGGAGCACAATCGTCCTCTGATATCATTACAGGGCTGATGGAAGTCATTCTTGAATTTAAAGAATATTTTATGCAGATAACTCTACTAAGTGCATAAGGAATTTAGGCACATAATATCAACAGTTTTCTGAGATGCCAGTTCATTCTGAAATGAAGCAGCTCATTTATCTCTCTCAGTAGTGCTCTTTGCACTATCCACTTTAATTTTCCAACAGAAAGGTGAATAATAGAATTATTCAGATAATCCTCCCCAACCCCTCCCCTGGTCCCAAAATCAATAAAAACTTTGATTTGACTTGAATTCTCTCCCTAACATACAATGAACACATAATTCAAACGCTCCCAGGTATGCACCCTCCATACAATACATGGCATTAGTGCCTGGCGCTGCCTTTGATTTGGCATTCTTTTAGTAAGGCAGGAGCTGCCTGGATGCTCTTTCTAATGCAGGCTAGACAACAGGAGCTTTTACCCTACCAACCTTCATTTACGAGCCGGTATCAAGAAACACTGAAAAGACAATCATTATTCTTTGTCTGGTTTCTAATTTATTCTGTGGCTGAAGGACTCATTCCAGCTGAAAAACTCTCCACCCAGTACGAATGCGAAGAACTGCTTACAGGCTAAGCAAGAAGGAAATGATTTAATCTATGGATTGCTTAGCATTTATATATATATATTTGCGCTCTGAGAGATAACTGGTTTGGTTTTGATTTTAAAAAAACAGAACAAAGGAGAAAATGATCCGCACTACGGCACTATTCAGTTTATTAAAAACCAGGACTAGGCGAGGCAGCAAATTTGTGTGTCCCAAGTTCCAGGATCTTGTATCATGATACAGAGCTATTCTCCTGGCTCGCACTGTCAGCGAGACCAGATGGGTCTGATTAGTTCCAACCCAGAAATACAAATGGTTGACAGTCTGTAAGAGACAACAGGGAACAGAAAATTCAGCGAAGTGAAATGTAGAAACCTCCAACTGCACACAGATAGTTGGTGCTCCTCAGCCTACAATAAAAGGAAACGCCAGGAAACGAGTAAGTTTGGCCCTTATTCAACAAGCATGCTGAGCTAAAAGTAGAATGGCAATTCAGTTACTGCATGATTTCCTTTGTTTAATACATCAGTTACTCAAATATAGTTTAAATGCTAAACCCTGATGCTATACAGGCTGTAGTGATGGGAGGAGCCCCCTGATCAATGATATGGGCATAATTACATTCTCTGCTGTAGATGGAGCTGAAAGACCTTACGGTATAAGACAATTCTTTTCACTTACTTATCTTAGTGATGAATAAAATCCGTAGAAATGTGCACCTTGCATGTACAGAACCAAATAGTTATTAGAGAAATAAAGGATTCAGTCTGCTAAAGCTGATATAGAAGAGTGTGGCAGCCCTCATACTGATGCAGTGCTGCAGAGCTGCTGAAATCCTTCCCTGTGATGTAAAAGTAAACGATAAACTTGTAATAATTGTGGAATACTCATTTTGTTTCATAAGCTGAAATTACTTTGAGAGTGTTGCACAGGAGGGAAAGCCCATCTGCTTCTCAATACAGTCACATTGAGATGGCAATAACTGCAGTAGGCTGCATACTTGTTAGGATTCAGGGTACCAGAGTAGGTCTCAATTCCCCATTCTTTCCATCAGTCATTTTCTCCCTGTGCCATCTATATAGCTGGAGATGTACTGAAAATCAGTACTCAGTATTGGAGATCACGTAAATACCTTAGAGAGAGAAATATAATCATCTATTTAAAAAAAAAAAAAGGAAGAAAGAAGAAAGAAAAAGAAGCTGCCTCAAGGACAGCCTGGGTAAGCTCGGTCTAGTTGATTTGGAAAACACTTTAAAGACTCCAAGAAGCTCATTAGTACCAATGACTGGATATATTTGTTCAAATCCCTATAAATACAGGAGAGTAACATCACAGATAAGTATCTTCCTTGTACTTTCTAATAAAGAGTTCCTATGGACCACAGATTACAGGATGTCTGGTTTCTTTCTGTGGTCACTCGCTTTCCGACAGTGGTGCCTAAATGGACCAGCGGTTGTTTCATTTATTCTTTCCTTGCAGAAACAGAAATCCAGTTAGAGGAATGCAAGGGTAACACCATGACATCGCCCGTATTTTGTCAGGAATCTCAGTCTAATTTTCTACAATGAGGCTATCCATCCCTCAGTAAAAAGGAGGACACCTGACAGAGAGTAGCCCAAGCTGCAAGGCAGTCACAGGGAGCTCAGGAGCTGCCGCTCCAACCAGCAGATGCCTTTTCACAGGGATGCAAACACCACATTGCACTGCGTAACGCATATTTGTAAAGGTAACTCTCACTCAATCAGCAATTCCAGTAAGACTCATCCTCTCTCCACCTGAAAAAAGTGTCTTTCAATAGGCTTGCAAGCTACAGAAAGATGAAAAACCATGGGAGAGTTGGTTGCAACCTCCTCATTCAAAACACCCAGACCGACACAACAGAGGGGCAGGTGGACAGCAAAAGGCACGCAAATGCCTCTGAGGCACGTAGAGTGATACCCACTGGTTTTTGTTTTCATTTTTTCCCAGAAATTTGAATCTCCAGTAATTCCACATGGGTTTAATAGGATTTTTTTTATTCATCTATCGCAAATCACGAAGTCTGATATTCTTACTATGACTACCGGCCTCATAAATTTTGTCAAGTCTATCCAGGAGACACGGATGTTACACAAATCATACCAAATTCAATGACAGTTATCTCCACCAACCTTGGGGGCACAGCATACAGCTTTTTGAGGGGCTGGAGCCTCAGAAAACATGCGACATCACTTCACTGCTCGTTAAAGGCAAAGAGGTTTTTAGTATTCCTCACTGTCAAGAAAACTTGAAAAAGTAATCTGTGAAAGCTCTAAAACTAGGATACAAATATAAACAACGTTAAATGTGTCAGGTCTCTTCACATCACTCTCAGATTGGGAGGTCTGATGCTTGTTTTGCATCGGCAGCACTGCAATATGTCATCTCCCATGCAAAACTGCATCAAAGTAATAACTACAATATTTACCGACTTCACAAGGGTGTTGTGAGAATGACTGCAAATGTTTCCACGGTGTTTTGAATATGTAAAGTACTGTATGTTTTAAATATTATTCTTATTTGCATAGGACAATACAAACAAACTGTATCTTGGATCTCAATTAAAAAAAAAAAATAAACGAAAGCACCCCCCAAAACCTAACTACCAGGACTGGAAAGGAAGGAAACCCCACTGATGACAGTACTGCCATCTAATCTCAGCGCTGCATCATGCTTCAAATGGTCAAGTGAAGTCTTCAATAAGGATAGACAGGACTACCTGCATATTCTGCATAAATATTTAAATGAAGACTTAAAGTGTTTTCTGGCGGTGTGGGGAACCTGTCACTCCAGCAATGCCAACCACCACCCCTGAGTGCTCGTGCTTACATATGAACATAGCAGAACTCTGCCATTCATCACTGAAAAGACAACAATGATTTGAAGATCAAGGGCTTGCATCTAGCACATCCTTCATGGGAAAATATTGTAGAAAAACCTTTTAAAATGCAGAAATGCTTCTTCTGGGTGACATCCTTCTGTCTTTAAATCATTAGGAACGATTTTAAATGGGCTGCACTTTATTGGCTGGCAGCACTGTTATTCCATCGAATGGCATCAGAAGCTGTTTAACCCCATCACCCTGGAGAAGGCGAGTTAATTCTGTTCTCAGAACAACGAAAGGCAATCAAACCTCAGAGGTTAGATGACATTCATATCTGAACAAACAGCCCTGCTCCTGCTCTGCACGTGTGCTTCCCAAGGAACCACCTGTAGGTACCTAAAGCCGAAAGGTTTCCCAAAGCCTGCCATGTGAATACATCCATACTCCAAGAGAAGGGATCCTGGGGGACTTGTTTTATATATTAAACCAGGATTATTTTTTAAGTATTTTTATCAGATATGCAGATAGGGGCTAGAAATTAACTAGAACTGTGGCTGCAAACTTTTACACCTGGGTTGCCCTACATTTAGGGGTAGCTTTTACCCAGAGCTCTGGTTTGGGTCTTGTCCCAAATTATTCAAGAGAGAAGCACTGTATAAATCTGTGCCTAATAAAGCTGGGGGGATCTCTCTGCCGTAACATCATTACTAACCGTGCAAGAGACAGGGTTTTGACTGGAATAAGAAAATGCAGAAATGCCCTAAAGAACACAGTAATTATTATTAAAGGTCCTAAGATCATCTGCAGCAGAGTTTTTGGAGAAAGGCTGCTGCTGCACAAACCGAAATGCCTTCCATCATCTGCAGACCCTCTGAGCGCGGGAGCCCCACTGACTTCAAAGGAGCAGGACCAATGCAGGAGACATACGGGAAGAGCACAGGGACAGCTCAGACTCTGTGCTGGGGGAGTGCCCAGCAGTGCTGAGCCGCCCAGTCCAGCCTAAAGAACCCGGGAAGATAAATTACCTCCTCAAGCATCCCTGACTCATCTGTTTATGTTAGTGAGTTTTAATTTGTGTTTCATTACTCTTCCTTCCTGAAGCAAGGCAGAGAAATCACAGCGCCGTGACCTCACTCCTGCTGGCCTCAGCTCATGGGAAGGCAGTGCAGGGAAATAAAAGCAGCCACATTTCACCCTGAAGTTGCAAAATCCTCCAGTCTACCAGAGAATGAGTTTGGCACCCACCTATGCAATGGTCCCATAATGCTTAAACTCGTTCATCCAACACAGGTCGTCCTGGCTGCTGGGATTTTCCAGATCACGCTCAGCCCATGTTTCTGCCCCAGGCACATCTGCAAACACCCTTTCCCTCAGCTCAGACAACGTAGGCTGTGGAACCTACCCCCAGGCTGCACATGGATTTCTGCATGCCAGACCCAAAGGCACATTTTGCCTCGGTGCCAAGCAGAAGAAAAACAGAAGGGAGCAAGGAAACACTTGTTCCAAGAAGCGTCTTAGGAAATAACCACAGAACTGTGTGCTGGAGAGGAAAAACTGCCACCTGCACCTACCTATCTCCTGGAGCTTCATCCTGCGGGAGGACAGGGAGAGAAAAGAAGAGGCACGAGCAGGCAGTTCAGGAATAAGCATCACGGTGAGCAGCAAAACAGCAGGGCTGCACCCATGCTACCCTTTTGGGGAGCAGCTTTGAGCCCTCACCTCTGCCCAACAGCAAATGTCGCTCTGCCAGAGTCACCGCAGGCAATATACAAAGCAAGCTGACTTGCTGGAGACTGACTTCTCTCCAACTCCTGTTTGACTGGGGGGAAGGAGCAGGGTTGGTAAGCACAGTTTCTACTGCTCAGACTAAGGATTTTCTCTGCTAGGCAGTTTTTGCACATTTCCTCAACTGGAGAATACTTTTCATTTCCCCCTTGGGGTACACTTATTTACACAAGAAACAACAACAGCTCAAAAGTCACCTTTGGAGAGAATAAATCTAACAGTCTCTAGCGGGACCAATCCAAATTTGGTGTCAACACGTGCAGAAATACACCTTGTATAGAAGAGGTTTATCTTTAACTGTGACACCAACAATGAGCTACCTTTGGTTGTGATGCAAACTCAAACCCACACCTAAGCAGGAAAGACAGATTTTGTGGTTGACCTCAACACGGTCACCCTTAATCTAATACTTCTACTATGCAAACCTAGCTGCACTCACACTGCAAAAGAGAAAGATGGAATAATTAAATTTAATTCAGGAATCCAGAACAAGGAACAGAAGGATAAATCTTAATAGGAACATGGGATTAATATCTTAGCATAAATAATAGTCTCAGGAATCACATTTTGATGATTCAACAGTTCTGCTATAAATAATTCACATCAATAAAAGAGAGATAACATCAAATTCAGTTGGAACATTGGTTAATCTGAGCATAAAGTGAAGGACTTCACTCAAACTAAAGGACAGCGATAAGTAACTGCTCTACTGTATGGGAATCAGCACTGAGTATTTTCTGCACATTCACATGCATTACAAATTGCTTTCCAAGGTTACAAAAGAATAGATAAGGGGTGAAGAAGGATAAAAAAGCTGGCAATGGATGGAGCTTAAATGCCTACACTGTGCAACAGAAAACAGACACAGAGCAAACAAGTCTGCTGTGTGATCCCTTGTGTGCCACAGCAAGAAAGACTTCCTTGTTTCTAACTTAAAAAAATATCTAAGGTCGCTTGAAAAGGGTGCTGACAACAAGGGCAGTGATGAGAAGGGTAGCATACGCCCAAATCCTTACATTGGCACTTTCTGGTTGCCCTTCTAGCCTGTCTTCATGGTTTCCACCCGCACTAACAAAAAGCCCGTGTTCTGCAGAGCATAAAACCACATAACAAACGAGCCACAGAGCAAGGAAGTCCATGGGGCAGGTGAGGCACAAAGGGATAAGGACTCGTCCAGTCTCACAGAGAGGTAGGGGTAGAGCTTGATATCACACCCAGGTTTCTTGAGTCCCAGGGCATGACTCAGACTGTGAGATCAACCTTCTCCTCCCTGTGCCTGGTTTTGAATGTGATCAACAACGGGATCAATATTAATAATGCATTTGTGAAGCTTATTATTTTTCAATGGTGCTGCTCACCCCAGGGAGGGTTCCAAAGCACTTTAACAATTATTTATATATGAAAGCCATTTTTCCCAAAGAAACGCAGCCATCCTTGTGATACAACGTGGCAGCTGTGCTGCAGTGCAAAGGAACAGTAAAAGTAGTTGAGGCCAGAAACTATGGGAAGAGACTGCACGGAGTAGAAACTGCGGGTAGTATTTAGGTAACAGACTGCAAGATTCAATTACACAAGTTGGACTCTGGCCAGCAGGCACCAACAAATGTTTTCAGAGTGTTGTGTTTAAATATTTTAATTTACTTTTTTTTTTTATAAATGCTATTGCAAAAATAATGAAAAATGGAAAAAAGGATCCTTGTTAGTGCATTCCCAGAAAGTGAGAAAAAGTTGGTATTTTAATCCCCCAAAATGCTGTAAAATACATAGAAGTTCGACTAGCATTGAGATTTCCCTGAGAAAAGGTGTAGATCCTTTCCTATGACACACAAAGAGCACCGTCATTGGAAACACAGGTACCCCTGTCTCTGCCTGCAGTGATGAGCAATGATGTAGCTTGCCTTCAGCGTAATAAAACCCTCCAGATGACACTGACTTTAGTAGACCATGGCTTAGACCCTACATCCTTAGTTCATTTGGTAACTTAACTTACAAATCCTTTTTTCCTCCAAGTTCTTCCAATGCCATTTGGCTTTAACGAGCTGCTGTTTAGCATGTCAGAGAACAACCTGTCTGTCCTGACCCTACCCGACCGTGTTCCTTCATGCAACACGCCAAGGTCACCAAGACAAGTTTGAGATTTTAATTAGCACTGCAGGGCTGTCCAAGCTAACCAGGCGATGTTCATCACATCCTGAAACTGCCCACTCATCTATCAGGCTTGTGAAGATCTCAAGGACAGAATGGAAGCCATATAATGGACCATGCATCAAAGGCACTCTCCCAGGCAAGCCAACACCAACGAAACATCATAATATATTACCTTGGAAATCCTGTGCAAATCTAGACATACCCTCTTCCACTGACAGCTGTGGTTTCCTGAGAGCACTAGAATAGGATTAGCTTGCAGAAGGAGGCCCAGCTTCCTGTGGATCAGCGTTAGGGCCATTAGAGATTAGAGTGGAAATACTGGTAAATTCTATCGGCGTGGAGAGTGGAAATACAATACATGTGGTACCTTACGTCTTAATGACAGATGAGGCTGGGATCAAACGATGTGATAAGCATGCACAGAACCCTTATTCCTGAGTATTGGGTCAATGCCATATAATTATGCACAAATAGTGTCTGTCATGGATGATTGATAACACTCCCACCCACCTATAAAAGACACACATTCTTCATGCTTGGGCCAAATCACACCCCATAAATGATTCAAATCATTGGTGTGCTATCAATTCTTCATTTCACACTTAGCAAATCACCTTGACACCTGTCTGTCACTTCAGCCTCCTAGTCCTTTAGGGAAAGCCTTTTTGTGGTGAACTTCATTAGACAACAATAGAAACCTATCTGCTCACCAGAACATCTTGGGAATGGGCTTGCAAAAACGTGGATGTCTAGATATGCCCTTCACCATGCACACCACCAGATAATTTGGGTTTGCTTGATATTGTTACTATGCTACTGTAACTTTTTATTTTCTTGTGAAAATGCGAAGACAAAACTTGCATGAATATGATATCTACTGAAAAACCAGCACTTGAAGCTAGGAATTTTCTTCTCTTCCTTTTTTCTAAAAAATGTTTTCCCACAATGAATTTTATTATGGTTCATCCTGTCTTGCCATTCAGTGCTAAGGCTGCACAAAAATCTGATTAACAGAAAAAATAATTCAGAAATCAGAAATAACAACTTATTTGTGTGAGAAGCAATGCAAAACATTTTGTTGCTGGCTCCTCAGCAATGGTACATCATATTTTCCATGGATGTAGTGTCCAACTTATATATGCCCATAATATCCTGAAGTTAGCAGTCCTTTCAAACAAATCCACTGTTTAAGGTATAAACAGAGAGGATTTCTTTCCAGGATCCTGATTTTCAGGATCTGTCACAGCTCAATGTCCTCATCTAACATTTCTCATCTCTCCTGCTCGATGCATGTGAAAGACTTCTATGCCAGAGGCATGCCCAGGCACTTCAATCAGCTTGGTTTCATGCTTGCATTTTCAGCTAAGCTTTAAGTCAGAAGGACAAGCCTGGATTTAGGTGGTGTCAGCAAGCACACAGAGAGAAGGCTCAGTCAACAAGACTTGCTGGGTGCTTCCCCCTCTTCCCTCATTTGAGGAAAAATGTGGAAACAAAAAATGAAGGAAGTAAAAGGAAGGGAGGGGTGGAAAGCTGTAGGACTGAAGGAAACACTCAGCAGCTGGTAACACAGCCGTATTATCATTCATCTTCTCCCCTTCTGAGCGCCTCTAGTTTCTGCTGCCTGTCTGTCCTATCTCCACCCATCTCAATTCTGCCCCAAAACACCTAACAGATGATGTGATGCATCGGATCCAACTCCTGCTTAAGTAAAAGGCATTATTCCCTCCATGTCCTGCTCGTCTTGGTGCAAAATGCTCAGAAATCCCTTTCTGCTGAGCCAAGGCACACTGTACCATGACCATGGGTGCAGTACTCTGTCCATCTGGACAGGAATCATGGCCACGGCACGATACCACAGGGCAGCCCATCCTTGTCCCCATTTAAGGTCTGATTTCTACAGAGCCGTGCTGAAACCCCCCACACTGGTGGGATCACCTCTCCTGTCCCTTAAAGTGGTTGTTTATTTCTGATAATTCAGACCTGAACTATGAAATATTAAGAAGATATTAGTTAGAATACAGAAAGTCTCTGAAAATAGACCAGTCCTGTAGCCACAGCTTTCACTGTTCTTCATACATTAATCAATAGTTCATATTTAATTAATTAGCACCAAGTTCACTTGGTGATGAAAGTAGAATGTCCATGAATAGGAAAATAAATTAATGTGAAAATCCAGCTACCAGGCTGTTCTAAAGACTCTCTCCCACTGACTTACATGTGATAATGGATGTCCCTTCTTTATATTATTAGGGTTTTTGAGCTTTTTCTTAATTTTATTTTTTCAGAGGGAGAGAAAAGAGCTTTTTCCCAGCTGGGCAAGAGATATCTTGAACACTCCATCACAGGAAAGCCACCTGCCTGTAACGGCAACAGCACAGGTTGATGCAGTTCAATGGTATCAACAATCTACATATCGCCAAGCTACAAATCAGCGCTGACTTAAGAGCACACTTAGGATGTATGCATCCTAACTTCTCAAGACAGCACTTGAGTCTGAAAGTACAGAACATTTACCAATTAGAAAACCAACCCAAAGCATTTATTTGCAACCAGGAATTTAATAAATCGCTTATATACTATAGAGTAAACACCTCTTCTGTTGCCGAGCAAAATATGTTTAATATTCAGGATCTATCTGCAATGTTATCATGTCCTCTTCATTAGAGCATCAGTTTTATTAATTAGCATTTACTCATGTGAGTAGTCCCCTTGACTTTAATTGATCCATTTTCATGAATACGGAGAACATAATTTTATAGTCAAAGAATTCAGTTCCTAGTGACTACAACCAGCAGCCATCCTCACAGTTTCATTCTTAGCATCGTAAGGAAATAAAAATGAGTACAAGAGTTTCTATCAGATAGAAGAGAAACGCGTGTAAGGCGACAGTAGGAACAAGGATGAGTCCGAAACAAGATAGCTGGCTATCGAATCCATTTTGCTTGCTCCCTTAGCACAGCAGAAATGTGATGCTAAGAAATACAAAACAGTCACCTAGGGAGAAGGGAGTAGCTCTTATAACAGCAACACTTTCACTAGTAGCCCTTGTGTCTTCCAAAGGGCCAAGAAGGCCGTGCCCTTCAGATTTTTGGGAGCTGATAGACCGTAAAATGATCTGCTGGGAACTGAGGTTTTAGAAGAGAAACAGTACCAGCTCCATCTGCTTCCCGAGCTCTCCCTTCTCACACGTGCTTTGTGCTTCTAACTGAACCTCCTTGTTTATACTCTCTTTTTATTCTTCAAACTAAAGGCTTCAAGATGGATTACACAACTTTTTATAATGATCCTTAACAGTAAGAGAGTTTAATAAAAGGCTATGGTAGCTGGAATTTGGAGGCTTTCTGAAGGATGGTCACAGTAGCCAGTGGTTTCCTTTCAAAACTCCTCACCACATTAAAGAACATCAGGTTACAGATTTCAAGAGAAATATGAGCAAGGGTCACTGTAAACTCCCTCAGGTTGACCTAGCAGGGCAGGGGGCACTAGATAACCTCTGTTTGTGAAAACTTCACAACCATAACTGACAGTTGTTTGCATTTCATCACGGGCTGTATGTCTTTAATTTTATCCTTAATTCAGAGTCTGAGGACACAGAGTATAAGATCACCAATAAATCTTTAACTTTATAAACTAAAAATAAGCCACTTTAAATAATTCAGAAAGAATTAATATGTTGCAGGAAACAAGCCAATTTACTGAGCTAATTGCTGTGTATATTTTTTAGAGGCTATCTTTGAAAAGGTGGCTTTAATCACCAGGTGCCTTTAGAGTTTTCTCATGTGACTGATTAGAGCCACATATCTAATAGGCTGCAAAACCACGAACAAGCAATGCTGGTCTTTCAATTGCACTGCTCTCTCAGATTACTTTGTGACCTTGCTGTTCCCTCATTTTCATATGTAAGGTAAGGTTCTTTTAACAGTGTTCAACAAATGTCTAAAGGGACAGAACTGAGTTTATGTGACACTGAAAAATAGCAGCATCTTCAGCCAGCACCTGTACCTAATCTGGTTAACCTGACAAAATGTCACCCATTTTTCTCCCCCAAAGGGCATTTGCTTCAGAAGAGACTGACACCAGCCCTGGTACAACAGCTGACCTAACAGCTGAAACCATGTAAGACTGTGGTCTGAATGTGAAGCCTTTTCCAAACAAAACAGGATCCTGATGCTTTAGAACTATTCCAAATGCCTACGAAGAGAAGGAAAAAGCAATCTAACATTGCTTTGAAGATTCACTACATTAGTTTGGTAAAGAGGTAAAGAGCAGACCGAACCAGGAAAACAGTTCCTTTCATGTGACACAGATGGATGACCTACCAATTCTGTTTCAGACCACATTATGCTTTGATATATTAACTGTAACATAATATTTATAAGCTAGTGCTATAAATTGCTTTGAAGATGAAAAGTCCTCCTGAACCAGGTTTGGGTGGTTTTGAAGACAAATAAAAAGACATATTTTGAACCCATGATTTTCTCAAATTAAATCTATTTAAAAAGCCTGTCAGGGTAGCAGTACCAGAGCTGGGGAGGGGGAGGTGTAGGGGATGAAGTGGATGAGGTGGAGTCAGCGAACAAGGACTGGCAAGATCTGCTCTTTACCCAATGCAGGTTGGCAACAGCCTGCTATCAAGTTCATGGCAAGTATCCAATACAGCCTGATGTATGTGCTCCACCATCTCTTTAGCTGTCAAAGTCCCAGTAACCACCTCATGGAGGAAAATGCCTTGGAGAGGCACTTCTCCATTGCATGGGTGGGACAGCATCTCTTTGCCATGAAGATATTTTGCTGATTCTCCCCGTGCGCCACATGTAAGATGGAAGAGTGAGCACCCGGGTTTGCTCAGAGATCCCAATAACTCCTTCACATATGAGGCACAAATGGGATTATTATTTATTAGTAAATTTATTGTGATGTGTTATGAAATAATACCCCTTGCCCTTCACAACCTTAACACTTCAATTTAGACATTCTTTTCCTTTTACTATGGTACACTGGAAAGGCACAAAGTATTCACTATGAAAGAGAGAAAAAAAACCCCACCACAGCAAATTATATATACAGCCAATGAAGGAAATCAATTAATTCAATAAGACATAAGATGTTAAATTACTATGCGAGTTGATGTAGCCGGTGATTATTATCAATAGCCTGTTGAGTAATTGCCTTCACTACTGCTAGACTAGGATGTCACAGAATGCACATTACACAATTTAGACACTTTAGAGTCTGGATCATAAATGTATTGATTACATCAGCTAGGGTCAGGTAGTCAGATAATAAATCATTGTTGATCTAGCATATTTAATTCACTACTTTTGATGAACTCTACAAATGGTTTCCAAATCTCATAAACTGCAGGATTTTCACTTGGGTATGTGCTGCATGTACATAATTTTTTTTCAGACAGAAATACCCATTCTTGCTAGTTTCTTCTTTTTTTGATTCACTATCAGTGGAGCCAGACTTGATGGTGTCATCGATGGGGAGGGAGAGGAAGGGAGGAGTGCAGATGCTGCAATCAACTTTACGCTGATGATGATTTCCTTATCAGAAAGTCTGAGAAACTGCTTTGGTAGGTAGTAAAGTGGATGACCAAAGACAGCGTGAAATTTGGATTACAACTGAATATACAAAAGGAAATGGCAGCTGCAGTAGGGAAAGTAGCATTTTATTTAGCTAAGGAACAGGAGAGAGAAAAGTTGAGTTTGCAAAAGTGATTCTCCTACTGGGATACTAAAGACAGAGCAAGCAGCAACATGAAGACCTCACAGAATACTCAGCCCTTACAGATCTGAGCTTTGGATTGCTGTTTTCTTCCCAAGCTCAGGTGGGAAAGTATTGTTTCAATGAAAGGAAGATGACATGTTTCTCTCTGTGTAATGCCCAGGCACGAAACCCATTCAGAGAAAGAAAAGCCATCAATGATCGCAGAGGTACCCAGTGAGCCACAGTATTTTTCTGAAAAGTCAGTATGCATCATTACTTAGGATCCAAAGCTCATCTGCAGTCCTCCAACACTCACTGTTCCCTGAATCCATACTATTCTCCAGCTCTGGATGCTCTCCCTGACACCTGACTCCCTTCTAGAGCAATGCAGCTTCTCTTCAGCTATTATTCTTTTTCTGTTGTGATGGCTTGTCTTGAGCTGAGGCTTCTAAGGATTGATGAAGCAGATAACTAACCACCAGAGTCACACCTTTTGACATTCCTGCTATTAAATACACACACATAGCAGCACACTGTCATTGCAGCAGAAACCTCAAGTCACCATGTTGCTTTTAACCACCTATCAGGAGTAGGAGTCTGATGAGAGTGATCTGGAGCTCCGCGTAGGCTGAGTTCTCCCATGAGCTGATGTATGTCCACTATTTTCAGAAATAATTAATAAACCCCTGCCTTCATTTCATTAAAAAAAACCAACCCAAAATCAGAAAGAGGATATTCTTTTGATTTTCCTCCTTTCTAGTAGGAGATTTGATTCCAATGGAGAAAGAAAGAAAAAAGGGAAGTAAAGCAAGGACAAGGAGCAAAAACTAGTCTGATCGTATCTTTCCAGTGTATTTTCTGGGGAACTAAGATCCATTGCCCATGTCTCATTATCTAAACATGAAAATTTAACATATTTCAGCCCAATTTGGTCCACTGTGAATACCATTTTATCTAGTCACACACACAATCTCACCCCAAATGAACATCTACCCCTTCCTTTTCTAGAGTTTTACCAACAATGGCCCTGACTCAAGGAAGAAAGTGTTTCCTGTTAGCCTGGAAATCTTTGCAGTTCCACTCACATTCTGTTTTCTCTTCTCCAGGAACCATTTCATTAGTTGGAGACTTCCTCATTTCAGGCAGAGGATAATCAGTTTAAAATTTGAACTAGCAGGTAAGCAAAGCATGAAATGCTGAAACATCCCAGTTATACTGGAGTCAAGCTACCATAAGAATGGGGAAAAAAGTAAGAAGAGTGGCAATTAATGCAATTCCTGCTGTATTAAGGACTAACATTAATCAGGAACAGGAAGAAACGATGGGTTTTTAAACACCCACTGCTACCTCACAGAATGGCAGTTAATATAGGAAATATACAGCAGTGATTTGTTTCCGCTTTTCTCCTTCACCACTTTCCACCATTTCCTCTTCCATTAGAAGAAACATTTGCACAGAAAACATCTGCTTTTTTGCCCCTAGGTAAGATAGTTACAGCAGAATTTTATGACATGATTCTAAGAAGAGCTGGCAATTGATATTAATTGAACAGCTTCCCCCCTAAATAATATTTTAATGGGCAGAATACATTATGGAACAAAAACAACTGATCAGTCATTTAACAATTTGGCAAGGTGTAGCATAGGTAACAGAAGGTATCAGAAAAAAACTCAACTGATCCAAGTTAAGGATAGAAGCCAAACTAAAAAGCTGCTCACAAAACACATGGTCATGCTAGAAGCCTGTACTGCCATATAGCTTCTCGTCCTTGCAAACCACCCCAGCAATGCTGCGAGCAGCTACCATGCCATTAATAGTGGTGCCACAGAAGAGTCCCAGGGAGGGGCTCACAGCACGCAGCCACGAAGATGCAGCTTCACCAGCTGAACAAGAAAAAAAAGCAAAACTGACCACTTTCGTTAACAAACTCACAGAGAAACTAAAGGTGAAGTTAACTTGACTGTGCTGGTGCATGGCCATGTGAGCAAGCGGAAGGAAATACCTAAGTAAGTGTATGTGGTGGTGTGAAATCCAGTATTATACCTGTACCTTAAGCGCTACAGGGACTCAGAAGGCTGTGGAATACAGTAATCATGGACAAGCTCACAGATACTCTGAATTAAACAGGTTAGCTGCTGCTCTGAAAACAGGCATTAAAAAGAAAGATCCCCTTTGGATTCCTATCCTGACAATATTAACACATTTATTTGCTTCAGCATCAGTATTTTTTTCCTCAGATCCCTGCACTAGAATTCCCTTTCTCATGTAGGGTTTTTATTTTTTTCTCCTTCAGGTTTTCCTCATTTTTTTGCCTGTTTTCCTTGAGCTCTGCTGGTGAAAAACGAAACTATGCAACAGAAGTGAAAGGAAATGCCTGTGAGGGAGGGAGCACAGAAGAAGAGAGTTGTTATTGGACTCTCTGGCTGGCATTCATGAAAGATAAAATGTTTTTAAAAAGAATCTCTCTCACATTTAGATCAGCAAGCTGGGTTGGGTCATATCCACAGCTCTCCATGAGTTACTGCATGACCTTGCACACACCTTTCTGCCTCAGTTTCTCAGAGTGTAACGTGCTCGCAATGACACTGACTTCCTGAGATGCCTCATTGCCTCAGTATCTACTCAAGAAAAGTACTATTAGAAGAGCTGAGCATAACTTTTATCAGTTTCTGAGCTGTCTGCTGTAAGCTGGTGAGGAGAATCAGCTGACTCAGTAATGAAAACTCAGATTTCCTCCTCAAGGTGTTACATGAAATTGTTATCGGCAAGACTTAGGACTTAACCTTCAAAAGAATTCAGCTCCCTGGAGTTCCAATTGCTGGTGCATTTTTAGGCATTCAGACATGACTGCATTTCCAAGCAAGCTTCTCCCACAACGGATCCCATAATTTGCAGAAAGGTTCTTGTAAAACACCCCCAACTCCACTTGGCTTCTGGAAGCAGGGACTTGGCTTCTCCCAAGAATCCCTCCATCCCTAGTTATCACCATGGGACAGATCTCAGCATCTGAACCCCGTGCATTTTAACGTGGAAAAAGGTTATACAAATTTCCCCACTCTTGCTCTAGAAAGAAATCTGACCACATGAGAAACAAGCACAGAGATTTCTTCAGTTCTCCTCCTGTATCTGTTTCAATCCCACCGGCAACTCCGATTAAGGAAACCAGTAATGACAAAAGTTAATTCTCATGAAAACACACAACAAAGACCTCAGGGCAAAATAGCATTTTTCATCCAGTGTCTGCAGGGTCTCATTTCAGTAAGAAAATGGTTCGATCCTGGGAGGGGGATGTAGTCTGAGGAAGGAAATCAGTGTTTAGTCACTGTCTTGGTGTACAGGATATGTGCGTGCCCATCCAACTGTGTAAATCTGATGCTGTCAGCAAAACTTGCTGTCTTCTGACAGACATCCTGTGCAGCCTTCAAAACTCCTGCAGTCAATCCTCTCACCTGTCAGCCTGAAAGATAACCCAGACTGGTCATCCCCTCATCCTTTGTCTCCACAAAAATAATAGAAGAGCTACAGTGCTGACATTTGGAGATATGAAGATTCCGGGATTCTCCAGCACAGTCTCTCTCTGAGGGCTTATTTTAACCATTTTTGTCTTCCAGCTCACTTAAAGCTGTAACAAATAAAACTAAATGATGGCGTTAATTTTGGCTGCTGCTCCATGGGTTGCTGCAGTCTTCAGTCTTCTGCTGCGGTCCAGCCTCTAGCGGCACGCGCGCGGAGCTGCAGCAGTGGGCCTTAGCTGACTTCACACGATGCCTCAGCTAATAACGATCTGGCAATTTATCTTCCTCCGCCGTTCTCTACCGCTTTGCACAGGAGGTAACAAAAAATGTTCCCAAAGCTTTTTGCCTTTTTCTTTTTCCCCCTGCATACATACGTATGTCTATATAATTATCAAAGCATCACTTAATGTTCACCAAGACAGATCGCGTCACTGAACAATTCATTTTCCAACGCCGCAGCCTGGTATGACTGGGCCTTTTGGCAGTAATTGAATCCAGTCTACTGCTGTCAAAACAGAGAATTTATGAATAATAAATTGATTGTAGCCAGCAAAGCTAAGTCTGAGAGATAGCAGGTTATGTCAAGGAATAAGCAGAAATTTAAAAACACAATAAAGATTAATTTAGAATCAAACCTGCAATGCTTCCACAGTGGACAATAAAAGCAAATAAAACTGTCATTCTTATATGACATAATCTATAGTGCCACAAAGTGCATGAGCTCACAGACAGAAATAAGTGAAGCAAACTCATACACATAACCAAAATGTTAGCGCAGATGTAAGATGCAACCCAAGAATTCAACCCGGCGGTGTGTTGTCATCGCCTTAATGGTTTTTAGGTCAGGTTATCACCGTTTACAGGACGAGGTAGCGTGTTTTATTAGACCAACTGATGGGCAGAATAAAAGCAGGCGAGCTTTCTGGCATGTATTTGTGAGATCTTTGGACTTGCAACAATCATATTTCAAGGTTTCTGTACAACCAAAAGGCGAAAATACAGATACAAAGCAACTCCACCCAACAAAGAAATAGCAAGAATTAATGGCCACAGACTGAAGGCAGAAAATAAGCTGTAGGGTGCAACTTTCTTTACAGCAAAGAACTTAGGAGATGGAACAAAGGGTCAAAAGGAGAGGCATGTTCCACATCTTGCCGCTTTCAAATCATGACTAGCTGCCTGTCTGGAGAGAGCATTTTAACTGCAGAGAAGTTACAGGAGCAACAGAGTCACTGGGTAAAATCCTACAGCTTGTGATGTACAGAAAGTCCCTTGGTGCCCTACCAGACCCTTGGGACCTTGGGCTCCCTAACCTCTGCATGTGCTCTGAGCCACCCAGGGCGTGCCAAGGCTTCATGCTGCAGTTCATCTGCTAAAGGGAGCTAATTAAGACAGCGTGGTTGGTTCAAAGAGGATACTCTGGCAATTTCTAATACATCTCCTGCTACTGCTGTTTGGCAAATTGTTTTCTCTCAAGCTTTCTCTAGTTCCTGGCTCTGACCACAGACCTGACAATCCCACCAAGCCTCCATAAATGACTTTTCCAGATTCCTCACAAATTCACCACTGGTCTGACTTAATATCCCCAGCGTTCCTCCAGCAATTGTGGCAGGGAGGTCACCTGAGCACACAGTGCATGCTCACACCTGCCTCCAGCTTTTGCCACTTGCTTGGGACACGCTGGCCAACCTGCCAGCACATCGCCCTGGGTCAAACCACGAGAGTGACATCCATGGACTAACAGCAGCAGATGGTCTTCTAACTTACCAGTTCCCAGGGAGCCAATGGACTAGATAAAGTAATCATTAGCAACACATTATGTTGGTTTCATGAGAAGTTGTCCTCCAGGAATGTAAACTTAACACAGGATTGAGACCTCTCTTCAGAAGCTGGCCATTAACAGCTGGTCAATTATTCTACTTTTAAATAAAACAAGTAACCATAACTGAACTCAATTTATACAACCCACATAAAAATTTCATAACTGCCTCCAATTTGTCCTTCACTTAAAACAGAAAGTTCAAATAATCTAAACAAGAAAGAAACCCCTATGATTTGGAGCCTCACACAGTAAGCAGGAAACAGCTGCTTCCAACTCAGTGGGTTTCTGAAGATGAGTGCTAGAGTAAGGAGGAAACACTCTTGGGATGAGGCCTTCTCTGGCCACAGTCTGACTTCAACATAACTTGCTTTTTAGTGGGGGCATGTCCTGACACCAAGCATCTGGATTGCCAGCACCTGTATCTCCAGCCTGGCACTGCAGTCATGTCTGCAAGGCTTTGTGGGAACCCACCACACCTCAAGAGCTCTACTTTGAAGCTGAAAACTTGAAAAAAAACCAACCAAAACTAAACCATCTGCTTGTAAATGACACCACAGGTTTTACTGGCAAGATTTTTCAATAAGGAAATGTTTCTCAGGGCAAGACTGATTCCAATGACAAGATATGGTCATTGGGGCAAACAAGGGTAAACTTTGGGAACAGTAATGCATTGACTGCCTGCCTGTGGAGTCAGAGATACTCAGGTCAATTTCAAGGGCAAAAGTCACCATTTCAGGACAATGGAAATACTAGAGGTTTTCTGCAAATCTCTGTTGACTTTGCTAAGAACACAAAGTCTAAAAGAAGGAGAGAGACAAACCTATCCCCACATTTGTATGGATGTCTGTATTCAGAAGAAACAATTCTCTGTGCCCTGACCTCTTACCAGAGCTGATTTTATTATATTCTTTCTGGATGGCATTGAGTGCTTCTATCATTATTAATAAGACATGTTGATATGACATTAATAAGACAAGCTAAGTTCTCCCCCTCAGCCTGGCAGCATACAGAGTAGCTGATAAGCTTATGTTCTTCCGAAATTGATGGCCTTTTCTTACTGCACAAGTCTTCCTCCCTGCTCCCCCTCCTCATCTCAGGAGGCCTGGAGAGAAGCAGGATAGCATGGATGTGGGATGAAATCAAACAGATTTGTTTCTACACTTTTGGATTTACTCATTTTCTCCTCTCCTACCTTCCACTCTCTGTCAAACGTCAGGATGAGTCAGGTACAAGGGATTCTGCATCTCACAGAGGGGCTCTGTAGCACTCTCCCCTCCACCAGACGCCCTCTCTAACTCACCTATGTCTGACGTCACCAGAGGAGTTGCCAGGGAACCCAGACATGGTAGAAGAAACCATACTCAGAAAGGAGGAATGATGCTTTTTCAAGCAAGGACCAACATAGTGTGAACGCTGGACACACTTCCACCATCATTGAGAGGAGGATCTTAAAGTGCCTTGTAAATAAGCAGCCTGCAAAACCTCTCTTAGTTGCTAATTATTGATCATTTGCAAGGTCAAGCCTCACACTATACCACAGAGATTAAAATCTACAAAGCAGTCAAGAACGTCAGGGTAAATGTCAGATACTCACAAAATTTCATTTAAGAAAATGTACTGAGCTTCCAAAAATCTAATAGTCCATGCTTGCACATGAGGGATGGAACACACGGATCACAGTCCCTCCCTACCAGTCTCTTACATGCCTGATGGATATCCAGCTACCCATGCTACTTGTGCAGGTATGTGAGGAAACACCCTGTGGCTTTTCAAGGAAAAAAACTAACAACAAACCAACCAAAAACCCCCAAATCAAATATTTGAGTCTTATCATTCATGAAAGCTTCATCGAAAGCTATATAATCCTATGGAAAGTTATCTGGTACGATGTGACAAAACCATTCTCCACCCAACAGCCCTCTATAACTTGCAGGCCAGCTGGCTGCCACCCCGCTGCACAGCTCAGACAGACGGACCCGAGGTCGGGAGCTTGGGCAAGTCAGCTGTGCAGCTGCAGGAATGAGCTGCTTCCTGATGTGGGAGCAATGGGAAACGCTACCATCTATTTTCAGGGCAAAACCACCAACAACCCCAAAAGAGGATAGTCCTCCTTTTCTTCAGACCCTCTTCCTCCTCCAATGACATGCTCCACGTATTTATCATCACCACATCTTGGCCTTAGCGTGCTGGCACCATAAGACCTTACAGTCTCACATCCTTCCAAGCAGTCATGTCATATAAGGATATAGTTAGACACTGGGTGAAATCTTGGTCCTATTTAAGCAAAGCTTCTTCCACCTTTATTAAAGGCAACGTTTTGTTCCTGCTTAAGCAACTCCCACCCTGTCCTTGCTTACACCCCAGATGTGCCTGTGCTTTTCAGGCAGGCTAGACTTTTTATCAACTATACCCCATTCTTCCTGAACAGAACATGCCACGTGTTAGTAAAAATGAGCAAGTACCTACAGTAACACTGCATGAATCAGCACCTCTCCTAAAATACAGGGCGTATCTAATCCCTCTTAAAGCTCTTACTGCACATATGGTGGTGGCATCTCACACAGAGTCAAGTCTTCAGTACTTAATTTAGGAATTTTACCACTTTATAGCTGTAATTCAGAGATGCTAGATTTTGTGACAGAATGCAGGTGTGCCCATACACAAGGGCTTGTAGGCAAGACTACCTTCTATTCAGCAGTTATGCCGTTCGCACAGGTATCGCCATATTTATAGCCAATGATAAAGAGAGGCATTTTCAAGGAAGCACGTTCAGGAAGCTCTATTATTCTTAGAGCTCGTGAAAAGGTACAGTCGAAACCCCATTTTTGGATACCGTAAAGCTCATCACACCCCACCCGTTTTAAATTCTCTGGATGTTCCTGGTCAAATTTTACCCTCTTTCACATTGCAGCAAATCTCAGCTAAATCCACTGATTTAGCTGGAATTACTCAACTTCTAAGCTTGTTTCCTAGAGCATGAAAAATGTTATTCGTAGGAAAATTAAGTTATTATATTTTTCTCTCCATTAACATCAACACATTTCATACAACAACTACTGGATGTAGTCACTGTACTCCCCACCAGCGATCAGAGAAATGCAGTAGAAGACTGGAACCTAATTGTTAAATGATCTTTCCGATTGTCAGAAAATTAATGGCACACCGTGGGCCATGTAGTGCATGCTTTGGAAATCTCAGTGCAAGTTCCCAACTCATTTAAATAATTTCAGTTTATACATTTAATTTGCTTTTAATGCAGCCATTTAATTTGCTTTTGTTTTGTTTTTTAAAGAAAAGCACCACGTATTAGGAATCTTTATGCACGCACATGTACATACACAATTTCAAAGAAAGTGCTATTTTCCAGCAAATTATATGAAATGTAAAATTAACAAAATGCAAATAATATAAACAATCTAAATTAAATATTAAAACAATGCTATATCTGAATGACTGAATTTTATTTTCATAAGAAGCTCAACTATAAACCATTCTTACCAATGTAACACCCAGCTGTTTGGTGTTTAGCATCGGAATAACATTATTCTAGTGCAGCTGCTGTTATTGTTTGCTGTATTTCTGCCAACTCGTGGAAGCCAGAGATGTTCGTCTCGCAAAGAGGGACAGCTCTGATGAAAGCTCCAGTTTGACAGATGCTCCCATCAACAACTTTGTTACTCTGATTGACTACATGGTATTTTAGGCAAATTAACCTGTCCAAAAAAATTCTTTATTGCTATGCTTGTGGCACAGATGGAAATATGAACTTGACAATTCTGGGTACTAGCTTAGCAATTAACTGAGATGTTTCAATAGACTAATGAACTTTCATTCAAAGCATGCTCTCTGTCAGGAGAAGAGACAGGCTGTTGTTTGAGAAAGTGTTACAGAATGTCAAATAGATCTCGACAGCGATGTTACTATGAAATCTGAAATATTAGAAAGACACAGAAAGTCATTTAACACCTTTATAATCTCAGGAGATCAGAGATGAATCTTTATTATCCACGTCTGAAATTCCACTGCATTTTACAGTCCTTTTGCTGTAATTCACACCCCGTATAATAGCGGTACTCCAGTCACTACGGCTGTTCAGTTTCCAATAGTCATCCTTTATTAGAAAAGGGGTGAGGGGAGAACATCAAACCGTTCTTGTATTTCATGAAGATATTAACATCCAACTAAAAAAATTATCTGAGCCAAAATATCTGAAAAAGTGAGGCAAAAAGAGAAGTAAGCGTAATTAGTATATGCAGATAACTATTAAAAGGATTCATTTATTTGGGGAGAAATGAATATAAATTCTAGGGTAGCCTGAAGAAAATACACAGAAATTACTTCAAAACTTGCATTTGATAAACTGAATTGACCTTTCTGGCATCCATGTTAAATTGTGCATGCAGTAGCACTGGGCAAAGTACATCCTCAGCAGCGGCTCCAACCCCGTAGCCAACATACTCTGGGGTCAAGTTGCAGTCATTTCACCACTTCCAACTACACAAAACGTCTGTGATGTCCAAAGTTCCAGCTCTAAGGATTTTTCAGCCAGCAAATAGCCTCTCGCTGGCACAAGAATTCAGCCTACTCCTGAGCAGCATCCTTCACCTCACTCCAGATGTACCTACCTTTCCCGGAGTGGGGACACAGGGGGCAGGACAGAAAGTAGCATTTAGCTGGATCAGAACTGAAAACCTGCCTGTTCTCCTGGGAATATTTTTCAGTGCATTTTATTCAACATGGCCAACATATTCTTTAATTTTCCAAAGTTGCATTGCATTCCTTTTGTGAGAGAAGAGCTAAACCCATCCCGTTATAGCCGTGTACCTAACCTTGAGTGAAAACCTGCACTGTGACAAAATATAATCCACTTTTCCTACATACCTTGTAAACAGCTTGACTCTCATCATAAAATATTAAAGCCTAATATTGCAGTTGGTGCCTTCTAAGTATCAAGACTTGGAGTAGCCCCAAGCATATCAAACCTGCATTGGAAACGCTACATTTCGAAAGCAAAGCAATGTGTTAACTTATATACTGGAATATTTAGCCTAAAATACCTTTGAACAGTTTTTAGAAGTCTTTAAACCATTAACTACTTGGTGACTTAATAGCTCTAAAGTGACCATTAAAATGTAAAGTGGGCTTTTAAAGAATCAGTCAATAAATAAAATAATATGAAAATGCTGCACTGCTGCTATATTTAACCCTACAATGAGCAAATTGCTTCTCCTACTTAAACTAGCTGCAATATTCCCACCGTTTTCAAAGTAATTCCACATATTAGCTTGTAACTTGGACGACTGCCATGCCACAGCGATTCTTTGAGCTGACAAATTAATGAACAGGTAAGATGGGCAGACAGCCCTGACCTGTGTCTCCACTTCACCTCCCAGGTATGCCAAGGGCAGGGTTTGGAGTCCTGCTGCCCTGCACTCGATGGCCCAGCCCCTGATCAATACAAACCACCAAATGAAGCAGTTTTCTCTTGATTCTTAAACTCTTACACAAGTTACCTCTATTCTTCTTGATGTTATGCTCGTAGCCATAGGTAGTGTAGGTACTTAACGCAGACTAGTGTTGCACATAGCATAGCTATTTCCTACATTTCTTACCTACTTACATTTAACACTCAGAGTGAGCTGGTCAGCAGTGACAAACAGGGACACACGTTTCCAGTTAGGACAGAAACACAGAAAAGAGGCTGTTTTTGTGGAGCACAATCTCACAAAATTGTTCTCCATTCACCATCTCGCAGCCGGTTCCTCCATCCATTCCCTAGTTCACACAATTTCCCAGTATCATTCCTCACTTTCTGAGATATCAGACAAAACCCGAGGCAGCCAGAAGGCAAACAATCCACTTAAGCATCTTTAGGCAGCTATACATGATATTCACCAACACATTCTTCACCTAAAACGCCTACCCTGATGCTGCTGGATCAAATGATGAATACCGCAGTGCTCACCAGAGCTAAGGGGGACAATTCAAAGCAAAGAGGGGTTGGGAAAGAGACTGTGTGAGGAATTACTCCAGCCAGAATGGTCAAGGTAGGTTGAGTCCCTTGAGAGGTACAGCAGTCTTGTTAGCAGCAAGTTGGAGGGACCGACAGCTTTGTGAGGAGACAAGAAAATAATGGGGATCTCTTTGTTTAAACGTGGTATTAAAGCAAAAAGCTCCAAGGAGCACTGAAACGGGACCTCTGGCACACCGATGCATCACGCTGAGATCAGTATGGTATTTCTGTCTCAACACATTTGTTTTATATCCTTTATCACACTGGCTTGGGAGCACGACGTGACGCTCAAACTCATCAGAACTGCTTTGACTGGGAAGGCTCGGTCGTCAAACGGGGAGAAACGGGCAGACGACCTATTGACTACACAGATCAATTCCTTCTATTATCCTGGCCCACGAAACCCTGCCAAATTTTAGCACCAGTAAAATAATCTGAAATTCCCTTTTAACGTAAGGATAAGGTTTCCAGGTCTTTAAAACAGCCTGCTCTGATAGCAGGTAATGGAAAGACACTGCTGAAAGAAACACTGTAGTGAAAGGCCAAGAAAAGTCCTGTTTGCAGGAAAGTGGAGTTAAAAGGCTTGCCTCAGTAGCTGTAATCAAACAGCTAGATTAAAGGCAGCACAGAATTTCCCGAAGTCCACAGAAATCCTCAGGAAGGACCTGCTCATGCCCCGAGAAGACAATGAGTCCGCGGCTGCTTTTTCTGTTCAAAAACCTTTCCTATTTCTCCCTCCATTTTACTCGTATCACACTGAAGATGAAAGACTTGGTCACCATCACATGCCCAGTGTCTCCTGCAGCACGGGGTGCATCAGAGTGTAGAGAGAATGAGCTCCATGACATAGGAAGGAAATAAAGTTGGGAGGTCTGGTGAGGTACTGCCAACATAACAGAGCGATGGCAGAGAATCACAGCCTTATCTTGGGTAAGTAATGGGATTAACCTTGCCTGCGGACAAATCTTGGATGTATTTTATGATGTTTTAAACTGATGGAAAGAGGTGGAGAAGGAGCCATTATTCGAATGAGGATCATATCTCTCTCTCTATATATACACACACAAACATATATAAATCAAAATATTTACAGCTGTAAGCTTTTGTAAATCACTGCACTGCCTTCAGTCAGCAAAACATTTCTGGTGATTTCAACTACTAATTAACTGGTATTTTTTCCCTCGTTCTCCTGGTTCTTTATTCACTAGAAAAATGACAGTTGTAACTCAAATGTTGATCCATTCTAGACACTTAGGAAATTCACCACCGACACTTCCAAAGCAAGATGCAAGAACACACTACCAACCTGTTCCTAGTTTATAAATAAATTGTATGTCCTGATGTAGGAATTACATGTGTTGTTTGGGTGAGGTGGCTAACTGCAGTCAGACTTCTGTGAATATATGACAAACAGGCTAATAAGCATCCTTTATTTTTTTATTATGTTTCTTACAATACCTCAATCCATTTCACCTTTGAATTTGCTAATTCACTACAGTCACTGAGTCCCATTTTCCTGCATGAACAATATACTGTGGAGAAGAATACCTTGAGCGTTCCTTCGCAGGTAAGTCTGATGCACAGCTACAGTCCCATCCAAGCTGCGATGGAAAATCCTGCTGCAGCGCTTGTTGCTGGCCATGCATGCTGAGCGCGGGCGCAAACGTTTCCTCTTGTTTCAGAGTTGGGAGTTGGAGGCTGCATCCTGCCCATCATATTTAATTATCACAATAAGGTCATCTACTCCTCCTGCCTGTTACAATGATGGATCAGACCTCATACTAAATTTTTCATGTAGGCACCGTTTTCTTGTTATGGTTTGCATTGCGCTTAGCACCATAGGACTCTATCCCTATGTGGTAGCATAAAACAGTAAGCATAAAATACTCGTAGTAATTATCAGTAGAAAATAATTAGATTAGATGAACAAGACTGCGACCTCCCAGTGACAAACCACAATAAAACGCTGGTGCATAAAGCATTCAGGGTTCTTAAAAGCATCAGCACCAGCAGAAACCATGCTGGTGGCAGTGACAAGGCAAGAAGCCACAGACGGAAATACTGTAACGCGCTCCGGGAGCGTTTCCATCCACTGCAGACATCTGTCTGTGCTCCTTTACCAAGGAGAACGATGGGCTCAGGCAGGAGTCGGTGGCTCATCTGCAGGAGTACCACCTCTGCCTGCCCCCCACCACGCAGGATGCTAGTGGACACCAGGCTTCTGACTTCAGTCATCTCATTTAGAGACTGACACTAAGGAATTTAAGCAGTTCCCTCTGGTAAAGGGTAAATGGACTGCCTGCCAGGAGCTTCGTTAAGAAAGGTGTGTGTGATGACACTAAACCTGTAATGTTTTGCTCTGAACTTAGTTCTGTTAGGTGATGAGATAACTCAGTATTATTAGAGAGGTTTCTTAGCGGTTCAGAAGATGACATATCAGGAAGTGGTGTGCACCGTGCAGAGCACTTAATGCTAAAAATCAGAGACATTCAAAACCAGAAGCTTTTCAGAGAGTCAATGATAAGCCACAGCAGCCACCCAGAGTCCTGCCCAGATTCGCTGGTGATGTCAATCAACACAGCTCTGCTGATTACAGTCACAGTTAAATATTAGACTTGAGCTGAGGATCCATCTCATGGTTTCTTTTGTTCATAAGTCTCTATATACTTATTTCTCATTTTTCAGTCAGGCAACATGAAAACACTAATACAAAAGAAGCATCCCCACGAAGGTGATAATGAGATGGTAAATCTAGCGATTCTCCTGGTGTTCCTGTAAGCAACAAAAAAGGAGCTGTTTGAAGCAGAGGTTTCCATCGGAAACACAGAGGGTAATCTTTTAAATACTGCATTTATTCAATAAAAATATTTTAGTGAAGTTGCACAGGCTACATTCTTGCAAGGGATCCTCTCCAGTCTCTTGGGTACTGAGTCCGCAGTTACAGCTCCAGCTGGGAAGCCCAGGATCATGCTGCATCTATTCCACAGACATGAGGGGCGGGAGGTCTGATGCCAGCAGTTCACATCTCTGGGGCAGAGCACTTACGTGGCTGTGCCACTGCAAAACAGTTGCCTCCATTTCCCCTGTCCTGGCTATCTATTTAGCACTTTCTCTTAACTCAGTGCATTAATAACTTTCTCCTTGCCATTCCTGATGGAATTTGCATCTAATGCTTGGAATGGCAAATTATAAAAAATACCATTAAGAATATTAATGATTCTGTCTCTAAATGGCACATTTTTAATGGCACCTCCTGGATTAAAACAACAATGCTGTGAGCAAAATGGATGTGGCCTGAAAAGCATCTTTGATTTTCAAAGTTTGGGTGTTGTCCACCACAACGGGCTGAACACATTAAGCAAGTCCCAGTCTGCAGATTACAAAATAATTTCCCCTCATTAGTGTAAAGTGAGCAGCATTTTAAACTTTTGTGGGAAGACGTATTTCAAGAAAGAAGAGAGGCTAGTGTCTGGAAGCTAACTGTCAGGTCATTACCATGATGGCGCTGTGCTATGGAGGCTGCATACCGACATGAGCATCTGGGAAGCGCTTCCTTCCCACTCCTTACACCACCACTTGACACATGTACTGGGTAACTTGGTGGACAGGAACTGTTAACCAGACATGCTCCCTCACAGACATACTTCTCTGTCCCACTGAAAACAGCAGTGACCACCCTTCTCTCCAGCAGCAGGAAAAATATCTCCTGTACCAGCTCACATCTTGGGGAAGAGATGGATTTGTACTTGCCCAAGACTGCCCAAGTCTGCGGGCTCTGCTCTGGAGCAGCAGCTTGCTCACTCACTCCCACTGCCTCAGAGGCACCATTCCTTTCATCAACTGGAAGGAGAAAAAGCTTTCTCTCCTTACTCCCTTCTTGGAAAAGCTCAGGCACAGAGTGATATGTGGGAAGGATCACTGGTACTCCACTGCTTCCCCAGAGCCCCCAAGCTGCTGTAACTCAGCTGAGCACCATCTACTGAAACAATCGTTTGTTTATATTAAATCTTACTTCAAACATGATAATGGTATCATTTTATATTTATACAGTGCTATTCATCCCAGAGGATCCCAAAATGTTTCAGCTACTTATGGGCAGCAGCTGTTTAATAGTGGATAGTATGACTGCACAGCAGCGCAGGGCAGAAGCCGAGAAGAGCTTTGCCTCCAAGAGAAACTACAGGGGAATTCAGGCAGGTGAAACCCAATTACCCAAATTGCAATTTAGCCAAGACGCCTGGGGCTAACATCTCTCTGCTCACAAAATGCTGCCCTTAACAACTCAGAGGGCATTCATCTGTTGACAAATAGAGAGAAATGCCTTCCGATACTCATGCAGCTTGCTCAACTCTAAAGCAAATTGAAAATTATAATAAAACCTGTTCCACATTCTTCATTCATTAAAACTGTGTTTGTGCCACATTATTTCTGGGCACATAAGCATCTGCTGGGAAGACCTCATTAAATGACCATTAGCCTGGGCTCCTTTCCTTCCAAGACAGTGCAGAAGCTGAAAGTCTGTCTTTCCTTCCTGGCACCACACGTAAATGGCAACGTGAGAGAATTTCATTTTGGAAAAAAAAAAAACCCAACAAAAAAAACCCAACACAAAAAAAAATCAGAGAAATATTTTGTTGGAAGCAACTGTGAAATAAAAACTGCTGCAGAGCAAATGTAGGAAGAGGTACTGTTAAATCACTGAGGAATGACCATTGTCACACAGCCACAAAAAACTCCCCAAACAGGGAAAATGTTGGCCACTAATCTAGACAGACTTGCCTCACACTTAGGAGATCTGATCCATCAACATGTCAAAAGGAACTTAGAGTACTGGAAGGGCCCTTAGAGCAAGGGTGCTAGAAGAAACATTACACAGCCTCAGAGCTTTTTCAGACACTTCTGTAACCAGAATCACATCTGCAGCAACCTGAAAGTGGTGGTGGAAGGACAGGAAAAGCCTGGCTCTGCTCCAGGAGGAAAAAGGTTGTGGGAGCCTTTACAGTTGAGAAGAGAATGAGAAAGAATCAGATTTGGCATGGGAAGCATCAAAACCCAAAGCAATTCTCAAGTTCTCATGGTTTCCACACTACAGATCAGCTCTGAGAGAACCTACAGATGACATGTTCACATTCCTTGTCTTTTTAAAACAAATGGCTTCTCATTCCTACCACCAGATAACAAAACATGAGAGATGGAGTAAATGATCACAAAAGTATTATTGCAACTGGAAAAATTAAAAGATGGGGAGAACCTCACGTTTCAAATAGTAAATAAAGCAAGTTGAGGGCAAACATTGTATTTGGGGATTTTTATTTTATGGAAGGCTTTGCTAGTGGAGCGAGAGCATCAGGGCACTGTCTGCATGGCTTGTGAAAGCATCGCTGCCTCGTGCCATCTCCCTCTTCCTCTTTCACCCATTTTACTTTTCAATTTACCAGGAATATTTATTAGTGAGCAACAGACATTGTCATGCAGGATCAGGGAACTACTGTCATCTCCCTGCTTATCATGCTTGTGACATTCTTTCAAAACATCTGATTTGGATCAAGGTTCAAAACAGACGGTTGCTGCCAGTCATGGGATAATCTAGCAACTGTCCTCATGACCACTAAGTAAAATGCACAGATTTACGAGACCAGGAGATCATGTCTTTCCCTGAAGGTATGACTGTTTGGTGCTTTAGCTGCATTTCTCAAGGAAACAACATTTAAGACTCTCTCCAGCTATGTGCCACCCTTACTCACTCCCCTCCAGGTAACTTCAGAAGTTTTTAGCTTACTTAGCTGAATTTGCCAGAGAGACAGGGATCTGGAGAACTTTGTTTTCTAACAAGTTCCAGAAAAAACAGGCAGCTGGGGAGAAACTACTGGTAATTCCACTGAGAAGAGCTGGAAGCTCAGTTCCTGCCATGTTCCCAACAACCCCCTCTCCCCCTTCCCCCCGGGACAGATTCCCCAGGAGCACACAGCCACTGGAGCACGGGCTCTGGAGAAGGCAGCTTCAAGAGATGCCCCAGCAGGAAACCAGGCTTCAGCAATTCACCTGCTGATGAGAACTGTTTGCTCATCTTCCCTATTGCAACTGCTCTGGCCAAATAGGGTTTGGAAGTTTCCCAACGATACCGTGTGTCTGTGAGCTTCACAGACTAATTAGACACCACAGAAAAGCTTTTCCTTCGGGGTGCCTTCGGTTTCACTGTCTATCCCCCCCTTCGCCGCAACCCAGAAGGAATTATATAGTCTGCATCTCAGACAGTAATTACTATCACCTTCTCCTCTTAATTGATCTGGCTCCAGTGAGCAATAAGGAATTAAAATAATTAGCAGATATGCCTAGTGTTCCTGAAGTCCCACCTACACTTTGTAGTCTATTTACTCTAGGATCAGCTGGGTCCATCACTTTGATAGTAACGCTGCACCGTTCTGGCTCACCGAGTCCCTTGACTAGCCAAGTTTGAAGAAGTTTCCCAACTAACACATAAAGCCCAGCTGTAGCTGTTGCAGATAGCAAATACACCATCACCAGCACTGGAGCCCTTGTGAAACAGCTCTTTCTGAAGCTCATTTGGAAAGAAACTGAGGCTCGCTGCTCTTCTGTCCCTGGGTGAGACAGAGGATTACGGGGAGGTCTTCATGCTGCCAACATTTATACATTTGCTCCCCTGTCACCAGAGACAGAGAAACACATACATGCAAGTTGGGAAGAGAGGCTAAAGTCTTGGAATAAAAATAGCATATTTAAGGGATTAATTTCATTTTTGTTCCTAGTGATTTCGGCATTGCATTAATTAATGTTCCATCTTGACTGCTGAGCATGGACAGATTTATTTTTTTTTAATAGGAAGAGAGAGCTTTGAGCACCATGTGGTTTTTCCCAAGTACTTGCTCCTCCAGTAGCTAAATGTGGAGATATCACTTAAAGCAAATTGTGCCCTCTCTCTGCCCTTAGCAAACACTGATTTATTTTTTTTCAATTTTTCCTTCTATGCACAAATAATCTGTGTCTATTGCCCTCCTTTCAAGAAACAGAGAAAATCCAGACCCCAGCAAAGTTCAATTCCCCCCCCCTCGCACTCTGTAAATTTAGTCAACAGTATTAATCCACATCGAACAATTCTGCGGAGTACAACAACAAGCTGGTTACACAGACAGGGATGCATTTGGAATTTAAATGAGTTCCTATTATTCTCATTCTCTTGAAGCCTGCACAGTGCTGAGGAAGACTGTCTAATGTCTCTTAAACAGTTAAAAAAAATCAATTTAAAATATTTTAAACTATTCCGCTAGTACTATTCTCTGTAGTACTGAGGAAAAGAGCGTTTCTTCTGCACCCCCCTCTACAATTAAAGGCAGTCATCAAAGATCCACATCACCCTGGCTGTCTTGACAATGCTTTATGATTAAAAGATTCAAATACTTTCAGCTTATTGTGCATTAAAAAATATAATGAAAACAAAGAATAATTTAGCATTCTGCAAGGTTGTTGTTTCCTCACTCCTACTCCAAAACCCCTTCACCAGCATCATTTATTATTTCTATTGCAATAGTACTGATGAGGCAAACTCTCATACTCATCGTGCTAGGAGGTGTACAAGCAACAAAAATAACAATAGCATATGGTACTTAACCTGCACTCCTACAACATATTCTCCTATACTCAGGTCAAGACTCCTACAACGTACTCTCCTATCCCCAAGTCAAGGTACCATCTAATGGTTGGGCTGATGATTATCAGGGAAACAGTGGATATTTGGGCATATTTCTTTAAGTTGAATCAGGTCACAGCCTGTTCTTCCTGCACAACGCTCACTGAATTAAAACACATTATTCCCCTGTTTCCTTTTCTCCGACACATCAAGGGATTATTCAAAAAGAGAAAAGAAAATCTTGGCTACCTTTCAAAGTAGGCTCATTTGTTCATTTGCGTTCTCTTGAACACCACCAGGTTGCATAAGTTAATGTGGACTGTACTCCCTCTACTTCTGGCTTCAAAGCATCCCTTCCACCAAAATGCTCATTAGGGAACTCTCCGACCCATCACCAATAATCTCTATTCCTTGCCCTCTTCTATTGCTAAATACAACCTCAAGTTCCAGCCTGCTGTCTTTAGCATTCAGGAAAGCCTTTTTACTGACCCACACCAACTGGACACAGGAACAAGCGTGTCACCAGGCAAGCAGAAGCACCAAGTGCCTGTAGATTCCCTTTCACTGGGTCAATAAGAGAAATGAGTTGAAATAAATATTTGAATACTGACTGTATGAGATACAACCCGTGCTCAGGCCAAAGAGAAATTCTACCATCAGAGTCTCTTGCCTTAGACAAAGCTCTAATTAAACTCTGGCCCTACAGCACTGCATCCTATATCAGAAATCCTAATATAACAGAACAGGCATTGCCACAGTAAGCACTAAGTGCTGTTTGTATGCTGACCTGACCATGACAAGGGAACATGTTTGCTTTCCAAGGCCTGAGTAGTATTTTCTCTGAAATCCTTGCTTGGGAAAAAAAATTCCTTCCTCTCATTTGAGCTAAAAATTTTCTTGGTCTTTTCTCCTGGGCTCTTAGAGCTCCTTTATGCATTTTATTGTAAAGAAAGAAGGAAAAATTATGGTAATTTAATGTTTATTCTTCTTTGTGAACCACTCTGAGCTCTTCTGTATAAATAACTAAATGCTCTTATTAGTCCTAACATACTGAGAAATACATTCTCTTCGAGACTGGCTCAGTGTGAAATCTACGGAAAATCAACTTCTGTCTCTCGCCCTCATTTTTCCAAGAAGAGTTTGATATTTGCTTCTAGTTTCTTCTTACCTGCTGTTCTGACAGCAGCACCCCTCCAAGTATCAAGCATGCAGAAGGACAGCGATTTTCTATTTTATGATGAGATGATCCAGGCCTTATAATCTATTTCAGGAGCGTGTGTCTATCAGCACACGGGATCTATCCTGCAAGCTGGTGCACAGCATGAGAAGTGGCAGTGGGGCTGGAGGCATTGATTCCACTATTCCCAGGATTACTGTTAGAGATGTTCCCAGGACAAACCATCATGGATTGCAAGAACGCAATCACAACACTGGGATGTTTGCTGCTCTCCAGTGAACACCACATGGCCACATTCATGATGGTATGAGGAGTATCACACTAATACTGTGCCACCTTCTTTTTGAAAACTGAAAGGAAAAGGTTGAGGAAAGGTTGTGGTTTCCAGAGGAAACTGCATCTCGAAAGCGTCTGTGAGAGGAATTCAAACTGGGTATTTTTTTTCCCCAAGTCTGAAATTTTCCATGCATGTCAGGCCAAAACACTCTTAAAGGAGCAGAAAGACACCTAGGTTGCCTGTGAAGTCAGGGAAGAGAAAAAAATGGCAGTTCAGATTTTGAACGGATTGAACTGCCCAGTGGAAATATCTCTCACTTCTCACTAACGAGGTAGAAAGCCGAGAAGCAACTGTGCTCCTCACTCAAGTGAAAGAGAACATGAAAATTAAGTACAGCATCTGCTTCGGTATCGGCTCTAGAGAACTCGGCAAAGAGGAGCAGAGATCAAGCCAACCTCAATTTCAGCAATGCTCTGAACGTGCCTTTTTGCCTTGGGGAAACTACAACTCCTCTGCTGCCATTTTTTTTTGCCATCTGTAAAATGATGATGATAATATTAATTACTTACCTGAGACAGTTATGTTGAGGTATAGTTTTTATCCCCATAGCACAGCACATTTCTGTACAACTATAAAAGCAGAAATGTTTGAGCTTTATAATCTTTTCCCCACTACAGCTTTATTTGTAAGCACCCAGAACTCAAATTGGCAAGTTTTGTTCTTTATTCTCATATTGATTTCAATAGGACTTCTGAGCACAGAGTGTTTCTGGGAGCAGTTTACATGCATAGGTCTCTGAGTACCACATCATCAGTGAATAGAAATAAATACATGGTAAAAAATAACAGCTGCAAAATACAAGGGGATATTCTACGTCACAAGCAAAAACCACAGCCTCAGAAGAAGAAAACAGTTCAGAAAACTTTGGTTTTTTCTATGAAGTAGGGAGATTAGCAAACATTAACCACAAATACATAATATTATACATGTATCTCTATAAACACATAATTTTCTGTCTTTCTAAAATGGCTCAAAACGGTAAGGAAGACTACACAAGTGACTTGTTGATTGCACTGAGAATCTAAGAGCTCTCTAATTATTGCTGCCATTTACTCACAATTTCAGAAGCTAAGTTGTTTAAAAAAATAAAGTCAAATCCTGACACTAATAATCAGATCTTTCAAGTTATTTTTCCCCCTCTCAGAACAACAAGTGCTTCTGTGTGCTAATATGCCTTTTCTTTTTTAAATACTTTTAAAGTCAAAAGCAAGCACTGATGATGCAAACTCTAAGAATCTAAGAACAGGAATCAGTCTTCAGCAGAGGACATAAACATCAGGAAATGAAAAGAGAAATGTTGGGCTCAGGTAGCACATGCAGAGACCTCAGTGAATTTTAAGAGACCTTCCATGCAGTTGAGGTGGGGAGGTTTGTGCAATGACCCTCCTGCTGCTTGTTGAGGGCAGCCAAGCACCACGCTGCTGCACGGGTGTGCCTAATCCCAAGCCAGTGGAATTTGGGAGCTGCTCAGCTATACGCTCTCTTGCCAGCACACCTACTTGGGAGAGATCCCTCCTGGCTCGATGGTCCGGGCCAACGGGGCATGTAACGCCAACTGTGGCCCGTGGCTCCTACAAGGCCAACAAGTCTCGTTCTTACCTGCTTCAGACCCTTTGGCTTCGGAGCACAGAGGCATTTGGGAAGTCAAGGCACTGTTCAGCATTAGAGGGAACACAGGGATAGCAATGAATACTCACTGCTTGTTGGGCAAGGAGTTACTTAATGTAAGCCAGATGACAGCAGTAAGGAATATCTGCCTTTCTTCCTCAGTCAACGGAAGATGTTTCTTTTTCTTTTTCTCAACAGGAAACTTGCACAACAAAAGGTGGTAGCATTTTTTCCTTCCTGTGTTAAGGAAAATAAGCTCAAATTCTCCTTTTGTGTGCTATGTTCCTTCAGAGACATGTGACTGCAATACAATTTTTTAAAGGGACATCATTCTGCATAGTACAGAGAGGTGAATTTGTACAGATGTTTACAAGAATGTGCTAAAGAAAACCTCCTACCACTGGGCTTCTGCCCAACAAAGTTCAATGCTCAATTCTTGTAAAGAAGACAGTTCCTCAAGAATGTCATTGAAGTTGGATCACAGAAAAGGTGAATGCCATGAACTCCTAGTCTTCGTGCTGATCAAAATGCAGCTTGTGCAGAAGGGGTTGGATGAACCTCAAGTGCACAGCTGCTTGTTTTACAGTTTTATTTTTTACATTCTGAAAGTTTATGTGATCTAATTAGCCATTTTATTTCACAAAAATACATTTTGGCACTGTTGAACTTGGAACGACTCATATGCAAGGGGCTTGCATACGAGGGAGGCAGACGAGCGCATGGAAAATAGGCATTATGCTTCTATTGCAGAGACGTTAGGATGGGGAAGCAGAGCTAAGCTACACTTGCATGGAGATCGCTTCGCTGATTTGATAACATTTTCTCAAATCCAGCTCAGAAAACACAGTGACAATGCCTAGCAGGAGTATCTAAGTATTATTCAATCTTAATGAAAGGCTAAGAAAGCAAGAGGCATGGAAACCAGAATGTGTTGCTCACCCGTATGCCCCCGGGTTATCTGCACTGCTGACCCCCCAGCCCCACTGCAACTGAGCAGCAGCACAGGCGACAGCAGGGGACTTTATCACAAAGCCATCTTCCTCCCAAAAGTCCTCTAGTTTCTCATCACATGCCGCCTGCTCTTGCCTGCAGTAGCTCCTCTGCCTCTGATTTTATCTGGTTACCCAAGAGCGAGAACGCGGATTATGCGACTCCTCATTTCCAAGGCCCAGTGCTGTTAAAGGGGTTATCAGACACAGCAATTAGGTTCCTGTATCCACAGTTATTCGGCAGCACGGACACCCCAGGGAAGGCATCCTGACCATGAATATATCTAAGGTATCTGGGTAAACAAAAATATATCATTCCCAGAGTCAAATGTCAACTAGCCACTTTTAAAAAGCGCTGAGATAAAATACCTACCTGTGCTTAGAGAGCTGACGAGCTCACACACTACTTGACCCGAAACAGCACTTAAGCAGGACCCAAGATGCATGTTGCTCCCACACAACTCTTTTGAGAAAAACTTTTTTCATGGCCAGTGGACAAAAAAATGCCCTTCATCCCCTGTCTCAGACTGGTACCATGAAGGAAAACCACCCAAGTTAAAATACCTGAATCGAGACATTACCAGGAGATACAGAAAACAAGACAGTGTCTCTTGTTAAACCTCTTACTCTCTGTTTTCACACCACCATTTGTGACAAAAGTGAAATTCTAACACATAAATCAGCCACAGAGCAGCTGCATGCTTAAGACATGCACTCTCCCAGAGTCCTTCCCTAGAACCTGAAGTGCTGGACTTACTGCGATGGGCTAAAAGGGATGGGGAAGGGATGAATCTTCCCAGTTGTCTTCATTTAAAACCAGATACCCTGCCAAGAAACAGGCCAGGTATCTTCCGGCTGTGAAACCCCACCCCAGACACAGAGAGAAGTACTTACTGCTATCACTCCATTGCATTAAAATCATATTTTGAGTAACTTGAGGCAAATCATTACACCACAGAACATCTTGAAAACGTTTGAGCGGTAAGCACTCTGTTTAAAGGATTTGTGAATGCAAACAGGTCTAATCTACGCACTGGGGAAGAAAACCTCAACCTCTCCTGGCTCGTCCTCACTTTAATCCAAGTCACAGGAAATGTCATCTAGCTCCAATTGACAGTGATTGATAATAAGGATAAAATACTTTCTTACTTCTAATGCCCATCTATCACTATTTAGAATACGAATGGCCTGTGATGATGCACGAAGGAGCATTTGCTTCTCTTATACTGCTGATGGGCTCATTTTTTTTCATTAAAAGAATAAATCTTACTGTGTATCTTATTGTTAGTGGCAATACGATTGTATCCCAACCCAGATCAGGCCCACTGTGCTTGACAGTGTACACACCTGTGATGAAAGATAGTCCTTACAAAGCAATTGGCTGATCACTGGGAAAGAGCACCATTTTCCAGTTAAAAAAAAAAAGATGGTACAGATAATAAATGATAAAGCTATCAGAAAAATAAAACCTTACACAGCTGAATATGCAGATGAGGAAAGGGATCAGATCTTTTCCTATCATTTCCCTAGCCTTTAGGAGATGCTTGCCCAAAGTCACGACAGTGTGCTGGTACCCAAGTCTCGGCTTCCTTGGAAAACACATCACACGCACATTCATTGAGCACCTTCCTTCTGTGACCGAACATTAAATACACTTCTCATCACTGATTTACACACCAACCATTTATGCAGGAGTAACTCAAAAAAGCATAAGGACACATGAATGATAGTGTACAGCAGTGTATGTGCAAGATACATGGTCTCTCTGCATTTATTATGAGATTCTATGATGTGCTAAAATAGTTTTCACAGTATTATTTGCTCTGCTTTAAAGCAGCTCTAGATCAAGGAGGTTCTAATTTTCCCGTACCATTAAATCCCACAGATTTCTCATGTTTTACAAGGTTAACCATCAAGTCACGTTTCCAGGCTCACTCTTCTAGCTATACTTTTCAACAAAACCTTGTGAAAGACAATGCAAACAAGCATTTTTGAAGGCATTGAGGATACCAGACTTATTCCATAAGAATGGAATAAAAAAATGTATTTTGAGTGAAGATCCTGAGGGAAAACTTCTGCCAAAATCCTTACGTTCTTCAGACAGGCACTGTAAGTGGTAACGAGTTACCTCATACTCCTTGCATGACCGACTGCTGGAAAACAGCTGCAGAATGGGGCCAACTTCCCGGCAGAGACGGGACATTAAACATGCAATTAATTGCATGGGATTATGCGCCAGAAGTTCAACAGTCAGTTCTGGCCCAAACCAATTCCAGCAACTAGCTGGACTCTTGCCCCGTAGTTGGTGAGGATGATTTCAGCAGCGAGTCCTGTACGTACCCCTTATGCAGCCATATATTTAAACTGAAGGGTGCAGCAATGCACACTCAATCCCATAAACACGTTACCAGTGGCAGCACATGGAGATCTGCTCTGTTATAATATAGGATAGATGCTTAATCAATTGCTTTGATTTACTAAGCTTTACTGCTTTCTAAATGAGTAGCAATACGTAAGGCAATTTTCAGCCCAGTTTTAGAGACCTTGATCATTTACCCCATTAAATCAGAAGGAGAAACATAGGCTGCTAGCGGGAGCATGTTCTGTTTCTTATATGCAATTCTGTGACAGCAAAACACACCGTAAAAATGCATTTGCTGTTTCAGCTGACATATAACACAATATTCTGAAGGAAAATATTAGCCTTGCCACCGCTACAGCTAGTGATATGTCCCCTCGAATTTAGTACATGCAATAGGCTAGAGGATAAAAACATCCCAAAGATACCAGAAGAATTTATAAGTCAACGATCTGCTTATGAGGAATGGAGACTGCTGATGCAAGCTGCAGTCTTGCTGATAAAAAAATGGATTTCCCATAGCATTGCCGATAGCATTGGGAACTAATTGGCCCGAGTTTACTCCTGCTGACTGTCCTGTGCTCGTTCTGGCTTGCTCTGGAGGACCCAATCAATCACGAGCCCAAGCTGCTGCTGACCCGTAGGCAGCCACAATTAAAACTCAGTTCCCACTTACTTAAAGGTAGAAAGCGAATTTAACCTGATCTAAGTAAGGGAGAGAGGGCTTGAAACCATTTGCCGTCCCTAAGATGCTTTATCACTTCAGACAACCCTTTCCCATTTAGGCGGTGCTTTTCGTTGCCCACAACCTCCAGGACAGCTCGTGCACCATTTTCACTGCCTGTTTCTCTCCTGATGCAGCATGCTACAGAAGCTCAGAGTCCCACGGATCAGGCCCACAGCTCCTAAGGACTTCACCAACTTGCTTTAATGAATGCTCTATCTGAAAGTAATTACATGCTTGTGCTTACAGCACTTCCCTGTGCGTTTGACCATTTATTTGCCTATCATCTGCTACAGTCATGCAAACTGCAAGAACTAAACCTCTTGGAATAAGCCATGGGTTGCAAAACATGTAGAAGCAGGTCATGCACATCCCTGGCAATGTAAACACAAACAGGTAGGGACTGCCCATCTGTTTCTATCCAGGTGCTTCTTAGAGAGACGAGTTCTATAGAACTTTACAAAGATGGGATAGGGAGGCAATCCCAGAAACATGGATAGCACTTCATATGATGGAACAGGGGTTATAAGCTTCCAGCTATTGCACAGCTTGCACATCTGCACTTCCAAGTGTTTCTGCTAGGACACAGCAACTATGGCTGCGTATCATGTCTCACTACAGGGCGAGCCTATCCCAGCCCTGCATCGCATCCTCTTCCTACCGAGAAACCGGCGTTGCTTTACCTCACCAAATCACAATTTAAACTCACCCTTCTCATACGGTGCATTTTCACTTTTAGGAATAGCAGTAGGGTTAAATTTGGCTCAGTAGTTTCTAAACATACAGGACACACATAAGACAGAAACCAAACTGTTTCAGTACCACTATCGCCTCTAGACAAAACCTGTACTTAAAACTGCAGGTCACATGGAAGTCAAAGGCAGTTACCCAAAAAAGAATGCCATTTATAAATAAAAAATTCTCGCAGTGGCTTGTATGATTGTATGAACTAGCTCTGTATTTTCAGAGGCCTCATTTAAAAAAAAAAAACAACCAAAAAAAAAAATTATATCCAATGGATACTAAATTTCAAAACTTTGTCCACTATATACTCAGCCAGGTACCTCCAAAATCTCTTATACACTTAATATATATTTTCAGATTGTGCAGTCTTATCATTCAGAGAGTAACACCGCTCTTCCCAAAAGGAAAGAGTTAAGGGACAAACGAGTCATATTCAAGCTGGCTGCTTTTCTGGCCAACTTCAAATCTCTTTGTACATTCCTGTCTGAACCCTCTTCTCACCAGTAGCGAGAAACATGCCTGGTCAGGTTTAAGAAAACAACCAGTCAAGAATTGATGGAAAAGTTGCTCCCTGAAAGAGCAGAAATTAGCTTTGGATGACTATGCTTAACATGTTTCTGTGACTTACACAACTGATCATGGAAAAGGTTCAAACAGAATTTAGGAAAACAGAAATTGCTATTTCGTGGTCAAACTAAAAAGATGTTAAAATGCTGGATATAGTGGCCTCTTCTCTAGCTAATAATAGGCATTTTCTCAGCACTGAAGTTTTCTCTCCTTTGTAACTGCCTAGAAAAAGATTGTTTCCTGTAAACTGTAACAGGTTTTTTTAGCACCATGTGCGTGCTGGTTTTTTAGATGAGTTTTAGAAACATGCAGCATTTCCTACTCATTAAGTTACACAGAGAAAGTAGGTACCACACAGAACAGGATGGGATGACAACAGTGCAACTGCTCCCCAAATACGAAGTTATTCAATTCAATCAAGCATTTATTCTCCGGTTTTGGTGACAACCACAGTTGGGAGATAGCTGTGGGTAACAGCACAACAACAAACCAAACTCTTTCATTGACAGCAGAATTCTTTCAGAGCCACGTTTCTGGGCTTGTTACCCCCTCTGCAGTGAGCATCTACACAGGGCAAACTTGGGAAACACCAAATGCTGAAAAAGATCGGTTCCGCTTTTCAATGCTGTTATTTCCATCATGATCTGGAATGCAGGGAGTAAACATTACTTGGAGTCTGGTTCCTTGGAGAGCAAAAACTTGGAAGTTTGCTAATGACATAAATGTCTCCTGCTCTGTACAGGACCAAGAGACATACCTTGCCAGATGCCGTGCCTTAACATGAGCCCTGCAGAACACAGCACTCTAAGCACCGTTCCTCCCTCTCTATGAACTTTTAGGTACTGAATCCAACCACTTTACTAGGGTGCAGTCAGCCCTGCTCAGCAGCTCAATCACCAAAGTATGAAAATTAAGAACGATGGGGAAAAGTCCCCAGGAGGTCCTGCCTCTTGCTTTAGTCCTGCACAGCAGTGGAGCAAGCATGAGAGCTGAATTCCTGGGTATAAACCTCCTGCCCTTGGCACAGGACCTGTCACTGCAGCCACAGGCAGGAACAGCACAGTCACGGCTGCACCGTGCTGCTCAATGGCAGGCGCCTTGGTTTGATTCCTTGGTTTGATTCCCTGGTGCTTCTCCCTGCTCAGAGCAGGCAGGACTGGTTTTATAACTGCTGGGCCCTTCGGATCAGAGTCACCACCCTGAGATGTGCATGAGATGAGGGCAAACCTCACAGCTTACCAAAAACAATGCTCTGCTTTTCCAGCCCTGCTGCCCTTTCCATTAATGGGATGCTGCTTTATTCTGCTATTCTTTGTGCTTAAATCCCTTGGGCTCCTCAGGCAGTGACTGCTAAATTGTAAAATTACCTTGGGAGGTTTGGTTAGATATACCATCTTGTTACATGATAGCTTTTTATAGGTATCATATGGGAGACGCCAGCCCCTGAGGGTGCCGCTCTCCCAGTCTCTACCCTTGGTGCTCTCAGACCACTGGGTTTTAAGCAGTATTCACCCAGAAAAAAATGGCTTTTTATTATTCTTGTTCTTTTAAGTTTATTAATACTGTCACATCAGATCTCAATGCAAAGTGATGCGAAATGTTGTACACTAAAAATAATGTGTTGGAAATGGGTCAGTACTGAAATATTTGCACTGTCTACAAACCAGTTTAATATTTCCTCCAGTTTCAAGCTCTTTTAACCCAATTCTCAAGTATACCAACACAATGGGGAGTTAAATTCTGATGAATTTTAGGAGAAATACAGACAGAACAGACTATTTAGGTCACTGTTAGTGAAGTTATTTTGAGGAGATTTTGTCATTTTTGTGTAAAATAATTTAAATACTTGCTTTTGACGTCCGCACTTCATGCTTATGGTTCCCCGCTGGGTACTCACTGAGAAGGGAGGCAGGGACAGCAAGAGTGAAAAACTACCAAATTAGGCTGGAAGGGATGTTGGGAAGTCCTCTGGCCCAAGGCTCCACCCACACCAAGGGCAAGAAAGCGTGAAGAAAAAAGGAGAAAGATGGCTTGTCAGTTTTAACCAACTCGGAAGACATATATAGAGAGAGGGAAATGGCAAAGTTGGCTTGAGAGACAGAGGAGAAGTTTCAAAGCTTTACCAAGCAAGTAATCATTTGGCAGAAAGAAGGGGTGTAGGTCTCACTCCCTTTACCCAGGGAACAGACACACATTGGCTGGGGGGGGCTGTCAGACAGCAGATACACAATGGGAAGTTTACTTGGTTGATATAACCGTGAACTTATACGATGTGTGAACGGGAAAGCACCTTTGCTCTGAGAGATGTGTGGCAGTTCACATAAATCAACACCACCACAGTCAACAATGTCCAAAGAGCTGTCAGCTTTTCGGTAAATAATTAACATGAAGCTGGAGGATTACTTTGGGAAGTCGCTGGCTTGGGTTGAGCTGGGTATCGAACGATGGCACCCTCAGTTCTTCACAGCAAGAACAAACGTCCGTTCCAAGTTATTTACTCCTTTACACTGCACACACACATCCTTCGAGGAATGGCTCCAATCCACCTGGCACCCAGAGACGTAGGAAACGGTGTCATAACATTTTAGAGTTTAAAGTGCAGGCACAATGCGCCAAATTGAGGTAACAGATGGGAATCCAAACATTGCTAAGTGCTACCTAGCAATGCAACATATGCAGTGCCCAGAAATCGTGACATCATCTAATGAATGAAAAAGTCTTGCACCGATATTCAAATTGCATACTTAATCAAGACAAAGCCTGGAGACCAGCAAGGAACAATAGTACCACAGATAAGAGAGAGCATTGTGCCAGGAGGAGGAAAGATAGCCACCCCAGTATCGCTGAGTGACAGAAGTGTGGATTCTTTGCAGTCCTCATCTCTTCCCCTTTCTGCTTCAACAGTTTTTGGCAGGCGGATAGAGACAACCTGTGAGATAGTTTTGTGTTGAGAGTTTCAGAAGGGTAGGCTTGTATCCAAGAATTAAAGATAAAAAGCTGAGTGGACTTGCAGAATATATCCGTCCCCAAGAAGCTAAACATATACCACCCAATTTGTGGTCATCAGTTGGATTTTTTTAATTCTTAAGGATGTATCAATTTTATGCAGTCTTTTATTTATATTATTGGGGGGAGGAGGGGGATTATAATGAATAGGAAAAATTTGGTACAGAATGCTGAACACCCAGCTTGAAAATTCTGGCCTTCAGTAAGAAGACGAAAACACTTTTTACTGATTCAACTTTCATTCTAAACTCATGTAATTTAATCAGATATGTTCACAGCCAGAATTGCTGCATGCTGGAAATCCTTCCTGGCAATACAGAAGCTACCACTTTACCACTCCACAGATAATTTTCTCATTACATTATATACTACAGTTAGAAAAAGCTCGGTTATATTTACAAGCGTACAGTACAACCAGTGATTGTAAAAATATGCATAATGCATAGCTAGCTTGCCCAAGTAATTAATGTGATTATGCATGCAAAGCAGGTAAGTGCAATAATTGGGTTGCTATGCAAGCTGTGCAAGTGCATGCACAATTCTGCACACCTAATGTTTTGGGAGGTTTGCCCACTCGGGGAGATTCTCAAGTTCTGTTTTGCAATCGCCTCCTAGAAAATAAAAATAAGATTACTTCTCATACCATAAACTGACCTAAGCAACAATGCTATTTTCCCCAATATAATTAAATGTTAAAAGCCTTTAATTAAAGAATATAAATCAGAGCGAATCATTTCATACCAAAGCAGCCTTACCATACAGGACTCAGTTGTTGCTGAAAGTCTGCAGGACAACAAAGCCATAAAAATGCCATTCACACCTTTTAATTGGTACATTTGAGTATTCCTTTTATTGCTCTGCCAAACCAGCTATGGTACCGCTTTCCTTCTGAAAACATTTTCAGTCCCTCTAAACTTCAATCCAGGTATTGACAAAGACAAAGGATGGCCTCCGCTTCCCCAAAGTCCCACCCTGAATGCAGCAATTCTTTGTCCTGAAGTGCCTGGAGCTTACCTGAGGTTTTGAATTTAATTCTCTTCGAATTGTATCGCCTTCCATCTCAAGCTCTTAGATAAGGATTTTTATTTGTTTATGTATTTATTTTGGGGGTAGAAAATATTATTGCTTCCATTGACATGGCCGTGTTATTACACGGCAAAGGGGCCTTCGTGGATAACAAGCTGGCAACAGAGCTGCACTTCCACCTGCTGAAGGGCAGAATAACCCCTCTCTTGCCTTCTCCCCCTGCACCATGAGCTGCTGCCGTGCTACCCCACAGCAGAGTGATGGGTATCCATACACTGCTGGCACTGGAATATATTTGTGGTTTGTGAGTGCAGAAAAACAATGAGATTTACAGATACACTCAAGGCCTCTGTAAATCTGGACTACAACAGAAATTAGAGAGAGTGAGCAGGGGTAAAAGGCTGCTTGAATTTGAAAGCTGAGATTCAGACTCAGCTCAACGCTATTTATAAAGCTTTTGTTACCACTTTCCATAAAGCATTCAGGTTTTGTAGCTAACATTGAGGAATAAGATAGCAACAGATTTTGAGCTTGTAAATAATTTCCAACTGTGTATTCAATTCTATGTTTCAGTTTAGACTGTGCTGGGTAATCGTGTAACAGTCAAATAAAGAAAAGGAAGGTAAAACACAGGATAACACAGAAATCAAGCACCACAAAACCCGACAATAATCACAACCTAAAAAGAAAGCAAGACCCCAGAAGGATGCATCAGAGACTTTTACAAATAATTTCCAATATGGAACCACTCTAAGGATTCCATGGTCAAATTTTTAATAAAGAATTCCTCAAAGGAAAATACTGGAATTATTTAGTCAGTCCTGCTCAAGTGAATAGAGAACAAAGTAGATGAACTTTCTTTCAAAGTTGCTATTAGATATAAGTCATTAATATCCTCATAGCTGTTAAGCATGCATAAAAAAGCATGCCAGCGCTCCCTCCATCCCTGCAAGCACAATATGGGTTTACATCCGGTCTCAAGAAGCAATGGGCAGATCTCAAACCTTTTGGCTGTTCAGTTCAGATAAGCATCCAGAAGCATGGGTTCTCATCCAAAGCTTACTCAACCTACCTGAACCTTTTGGCCCGCAAAACGAAGCTGGCAACCTAGTCAGAACAGGCATTTGCCTAACATTTCTGGCGCTTACTGCTTCCAGTTGGGCTAGAGATACTGCAGGAATAATCCTTCTCTTTTGACATTTCATATTGTGGTAATGGCAGGAAGCTGGAAGTACGGAGATGCACAACATGCAGAATGAGAGAGGAAAACATTTAAACAATCTGAAGCACAGTCTGCAGTGAAAGCCTGGTAGCCAGGAGCTGTGTTCCACGCTTTGTTATCCATCCATGACGTTACAATCACATAACCAAATACATTTTTTTTTCACCCTTTTAATCCTTAGGAGATTATCACATGAACAAGATGCTTTCCAGCATGAAATTGGGGGGGGCAAATTGTGCCTCTTTCGCTCTAGTGTTTGGGGGTACACCCTGCCATGCTCAAACAGTGCTGTCCAAGGCACTCAATAGGAGCATGGGCAGCCCCTAACCTAACTCAAGAGTCCCAGCACCCCAACAGCAGAGACCTTGCAGAAAAGGCTGCAGGAGCAGCACTGCAGAGGCTGCACCCAGACTTCCCTTTGCACGCTGCAGCTCGTGCAGAGGTCCTGGTTCCCTAGTCATCCACATCAGCTGCGTAGTGAAATGGGGTGTGGAGATGCTGGCTGGGGGGGAGTGTGGGGGTGGTNGCCAAGGATGGAAGGGGTCTGCTATAGTCTGGTGTCTCACCGGGATAGGGAGAGATGCAGTGCAGTGGGGCTGGAGAAAGCATCATGCACCAGCTGATGGAGCCTCCCCTGCAACGGCAGAGGAGGAACGCGTATTTGGGCTGACCAAGAATTTTACTGGTGAAAAATTCAAGTGCCTGTGACTGGGAGAGGAGATCTTTTCAGTGTCTCTCAAAAATAACAGCTTCTTGTTTAAGACCAGTGTTTGTGTCAGTATCTCCCGATGACGATACCAAAGTACCACCCACCATTTGCAAAGAACCTGTTTACTGACCATAAGGTTTATAAAAAGCACTGCTCCTCAACTAGCCTGTGATTTCACATCAACGGCACGATGCAGAGAAGGCTTCCAAACAGCACTGAACAATGAAAGCTATTCCACATCTACAGGCTTTCCAGGTGATAGAGTATCACGATCAGCTAGGTGATCCTGGGAGGATTGGGGGGACTCATCTGAGAAGCTGAAGTAACAGTTAGAGCTAAATCAATAAATGAAAAGAAAAACCAAACCCCAAAACATTCAATGATTTGACTGTGCTGAGAGGATGACAGATTTTCCCCTGGAGATGGGAGACAAGATTTTCTGGCTGGGAGAGCTCCGACGCAAGCACCATGCATGACCACATCGGCCGGCTGGGCAGCACGGTCCACAGACCACGGGAGCCACTGCGAGCCAAGAACTCGCAAGCTCTAATTCGAGATCTGTCACCATTCACTGCACAGCCCTGGGCAAGTTACTTAACCTCCTTGTGTCTCAGTTTCACCATCTGTAGGACTGGGCTAACACTAACTTGGCTAGCAGATAAGGGTATTCAGAGGTTTAATTAAGGATAGCTGGAGTGATTAAGTTCCAGCTGCTCAGTTTGTGGCTGCAGAGACTCACTGCCCAGTGTCAAGTCCCAGCACTACGGTACTCAGGTCAGGCGAAATGCCGTCAAAGAGCGCAGGGAAGGAAGGCACTGCTACGACACAGTATATGGGTCAGCATCTTCCAACCGCAGCAGCCAGCGTGCTGACTTGGCGTCACCCTCTGAGCCCTTGGCTGGCGCACAGCAGAGAAAGCCGGTCACTCCCAGCCCACTGGAGCCGGGAAGAGAGCCAGGCTGTGCCTCCAGGCAAAACCCCAACAAGAAAGGAGGGGACTGCCCCTCCAGGAATGGGAAGCTGGAGCCACGTACACTATGCTCTGACTGTGAGCTACAAGCAGAGATGGAAAGCAAAGGCAAGAGAGTTGGGCTCCATCTGCCCTTCTGAAGCACTGCCGACCGGCATCCCAGCACTGCTGGCCACAAGCCCAGGCAAGATCTGAGCTCCGCTCAGGCTGCCTGAGACCTGCTAGAGGAGCTCTGCTTGGTCATCCCACCCAGGAGCTGAATCATGCACCAAGGCCACCAGACAGCACCAGAATGGAAAAACCAAGGGCTCTTGCATGAAAACCTTTGCCAGCTCCAGTTTAGCTGTTGCTTATCCCACACTACATACCCCTTTAGTCTCGAGCTCCGTGCATCAACGCCCTCACAGCAGTCTCCCCACCTCTGCCCACTGCATCTCTTCCCATATATTCCCTCATTTTCCAGGCAGTTTACAGTAAATTTTCAGTTGTCATGAACTACCCAGAAAATCACAGTCCAGCTTTCAGCCTTCCTCCTGAGACAGTCCACTTGAAAGAGCTGTTCATGCCCTTTCCAGTATTTATAGGGCTATTCAGGCTAAAGAGGACACATATATATATAAATAGGTATTAAGTGCATCTTGGAATAAATGTCAAGGTACAAGTGATTGCACAAGTTGGAAGGAGGCTCTTTAGCAGGAAAAAGAAACTATTTCAGGTGCTATCAGGAATCATTGCATCAACAAAGAATGAAAATGAGAAGACAGTAAAATGGCATGGTTGTAAATCAATCCCTATAGATCCATGAGCCAGATTAATTTCAAAGATCCATGCCTGGAATTAGATGACAGAAAAGAAATTCCTTTATCTATACAGCATTTATTTTTGTAACCTTTCCAGTGTTCCAATTCCTTCCTGTGACCTTTTTACCATGACACATCCATTTGCAATTGCCAAAAAGTGAACATGGTCAGAAGTGCACTCCTATCCAGGACTCTTCTGTAAAGAAATGGAGTGCTTTGACTTAGGAATGACTCCAGAGCACCTGCCCACTACTCATAACACATTTGGTCAAGGAATATGCATCAGCATTTGAATCTTTCCCATCACCGATATCATAGTCTATCCCTACACAGCCTTTGCTCACTGGGAAGTAAATCTCCCAGACATGGCACACTGAACAAAAGAAGCTCCTGCATGAAAATATTTGTCACCTTGGGGTTTTTTAACCCCCTTAACATGCTATTAACCTGCCACATCTGCTGACTTCTGCGGATAACACAGAGCAGTGTCCGACCAACCCACGCAGGGCAGAGGAAGGGGGGTCAGAAAGACCCATCTCATAGGTACAGAAAACCACGCTGTGCTGGTGCATGATCATTCCTGTGTTGGCTGATATTACAATGAGATTGCATTAGGGGTGTCAATAGATTGTCATCACCCCTTCCCACACAAGGCAAACACTGCGCTGCTGATTCTGAACCACAGCTGGAGCCAGCCCCATTTTCACTGCCGGTACAAACCGAAAGAGGACTGCAGTATTTGGATCTGAGTTTTCACAAACAACTTTATTTCTCTCTGTGTCCTGTGACCTAGGTAATGAAATAACATTTAAAACTCAATTAGGGCATCTAAACCACAAATCTCTGTTTTAACGTGCAGGCATTTGTGGTACCATGGATTTAATTTGGTAATGACTGAACAGATGTTTAGGAAATTGCGTACACTAGCTGGTGCTGACAAAGGATTCATGCTTTAGGTGTTTGGCTTCCATGGGTTTACACATGCCACAGCCAGAAAGACTGTTTCCCGCTCAAAGACGAGTAACTGTAAAAGCCTGCACGGCAAATTAGAGCTGGACAAGTCAAAAGTAAATCCCTCCTCCATGAACAATGGTCTCCAATGACCCAACTTCCTTGCACGTTTATGCTACAGTGAAACCAGCACAAAACCTTTCACTCCAAACAAGTAACTTGCATAAAAGCTCAGATCAGAGCTTAGTCCAAGCAAGGCAGGAAAACACACAAATAGTTTCTAACACATTATACCCCGTAGATGCCCTTTCTCACAGAGTGATGCACACCACTGGATTACAGGAGACTATTCCCATTAGGAAGCATAATTCAATACAACAAAAGGTGGCAAAATTGAGCCTGGATTGATCAAGAAGATTTAACTTTAAATTGACAATATTGCCGAGCAGCGAGGCAGAGAGCGCAGGCATAATTTGGTTTCCTGCAGCACCACACTAAATGATGGCTATCAGTATTCCAATCAGTGGCTCATGGTTTTATTTCCCCCATGAGTTTCTCCAGGTCATCCCTGACAGTTAGAAAAGTGCTTAGTTGTTTGCGTTGCATCGAGCAGATGGTTACTGATCAGAGATTAGTACCGGAGCCTGGGGTCAGCGGGCTGCCAAACCAACCCATGCATGGGCTGTCTGTTACAGTCACCCCTGGGACAGCAGCTTGCTGACCGCTGTAGACAGGTGACTCGCCAGGCAATGTTCCTCTGCATGTTCACAGCTCTCCGTAGTGCAGCCAGAGCTTGCCTGATATATAGTTTATATCCCTGTGATTTCGCTGCCGGGTGCTATAGTGTCACTTCTGGCTTTGGGTCACTCAGTATAGACTTCTGAAGGAAATGGAGGGCACGGAGAGGTGGTGGAAGAGAATGATTAAAACCAGATTGTCCTAGCTCTGCGAGAACAGTCTCTCCACAACCGCGTTTAAGCCAACTCACATTTTTCAAGCCTCAGATCAACATGACAATAGCCGTCTCTTCTCAGAGATTTATTAGTGTTCCAACAAAAAAAAAAGAAACCCAAAACAAACAAACTCAAAACAAAACCAAAAGGGAGAAAAAAGCAGAGTGGCAAGAATAAAACCATCAGAAAGCAGGTAGGCTTGCAGAACACAGGTTGGTACTTCAGGACCAGGGTATCACAGCTACTGCCGTGCACGGCACTGTCGGCATTCCCTCTCCCAAGCTTGTTTCAAAGGTGAGTTTTTGTACTGACCTGACCATGATGGAATTTACATGCATACAAACCAGAAACGAGCCCCATCTTTACAGGTTGTGGTTTATTCTTTACGAAAACATGAAGATTGAGTCTTTCTAAGCAATCTGTCTCTACTGGGTTTGACTCAAGGTCTTCCTCACTTCAGGAGGGTTTTCCTGCCATAGGAGGAAGACAACGATAATGTAATGCCATAAGAACATCAGCCAAACCCACTTTTTACTGGTAAGGGTCATGAAGGAACAAAACTTAACTTTGCTCTTGCACAACAGTCCTTTTAAACACCATTTCTCTATTACTGCAGTACAGCAAGAACTATTCTAAGGACAAAAGCCAGGCATGTAGCACATACCACAGGAAGCCGTGCCCTCCAAACCTGTGTCTGAAGAGAGCAGAGGAAAAGAGGAGGGGAAAAGAAAAAAGTAGATGGAAGTAAGGTTCTGAAGGTGACCTGGGATGTCACTAACAGAGCCAGAACTACCGTCTTTTGGCCCCCGTCTTGGTGTCTTCAAAACCATCTGCACAGAACAGCAAGCGACTGTTTGCAGTCACCTTGTTGCAGGGAGTGGAAAAATAAAGGAAAATGTATCAAGCTGTTTTACGCTTCTGAGGAAAAGAATCTCATTTCTTCCAATTACAAGATCCTATGAAGAATGGGTACATGTTGCTTAGATACGGTACTACATATACCAAAATAGGTTCCTAACTGTTTTCAATTAAAAATTACACAACGGTATTAGTTTGGGGACACTTTTCAGTCTTGTTTACTTGATTTCATTTTAATCTACTTTCTCATATGTGTTTTAATTTGAATATGCATTTAATTATACATTTCTATGACACAGTATTAAGTCAAATCAGTCCTGCAAACACTTAGATGCACAGTTAACTTAACGTACATGCATGGAAGTCGAATTGGAATGATGAGGGTTCCATTGTTTTCATTTTAGTGATGCTTGCCTCATTCATTCCTCTTATTCTTTGATATTCTTTTGTTGATTTATTTCGACATTCCTGCATTTATTTCCAAGCCAACACATCGTTTGCATTTAAAAGACAAAGCTCTTCAGGAAGTTCACACAAGGGAAAATGAAAGGTCCTGACTTCTAAAGGAAGAAAATCAGGGAGTTATCCTTGTGTCAGAAGCACATTAAAAAAAAATAAATATTAAACATCACAGTTTGAGATCTGTTTGGAATGAACATGAGCAGCACAGCTCCTCTCTTTGCAGCACTGCTTCTCTGTAGCTCCCAGACCTCTGAGGCTCAAGTTCTGAACCTGGTTCTCTTAATCACCTTGGTATAGTCACCCTTCATCATCTCCTCTAAGTAAAAATATTCAGGAACATTCAGAAAACTAGAAAAAAAAAGGTTATACATCACAGACAAACTATATTCTAGCATTACAACCTACAGTATCACTCATTCTGAGTCCACAATGAAACTCACTGCTCCCGAGTCCTGAACTAGGAAAACGGAGCATCTGCTGATAAATTGCTTCCCCTGGTGTCTAGCAACCTCTGCACAAAATTCTCGTCCACTGCAAACAAACATCTCTAAATACATTTAGGACTCCAAATGTTTTCACGTATTTGCTGCTGTGGCTTCAAGCAATTGTACAGCACAATCTACAGCAACTGGTCAGCGGGATTTCTTTGGAAAAATACCAATGAACTTCAATAGAAAACAGGGGAAGCACGCAAGTGGCTTGAAGACCTGAGAACAAGCACAGTTCCCAAGTCCATTCTCATTTTAGGCTTTGTCTGTACAAACTTCTCCTTCTTTGCGATCTTGGTGATTTTGGAAACCTTCCACATTTACTTTGGGCTTTCACTTCTTTTTGCATCAGTTATTAAATAACCCTCATCCTCCTCAACACATGGGCAATGTCTCCTGCACACCAATTCCTTTTCCACCCACCGTTGGTATAGGTGACCCAGACCAGCTGTCATATTACGTAGCAATAGATAATGTCATGTTTTATCCCAACAACTACCCAGAAACTTGTGTTACCTCAGAAGCAACAACGAATAACCATACCCAACCTTGGCCAGAGGACTGCAGTGCAGACAAGCTGGCACAGTTCTGTGTAGATTCTCCCAAAGACAACTGTTTGCAAGCCATGCACAGGAAGCAATAGCCCAACTAGCACATTCAAACGAAATGTTTCACACACAAGCCCCTAAAGATGACTTTTCCTGTAATAAACTCATAAAGCACTGGAGAAGGCTGGATGGATTTCAGGCAGCAGGTCTGCTCACACCTATGATGCAGGAACTCCTACCAAGTGCTAGATGTATGGAAAAGTTGGAAGAGAAATCAGAACCTTTCTTGGACAAATACACTGAGGTAGTAAAGAAGGCATGTGCACCGTCATAGAGAGAAATGAAAGCCCTGTTGCGGTGTGCTAATGGGAGCATCACTGTGCTGCTTTCTCAGTATAACATTAAAGGAATTATTTCTCTATTTCAGCAGACAGCCCTAAGCAGCGTCTTGTGTGTAGGAGAAGTCCCAAACGGTGCCTTTCTACATACCCAGAAAGCTTCCTGCAATAACCAACACCCCTAACTGCAAACCGGGTGGATGAAAGCTGCTCTTACCAGATTCTGCAGCTTCTCATAACAGTACGGTGCTGCCTTTTCCTGCTGTGCTTTCCTCACCCCTGGCACGGCCAGCAGCACTGACGGTTCAGTTCCATCACCAGGACGACAAACCAGTGCAGTACAAAGCATGCCCTTCCCAGAACCTTCACCTCTAGCTGGCTGCAGAAGTGAGAAATGAGTCGTTACACATTCCTCTTTCATGCTCTGAAGGTAAGTTCTTCAAGCAAAGACACGGCATTACTTGTGCATTGGAGGAGAGGGTCTTCAGTGCAGTTAATAAAATCACGGATTCTGAAGCACAAACTATGGCATATAGAAAAAGGTGTATGTCCATACACTACCAAACACCAACCAAAGCTGCCAACACATGCTACTTGCCAAAATTACTACTTTGAGTATCTAACGTTCATACATTGAACTACATGTATGTAACCTTTTGAAGTAGAATTTGGTTTTGTTCCCTAATCTCCAAAAGAGATTTCAAAGTGATCAAATTCTTCTGATGCAAACGCTTGAGCACACAGAGTATTTTGCCCATGTATTTACAAACATTTCTCTTATTCATGAACCCACTCGTAAGCAAGAACTTGTTTGAACAGGTATTCCTGGAAAATGAAAAATAAGTTACAAATAAGATGGTTCATTAATCCCTTTTCATACATGATATTCAAAGAGTTCTTCTTTCAATGGAGTTTTGAGAATGAATTCATTTATTTGTATAGTGCTGAGAAGGTGCTATACCGCTATCTGATAGATATCATTATGCTACCAGGTAACTAAGCGTGCTTGTGGCCCCTCTTGGAAACATCTATGCTTGCACATCTGAAAGGAGAGAGCAAAAGAAACTGGAGAAAAGACAGCTGAAGATCTGTGTAGCATATTTTTTCACCCAAATATTGCCTTTAATGTATAATCAATCTTTCTGGTCTGTTGCTGCAGGGGAGGTGTAATAGAATCAAGTTTTCATACAATTGCGAGTTGTATGAATCTTTCAAAAACAAGATTATAGCATTCTTCATTCCAAATCAATATCGATTATTCCTTAAGTTACATATAAATTGCTTTTAGTCTCAGACATTTCATGTCATACGAATATATTCAGTAACGGGAAATATCCCTTCAACCACACTAATGATGCCATCGGACTTGCTACTCTCATTTAATGAGAGATATTCCATTCCTTCTCTCATACATTAAATATATTTTAGCCAACTTGTGCATCCTATTTTACTCTTCTTACAGTTGATCTGTGCAGAACTTTCTAAGAATAAAGTATTTTGTGACACACATCTCAGTCCTGAGCAAAAGGCCGCTGCTTTTAAAGCTGGTATTTCCTCACTTAAGGATTAAAACCATTCTGAAGACACAGAGGAGAATGGATTGAGAGCACCCTGAGAAGGACTTGGGAGTGCTGATTGATGTAAAAGCTCAACTGAGCTAGCAGTACATGCCTGCAGCCCAGAAAGTCAACTGTGTCCTGGGCTGCAGCACCAGCCAAGTTAAGGGAGGGGACTCTGCTCCCCTACTCCACTCTCGTGAGACGCAACCCAAAGCCTGCATCCAATTATAGGTTGGACATTGAGTTGTTGGAGCAAGTCCAGAAGAGGCCACAAAGATACTCAGAGGGCTGGAGGATCTCTCCTACAAGGACAGGCTGAGAGAGTTGGGCTTGTTCATCCTGGAGAATTCTTTGGGGAGACCTCACAGCACCTTCAAGTCCCTCAAGGGGCTACAGGAAAGTTGGAGAGGGACTCTTTAACAGGAAGTATAGTAATAGCACAAGGGGTTTAAACTAAAAGAGGAGAGATTTAGATTAGACATCAGGAAGAAATCCTTCCTGGGGAGCGGGGGAGGCTCTGGCACAGGGTGCCCAGAGAAGCTGGGGCTGCCCCTGGATCCCTAGCAGGGTTCAAGGCCAGGTGGGCTGGGGCTTTGGGCACCTTGGGCTGGGGGGATGTCCCTGCCCATGGCAGGGCTGGGACAGAGGGGTCTGAGGTCCCTTTCCACACACACCAGTCTGGGGCTCTGTGAAACTCTCTCAGTAAGAAACAGAATTCAAATTATTTATACCAAGGAAAGAGTCATGAATCATGCAGGAAACCAGTCAGAGGAGGCTGCCCAGCACTCCAAGTGCTGCATGGGTGTTTGGCTGGCTGATTTCTACTAATGGCCCTGGAAATTCACACATGGGTTGAAAACATGAAGGTAAGCGAAATCTCTGTTGTGCTTCATCTTTCTCTACTTCCAAAATATACTTTAAATAAATAAGCAATCACAGTGCTGAAATTCCTGCTCTCAATAAATCGGATATAAGACACAGGGCAAAGAGCATGAAGAATAACAAGTTGCTTGGATGAAAATTATGAATTCAGCAGTTTCCTCCTTGGTTGGCCACTCGGCCAGAATTGTGTGGTCTGCTGCATCTCATCTGGTAACCTGTCACTGCAGCTTTATACGCAGCCAGTGCAAGAACCTCTTTGATCATCAGTTATTAGAGCATATTTCTGCAAACGGAAATGCAAAGTTCCCTCTGCAATAAAATGGTTTGTATTATCTTTCATGGTCCTAAACCACAAAATACTCCTTACATTTTATCTCAGCATTTAATGCTTTTTAAGTTTACATTTGAGTTGTGATGATTAACTTTAAGAAACAAAGCAAACAGCATGTGCTTTTTTTAGCCCCTAAGGACAGTTATTGCTTAGAATATAACCGCAAAGATATTTTTACATTGTAGGAAACTGAGTATAATGTATATTATAGCTCATTTTCCAACACTGGATTGCATCATAAATATACTTTAAGCTGCCAGTGTTAAAATGATAGTGGAAAATTAAAACAAGCATAACCCACATTATTTAAGATGAATTTTATAGCCAAGTTAAGAACCCAAACGCAATAAAAACACAGCATTTGCGTCCAAGAAAATTTGGTAAAAATAAAATAAAAAACTGTTAAGGATAAAACCTACTTAGCAAAAAAAAAAAGTAGATGAAAACATTTGCCATCTGTTGGGAACATGGAACCGGTTTCCCTATTACAAGCAGTAATCTTAAAGCCAGGGATTAATATCCGTAGTAGCGTCACCTTCTGTGAGTCCAAGCAGAAGGGCTCGGAGCTCTGCTCGCCGGCAGCAAGGCTCAGCCCCTCACAGAGCCCGGCATGCTGGCTCTGCACCAGAACAAGCCATTCATCAGGAGCTGGCCTGGCTGCAGATGTCTTTTCATGCTCTCACATGGGCTGGGGAGCAGAGCCTGCTATTCAGGAGGTGGAGATGCAAATGTCAACAAGTCTCTCTAGCTCACCCGGGATTGAGAAAAGACAGAAATTGGCTGGAAACGGCTGGGTTTGGGACTTTGTTCTGGTTTGCTTGTTTATTTGTTGGCTTTCCCCCATGCCCCTTAAAACTTGAGAGCATTAATTCACCTCAAGGCCACATTAGCTGCTGTGCCTGGAACTTCTATCAGACAATGTGAACCATGGAGGCTGGGGAATACTTCTTTTAAAAGAATTATGTATACTTGATCAACACTGCATTCTTCTTTTCACATATATACAGATAGACTTGAAAGATTTATAGAAATCCTTATATCAATTACTGCCTACAATTAGAGATCCTCCTTGGGCTTAAGAGTACATGAGCACATCACACAACAGCACGCTGCTTAGTGATGGTTTTAACCATGGGGAAAACGCTGTCATGCTAAAGTATACATAATAAAAACATCTTGGTCTTGTTTTATATGCTGATGTTGGGAACAAAGATCACCAATAACGAGGACTCTGAGTCTTCAGACACTGAGTCTAAGACCACCGAGGACTAACTGTGTCCAAGAGCCTGATTTTACATAGATAAACCCAATCGCTGCCATGGTAAAATAAAAAAGCTATTGCTAGTTTGAGACTTTCAGCAGAAAGACCCATTTCTGTCTTGACATCAAACTGATTTGTTATAATGGAATAACACATCATCATGGCATTTTTTCACCAAAGTATCCTTAATAGCCCAGTATATATTTTACTTTTTTCTATTCTCTACCTCCAAAATCTCTTTCAAAACCTACCAGAATTTGAAGGTATAAATGGAATCAGATAATGGGATTTTACAGTACTGCAAAGTATTACAAAGGATCATCATCAATATAAAATACTTGAAGAAAGTGCACAGGGGTTTTCATCGATCACTGAAAGCATTTATCAGGTAACAATCAAACTTCTAATCCTCCCTAAGTGTGTGTCAGAGATCACTCAATGAAAAGTTTTTGGGATTGCTGAATTTTTCAGCTGACTCAAATCAGTACTTATTTTCTTTTGAAAAGTTCATAATTAGTAAGATTGCCACCTTTTTAAATCAGAAATTTCAATTCACTCCATAGTCTTGTTATGACAGAGTTACTTGTTTTTATAATACATTCTTCCCAAAAAAATTCTGTATGAACTTTGGATTCCCATTTCACAACTGTGAAGTTGTACAGTCTTTTTCTTCAGAAGGAGATCAGTGTCTTTTATTCAACATGGTTAACAATGATTAACATCATAAGTTTATCGTGTATATGTCATAAAATCAATGGTTAATTTTAAAAATGATGATGTTTGTTGTTTCATGAGGCTGATATCTTCTTTCCTTAGCCAAATACTATGTTGTTCTATCAGTCAAAATGAATGCCGTGGCACTCATCAGATCTCTCACATTCAGTTAGCTCATCAAAGCTGAGCCAGATTTGAGATTCCTCAAGGCTCCATTGGACATCATGTTCTTGAATAAACATACCTTCAAGTCTGTTCCTTGCTTGCTATTAAACTGATACAGTCTACATCTTGCTTCAGAAAACCAGCTCCATTCATAAACCAAACACAATTTTTAATCACTGCTGATCTCTGGAGCATCAAAACTTCACATTACTACAAATACCAGCTTGCTTGGTGAACATGACTCCCAGAATATTTTTATTTATATGGTGTTGTGCTTTATGGTCTTTAAAATATCTCCCAAGTACACCTGCATGAATGCTCTATACATTTTCCACCTGAAAGGCTCCCACAGGGGAGGTAATTTTGAAGGAGGACACTGTATTTGTTCTCTCACTTTTTTGTATTTAACTCAAAGATCCTAAGCAGAAAAAGGGGAGAGAAAAACAACTTTACATTATAATACAGAATATTTCATTAGTATCATGCTGATTAAGGTAAACAGGGTGGAGAGAAGGAATCCAACTTGAATGAAGAAAACATTTCAAGGAGGGGAAGAAAGGAACCTTTCTCTTACCAACTGCTATTACTTGATATACAGAAAACATGCTCATCTCCAATAAAACCACAAAAATCGTATTTCTGCTCATAATAATCACACTTTCTGTCTATCCAAACCAATCACATACTGGGCATGATTTTCAGATGCTGTAAATGTGTCCATGAAAGACACTACACACCAACTCCTAGCTTTCATAGAGCCTTCTGACCACTTTGCTCTCCTCCCCTTACCATTCCTTGCAAATACAAGTAAATCAGTTTTATGAACAGCAGAGTTCAGCAAGGGCACCATTTACCACATGCAATGAAGAAAGGGTCACCACCCTTCCCCATCTCATTAACAGTTTAGACAAACCCCAGACGAGATCTGAACCCAAACCAGCACTCAGCATCCCTGGGGTCTTACTACCCCATGGGTAGGCATCCACGATAGGCCATGAAGGACCATGGGCAGTGGGAAACCTCTTTCACAAAGGACAACGTTAGAGGCCATCAAGCAGATTGTCAACTAGCAGTCGTTATGATCACAACAGAAATAAAGGCTGTAGCGACGTGGGCTCTGATGCCAGGTCCCCGCCAGAGGAGCGAAAGATCCAAGCAGAGGCATTAAAATAAGCAGCAAGACATTAATAATTAATTAAAAATTCACCATAACAATATTAATTATGGTGTGTCATGTGGTATTATTGAACATAACATGTGCTTCTACAGGAAATCAATTGTAATTCACCAATTAATGCGGTGATGTGAAATGTGTTTTTACTGCTACCGACAGATTTTAAAAGCCTGATTTAAATCTTCACCTTGGTGACACATTTTCTGAAAGCAGAGAGAGTTTAGACAGATTTGATGGCAATTTTATCTACACAAGATACAGAACGGAGTTTCTCAGCTAAGAAGCATACAGAGAGAGAGAGAGCCCGGAGTTTTTTGCTGGGTATTTCAGAGACCATATGCAATTCTTCTCTAAGGCTTATCTCTCATCTCTCAGCTAGACCAAAGGATCTAAGAAATCCCTCTCATTCAAATCAAATATCAATCCAACTCCTATTGTTCCTTTCCGTATCGGAGATGCAATCCCCTTGATAAAGAAGGATGCACGGTGCTTCTTTAAGCACTTATCAATACTACACCTGCAGCAGGCAGCAGGTTTGTTCCAGGCTATCCATCGCTGAGCAGCACAGACTGACAGAGGCTAGGAAGCCTGCATTTATGAAAAACAAAATATTACTGCAAGGCCATGGGTGGGTTTTAGTTACACTTTCAGTCCACAAAGTCAAACTCAGAGGCTTATCTGAGCAGGGAGTCTCATATCCCTGCCACAGGAACACATAAGAAGAGCTAATATCCTGTAGCAGGGCAGGAGATTTGATCAGATTGCAAGTGAGGAAGAAAAACATCTTGGGAAACATGAGCAAAACATTTTCATGCTCATTTACAACCCTCAATAGCGTTGAGGTTCCCCAGGGTGTTTTGAGACCCCAATTCTCCCATGTCCCCTCTGGACAGCATCTTCAGAACAGTACAGCCTGAGCAGTGACAACTCCCAGGAGGTGAAGCAGGCAGAAGTCCTGTCCCCAGACAACTGCAGGCCTACGATATCACCTGGAAAGGTGCAGACTCACAAGTTCATTATTCAGCCATTCAGGGGAACATTAATACAAAATTCACTTATGCCTGGAGGCCTACACAGATAAGAAGTCAAAGGAAAAAACCTCTGTGAAGGGGAGCTGTGCTCATCCCCTGCGGTGTCCTCTCCCTTCGAAAAAGGTGAAGAATTCAAGGGCACAAATGGATTGTCCAGCGCTGAACAGATACCAACACGTGTTACCTACAGCAGAAGCACCTAACTCACGTGTCATCCTTTTACGACATGCCTGATAGGATACCTTAATAAATTTGTGGCTTTACTAAGCCCACCCCTTCCTTCTAAAATCCCTAATTCTCTTTTCAACTGCTCATATGTCTGGATCAAAGAAAAGATGGATTTTAGTGCATTTTAAGAAACGCTGAGCTTGGAAACTGTTCCTAAAAATTACTAATTGTGTCTAGCTAAAAAGCTGAATCACATTTTTAGTTAAGCAGGGAAACAGCTCTCTGTCCTGCCCCCAGGAACAAGGGAACATTCCCATCTCCAAACTTTAACCAGACCAACACCTGCAACAATTTTCCTTTTCAGCTCCATCTTTCAGACAGGCACACTTATCATATTCAAGGCTAGCCCTGCAAGCAGGATGTAAATCACTTTACCAGCTCAGCTGCCACATATTTAATAACTTATTCACAGTTGCAGGGGGGGGGAAAAAGGTTAGATTATATGGGTGGGAGACAAAGAGGGAATATAATTTCCGAGAGTTATACAGGACTTTCTATAAATAGTTTGATTAAGCATTGCAGTGGGAGGGGAGCCCCTTCATCACATCACAGGGGCTAAACTTGGAGTCTGAGTTAAAATTACATTGGTGGTGGTTTGATGCCCCTTGTACAGGGAGGGAATAGCTGCTCGTAAGCCAGAGAAGGGAAAGGCAGTTTGCTGGGGGAAAAAACAACAACCAGGGTTTGTTTGTCAGACAGAGCTGTACTATTGTCTGCAAATGCCAAGGAGGGCAAAACTCTCCGAAGACATGTCAAGCCCCTGATCCAGCTGTCAATTGTTCTCGTAGGCAGAAAATGAAGGATGACATGTGAAATGAATTCATACAGTGCCTGTGTGGTGGAAGCCCTTCTCGTCCTCCCTGGCCAGCCGCTCCACAGCCCAGGGCTGGGAGGGGAAGGGAAGCGCTATGCAGATTTTCCTATTAGCATGATTGACCTAATATTGGATGACTCCGTACCCAAGTGCTTATGTGAAATAATAAGTCTGGCTACTGAGCAATTATTAAATACAAGGAATTGTTAAATCCTTGCATTGTACATATTCTAAAGGAAATTAATCATTTTGAACTCTGGAGAATACAGTTTTATAAGAAGAGAAGAAATAGCAAATACACAATAGGGTATTTAAATGCTAATACAGTCAAACAGTTTAAAGCACAGCATACATTTTAATATTGGTTTACTGAATACTAATTATGCCCTGCTAAGTAGCAGTAAGTAGCATTTATTATGATTTGTTGAAAGTATTGATCCAGATAGTGACAAGTACAATTTCCCCTTCCGCATATATCCTTAAAAATACGTATTATCAGATTACCAAGTCCTGTTAAAACATGTTTTCTTTTGAATATTCTGTCGCAACTATCAGCGGCAGCTTGGTATGTTATAGCCCACTATTATTTCAGCTCAATAGTGTGAGGCAAAGAGAGATCGTTGTCTGTGATCTAAAATTTATTCTCCTTTACTACTCAAAGCTGGTAACTTGGCATGTTTTTTGCATCTGGTCTCACATTAGTCTATATGGGATGGAGAAGAGTCTTAAATAGCCATTCCTCGCCTTCCATCAGCAGAACTAACGCTATAAAAGCAAACGGATCGTGTGGCATCTTGAAGCGGTGAGCTCATCAACAGGCTGGCTGCAATGTGCAGGACTGGCAGCACTGAGGGCCCCCAGATATGGGGAAGGCAGGAGGTAATTCCCTCCAACGTATGACCCACTCAGTGCATGTGAATTCCCTCTGTAGCGACCATCGAGAACTGAGTACTTCCATAACCGAGACACACAGCTCATGCCCATGCCCATTGTGAGAAGTGCCAGCCTGTGCGAAATCCACTGATTTCAATTAAAACGTTAAATTAGCAAAATCAAACTGCACTGCTGTCAAACTAATGGAAGTTTGTTGGGACAGAAACTAGCACGGAGTTTGTTCTGTGGCACTTACTATATGGCCCTTCGAAATGTATCAGGCACCAACCCCCACACGAGGTTGAATGGAAGCAATTAATTCTTAAATAAATAATTTTTAAATAGTAACCTTCCATTTGACTAACATATAATACCTGCTGCATTAAATGCAAATTCAATATGCAGCTTGGAAATTCAATTTAAAACTTTTCTGTTTTCTTTTATCTATTACATCAAAGATACCAAAGAAGTAGTGGCTTTATTTTTTTTCATGTGCTTCAGAAATATAATGTGAATAGAACTGACTTAACGGAAACAGGAAGGCAAAAGTAGATTCAACTCTATTAACTTTTACAATTTCACTGCAGAAATTGTTTCTCTTGATATTTTAATTTCAACACTGCTGATCGAAGAAAGAAGCAAGGTCAGAACCTCTGCTGATGTTCCTCAGACTGCACAGGACCACTTAGCATAATTCAAGCAGTTGTAAAAGATTAGTATTGCATGCTACAATAAATGGGTTTGTGTTTGTGTCTCTAATGTAGCAGGATTAGGGTAAAAGAAAGTACCATTTCTGTAGTTCAGCTGAAATAAACATTACAAAAGGCCAATTTACACTTCCAAGATCGCTTGTAATCACACAATGTTTTAAGAAATTATTTCAGCCTAGCATTATTCTGCCGTGTAGCTGTAAGTAGGCCATTCACTAAAATATCTTAGCTGTTTTTCTTATCAGCAACAAATCACAGATGTTTTACAATTTATTTTTACCACTAAACTTAATGAGAATAGTGCTGTGTTTACACTGTCATAAGGGTAATGCATCATGGCTGCAAAAGCAACAAAGGAACCTGACACCGATGAAATTAGCATCATCTCCTCCTGTTAAAAGTTACTGCTGGGAACTTTACAATCAGAAAAACCAGCCATTCCTCTATCAGTCAACTTGACACTGAAAAAGAAACCAAACAGTCTATAAATACTTTTCTAATAACTCTGATGAGCAGGTGAAATTCAACACCCCTCCACTGGCAGCCTTTCAGTTTGAAGCCACAACTTTATGAACTGCAGAGGTATTTGGGTACATACAATTAACTAGTTACTTTGTGCAAGCAAAATGGTCAAATCCTTTCCCTACACTCCCACTTCCACTTTCTTTTCGGAAGAGAAGTTACTCGTAGCAGGTGATGCACAGAGACAAAATGGCTTTCAAGAGACTGGCAAAAGGCTTTAAACTGAAAATCCTGTTTGTTTGATTATGACTATATGCAACTGGAAGTCGGTGTGATAATGCCGAAGCCATTCAATTCCAGTACTGCTGGAATGCTGCCAAAGCAATTAAGGTTGCTGACTTGGCCATGACGCTGAGAATATATAAAATAATTTTACACCCCATCATGTTGTGGTAATGGGTACTTGCACCCATAGATGAAGGAGAAATAACTACACAGCATGGATTAAATTAACTGCTAGAATATTTACCAAGAGCAAATGGCTTTCAAATGAGAGGTAAAGCTGCCACCAGTCCACTCCCAAAGCTGAGAAGGAGCACAACACAGGTCCCATCGGACTCACGGCGAAGGGCACCATACGGCAGAGACCATCCTCCCCCGGGGCCTCCAGCACAGGGCAGGTGCCCGACCCTGCAGTGCCTGGGTGCAGAGCCAGTGGTGCCTGCAGCGGGGCCCTGGAGTGAGACCTGCCCGGGTTCCTGAACAAAAGCCATGACAGAGAGCCCAGGAGGGAGTGCACCGACCACCCCTTGCACTGTAAAATCTAAGGTATGGTTGTGTTTTGGTTTTTGCTGTTTTTTTAAAAAATAGCAGAGAGACCATCATAAAGGAAACACTGAAAAGGAGATCTTGGCTGTGTGATACAGACTCTCCTAGAAGCTGCAGTGAACGAGAAGCTCTTCTCGGGCAGATGCTCACTTCTCCTTGCAGTCCAGCATTCACACATGGTGCTGAGACACGCTGCTGAGCAGATGCAGCATCCCGAAGGCATCAACCTTGCTTCTGGGTCAGAGCAGGGTGGGTGGATGCTGGCTCTGCTGCCTTGTTTTCCTCCAACACATTCAAACGGAGAGTCCCCAGAGGGAGTGGGCACTAAGCTCCGACGCTGAGGTACAGCCTTACAAATCCAGGGATGCAGATGTAGACACATACACTCAGCTTGCAAATCTCCCAGTCCAGCTCCAGTTCCCTCAGACACCTCTTTGAACTTCACATTCTCTCTCACCACAACACCGATTCCAACCAAAGCTGTGTACAATTCCCCAGCCCAGCAGGCAGAGCAGCAGCTAGCAGGAGCATGGAAGCTACACCTCTGAGAACACCTTACTTATGGATGGAGCACAGAAGAGGAAGGAGTAGGTGCTATGGCAGCCTTTGGGAAAGGCTCCATGAACATAGCCCAGAGACACATAGTTATTGCACAGTTTAATACTGCTTTGGGCTACACGACTGGCTAGTCCTAGCTGTGATGAGAGGGCAGCACAGTAGGCCTGCTGACAGTGAAGGGACAGAATTTCTAAATGAAGGGTACTGAGTTTACTGCAGATTTGGGACAGCAACCCCGTTCTGCACCAGCCACCAGCCCTTACATGCTGCTTAATATAATTATCAATATAGTGGAAAAAAAAAAAAAAAGCAAGTAAATGAGGAGTTGCCATAGCAACCGCTACCTCCTAGGAATATGAAAGATCCAGGGCCACCCTCACTAAGGGAATGTTTTATTTATTGTTTCATATTTTGAATGTTCAGCAGAGTTAGCCTGCTGGACACTGCTGTGTATGTTGGCGACCTTCACTCGGTACCGCCTGCATTTCGTTGGCGAGTTCTGCCTCAAGAGAGGACCCTAATTTCCAGTGCTGAGAAGCAAGACTAAAGGCAAACTCTCCGATCAGCATGGTAACATCTGCTCGTAATTCAAGCGTCTGCTGATGGTCAGCACTTCCCCTGCTAAATTACAACATGCTCCCAATTTATAAACCATCTAAATAACAATTGGAAGTAGGAAGACAGAGGAATTAATTCCAATCTTTGTGATGATAAGCACCTAAGGGCCCATGGAGCTTTCTGTTTGCTTGTGGGGTTTTTTTTTAATATGTGCACTGATTTTGCCCCAAATCACCTGTTTCACCACAGCTGAACTCTTCATGCACTCAAAGCTTTTTGAAGCATATGCCTAAAACCCATCGGTATTAATGGGACAAAAGCACATGTCAAAACATTTAGCTGTGTGGGAATGGCGCTAAGTACATGATTAAAGTTAAGTATAAGCTTAAGCTTTAAGGAATTGCAGCCTTACACTGTCAAATTCAGGCACGTGAACATGTAACGTCATTACTCCTGCACAGAGGTAAAAAATTTAGATTTGGGGCAATACTAGTGACTTTGAGATCATAATCAGTTTCCAGGACACAGAATGGATCACCACAATAAATACGCGGCTCACACCCCAGCTTCATCAGTATCACAAAATAACTGAGGTCATCAGAGAACACGACATTTTATGGATACTCTAGTTTTACAAATGAACAACACAAGAGAAAGGAAGTGAAGTTTAAAATGCAAGATTTAATTGTAGGAGGAGTTGTCTAAGCAGTAAAAATAAAATAAACCTAAAGTCTATGTAGCTGCCTCTATAGACCTAGATTATATTCATGAATTCGGAAAATTATTTAAGTTCTCACCTTTGTTGAGGCTAAGCTTTGCCACACTGACATCAGCAGACTAGTCCCTTTCTTCTCCATGATTGTCTGTATTTTATCTCCTGTCCAGCTTATGCATTTATCTTTTTATTCCTGCTGCAGTGTTCTTTAGAGGTGCACTGCTAATTCAGCCAGCAGAGAGAACAGGACCCTCATCCCCACTACCCAGCGTTTCCTTGAATAACAATGTAAAAAGTATTTCTGATCCAGAGAGTAGTGTTACACTAACACAGTGCAAATGCATCTGTGTGTCACATGAAATATAAACTTCCACTAAAAAATATATCAGTATTACCAGCTGGAATTAGGATGATAATGCCAAAACACAAAATGAAACAGTAATTTAAAAAAAAAAATAAAACAAACACAAAACCCCTCCAGACAATGAAGCAACAAGCTCCACTCCCTTATGCATTGCTTTATCTGAAGCAGACTGGATTGAAATCACTCTGTGTCTATGCCGAGGTGTTTTTTTTTTTAAGCAAAAATTCAAGCTTACTCTGTCTTTTGGAAGCAGAGAAATAGAATTCAAATCATCCTTCTAAAAATTCTCATTTTAAAAGTGTCATGTATTGAGCCGAGGCATCTGAACAGCTGACAGTGGCAGCAGAGTATTCACTGGGTTGTCTTATGCCATATGAAAGAAGGAAATTCATCCTCATTTTTCTACCTTGAAAAATGGGAGATCTTTCTTTCCTGCCCTGCAAGATGCCTATTCAGTAACAGAACGAGACAGAAATTACACGTGCACTAACGACACAGCCAAGACAGTGAGGGTTTTGCCACCAACCCCGTTCTTATAGCAAGAGGGAGAGACAAGAAGCAGAAGCCTGAGGTGAGAGGGTGGGCGCGAGAAGGAGTTCTGCAGGGAGGATGCCTTGCAGGACAGTCATACAACACGCTCTTCCCTCTAGGCAAAAGACAGCCTGAGTGCAGCGCTAACAGCTTTTGCTGCGACAGCAGCTGTGGCAGTGGGAGCTGCAGCCTTAAAAAGACACATTCCTGTTTCCTCTTTCCCTAGTATTTCCTCTGCTAACTTTCCAGCTTGCTTTGCTGCCAAGGCTAAAATAACATCGCTCCGCGCATCACATCATTTGAGAGAGAAGTGTTAACTCCGCATTATCCCGCCAGACGGGAGATGTGAGCCCGAAGACGTCGGTAGTACAACTCTCTGGAAATGTCTGAGCAAATGGTACATTTGTCCCTTAAAACACAGCTGAATTCCTATCTCAGTATTCAGTGCTCCAAGGAGAGATGCTCGACCCACAGAGACAGAAGAACCCAGCAGCTGACATGCCTGGACACCAGAGCTGCTTCCGTATTTTATCTGAGCAGAACAGCAGGAGCAGGAGAAGCTGCAAGCACCCTCTCCTCCTCCCAAATCCTCCGGGATGTGGGGATGGGATAGGTGTGCTCCAGCCTTACAGGACCAGGGAAGGCAGGCTGACCATTCTAACATCTTGTAGGGGAGGACAACGAGATCCCTGAAGCACAACGTTCTTCCACCACTCTGCTCCCTGAGCTTGGCTTTCCACTTCTCTGGAATGAACCATCCTGGATCAGACCATGTGGAAGGGCTTGTCTGACATGAAACCCTTCTCACGTTTTTTTTTTTGGTTGGTTATTTTTTTGGGCAGGGTGGGCAGGGAGTGATGTTAGGTTTAGGGTTTGGCTTTTTTTATTTCAGATGAGGTAAAAAAGACACGGGCCAAAAATAAAATAAGTCCTTAAAAGCATGTCAATCCAAACAGAGGTGGTATTTCTGCTTTGGTTGCCATCTTGGAAAATCAATTATTCATGCAGCCTAATTTACGGGCAGAAAGGCCTTGTCAGCTGAATTTCCTGATGGGACATCACAAATGCTACATCGGCCCATAAGCCCCACAGCAAAGACTGCTGCACCAGTGAGTGAATCCCAACTCTGGGCTCCATCACAGATGACTTCTTCTAGACAGGTCTAAGTCTAGCATCACTAGTACCCATCATATAGGCACTGGAAATTCTGCCTTGATGGGCTCACACCTCTGAAGCGCTGCCACAAGACACAAGCAGCCACAAAATTGCTTAGGAGGAGAACGAGGGCACATGCACATCTCTCTTCCCCTCTATTTCAGTGTGGGGCAGAGCTCCAAGCGACTGCAAGGCAAAACAACAGCAGCAGCAGCAAGAGTCATCAGTGCTTACACAGCTACGAGGTCTTTTTGATGTCAAGCACACACATTGACTGATGATGGCAAAAGCGGGTGTGGGGAGAAGTTGTCAGGATTTGATCATTTAAGTGAAAGACACTGTTCAAATTATAAAATGTTCAAATTATAAAAAGGCCTATTTCACTCATGCACTTTAAAATTGCAATAATCCATTTGATGCCAAGAAGAAGAAAGAAAAAAGAATCAAAGAACAGTAAGATAGATGCTCTGGCTTATAATTTTACTCTCTTCTCTACCAATTCTGTAGCCCTTTTTCCTTCCTGTTCCAGCATGAATCTTCTGCAGCTGTACAAGCCCTCCAGCTACAGACAGGTTTCAGTCCAGCAAGACTGACTGTGGCTTTTTACAGCTGAAGATCCATGATGAAGGGCTGAAATATCCTCAAGTCTGCACACTTGAACAACATCAGAGATAAGAACAAACTTTAAAATCCTGGATAATCCTCACTTTACTAATAAGCAATTTTATCTAAATCCTCCTTTAAAAAATCGTGCTTCCCTGAGTGATGCTAGGGGAAGTAAGTTACCACGTCCAATTTCCAGCTCTATTCAACAAGTATTAACCTCAACCCCTGCCAAGTCACGGGGGCTCTTTGGTCCTCCTCATCTCAGCTGCCAGGAGTTTCATTCTCATCCTCTCCTGAGGTTTAGCTCTCTCCTGGCTCCCTTCCACATGGTGCCAGGTATCCCACTCCCACTGCCACCCCAGCGCTCGCTCCTCTCTCACAGTATCAGTCTGCAGCATTACAAAATACTTAATTGCTTTAACACCCTCGGAGGTAGAAATGTGCAATTATACTTTTATGGCTCTGAAGCTGCAGAGAAGGAAGGTGAAGACATCTATTTGCAAAGACACTTGTATTTTGGGGCCCTCAGCACTGACTAAACAAATTCCAGCTTTGGATACCCATAGCACAACCCACAATAAGCAATGAAACCCTGAGCATCCCTTGCAGCTCAAAGAGAAAGGCTTCCTTCTCACAAGGGGGTTCAGAGTAAATGCACTTGCTCCCAATGAAAACTCAACAGAATTCCTGGAGGAAGCAAAATTTCATCCAAAATACGACACCTAGTTTATCAGCATGTTCCATATCTTTTGTTGAATGCAGAACACTTCCCAAAGGGCCCTCCAGTGGGTATTGTCCCACAACAGGACACGTACACACAAAAGAAAGGCTTTTCTTTATCTACATTCAAAGAAGTCTTCCAAGGAGCATGCCCTGTGATAAGAAGCTACAGTGACTTGCACACATAATCAAACTCCGAGTCCAAGTGATGCACATCTAATAGGAAGAGCCAGGGCTGGTCTTGAAGATGGAGCCTACGTGCAGAGTGCTAATTCAAAGAACATAACGCACGAATTATTGATCAAGAAACAAACCCAAGAACCAGCTATGTAAAGATCTACATCTTACTGCTCCCAATCTGTAAGTGTGGTCACAATGGCAGTGCTGTGCAGCCACACATCCAACTTTCAAACTAAATCTTTATGGCACCATAAAACACTACCCTTAGGGAAAGGGGTATAATGGGCACCGTACAGGTTGCCCTTTACAGGAAAGCAAACTGGGGCCTGTTCTACAGTACGTTAGGAGAGCTATGAAATTATTATATTGACTTTACTTATGCTGTAGAGGAATATATTGACCTGCAGCAGCCTTCATTGTGTAGCCGCAGTTATAACGCGGTTGTTCAAACGTTAATTGGAGCACAACTGCAGCTTGAAAACATTCTCACTGTGCAAAGTCTGCCCGGGCTCAGTTTTAATTTTGTGCCCTGTTCAGAAGATTAACTGTGAACCACAGTATTGCATTCCAGCTGGCTCTGCTCTGAGGAAGCCCATCCAGCAGCCATGCAGCACCGCCGATCTAACCCGCATCTCCTAGCAGCACACCGTACCTCCCACACCACCACGTCACCACACGTCAGGTCATTGCAGGTACAAATGTGTGTGGAGACCGGCACTGCCACAGCTATGGATGCAAACCGGGGTACCTTCCCTGTCAGGTTTGGGCAACAGGAAAGCAGTAAGCTGTAACTGTAGCGCACAGGATGAAAGACAATAATTCGTACTGAAAACAGAGTACAGTTCTCCTTGCTGCAATCTTCAATTAAAAAAATTAAAGGAAATGAGTGAATAATTGCTTTCCTCTGTAGGGAATAAGAGAAACCAGATCTTCAGAAATGGGGAGTATAAACAGTACAGCAAGATCTGTTCCTGAACAAATTAATCTATAGAGCAAATACATTAAAAGTTTTTTTTTTCCATTAAAACATATTTGTTTCTCAGCTTATGAACCAAACAGAACAAACTGCACATACATTTGAAATTCTGCATTAAAAATGTGTACAAACATTTCCAATAATCAGGATGACTGTGAAATGCTTGTGCCAAGTCTTTCAATAGCTCTTCTTCATTTGAAGATGGTTCATATCCATCACATGGTATTGGTTCCAGGCCCAGTGTTTCAGCCTGAAGTACTCAAGCATCATGAGTCAGCTCCCCTCAAAATCATTTCCCTTGCTTAAAATGAGACACAATACATACATGCCTCCTGCATTTTGCTTAAAGTGCCTTTTCTCTTACGTGTATCTACACCCCTCATTTTCAGGCTGCTTTGTTAGAACAAAGGGCCCTCCTTAACTACACTGAAGTAGTTAAGAAAATCACTACAAAAAATAATGTACTGAATATGAAAAGGGCCATTTTCTCACACCCCCGTTGTTCTGGGAACAGGAGGGTTAAGCCCCCATTTATCACAAGGGAATCCGGAAGGTCAGCGTCTTGCTCCCTGACCATGAAAGGTGGGCTGAAACCTCCCTGCATCCCACAACTACAGTCAAACTATTTGATTGCAGGGGGTGAAATGCAGCAGGCAGGAGAGCAGGGTCACACCAGGATGACATGGGCAGTGTCACCACCTCAGACACTCTTCACCCAAAGTTACAGGGCTGGCAAGTAAATAATGCCCCTGGCAGGGGAATGGATCCCTGGCATGTCAGGGTGCAAACGTACCTGGGAGAGCTCCTGTTTCTGCTAAATCTGGGTTACGCCTTTGCACTGATTTATCTTTTTTTAAGATTCCAACTTGTTACTTCTGTTTATGGCATTTTCTCAGCAGCCATCACCACCCCATCTCGTGTCCAGCCCTGCCAGGCTGCGGCAACTCCAGATTGCCAGAGACAGCCCAGCCACGCTGCCTAAACATATCAAACAGCAAAATGGTGAAGTTTCAGCCTAAAAGAAGGTTTCACAAGCTGAAAAAAAAATCTACCCCAACAACCCACACCCTAAAAACAACACAAAACCCCACCAAGTCTCCGAACTACAGTGCCAAGAACTCATCATGCATGTGAAGTAAGGGGATGTGGAGTTCTGCAGGGATTTTATTCATTTTTAAAATCAAATGCTCCCTCCCTGCTTGATGGGCAGAACCTGTGACTCTATCCTTCCAAATATCACCATAAAAACCAGGAAAAGCTACCCAGATTTTTTTTTCTTAATTTGAGCCTTATGACAGCCTCGTTCTAGTTTGGTAAGTTTAAAGCCTAAGAAGCTCAGGATCAAACTATTCCAGCCAAGCAACCATCCTGCAGCCTGTTGGACAGCAATGTTTTTCAAAACAGAAAAGAAAGGAAAAACCCGACCCTTATACTCTCCAGTGTTCGTAGAGGAGTGCTGCATTGAATTGTCACAATAAATTAGTATGACAGTATAAAAGCCAATACTCACCCTGGGATTATACAATAAATAGACTCCATTAAACTAGTCTGTAAACTCTCCTGTGAGAAATTTCTCTTTGATCCAGAACTTAATAGGAATTATTTAATCATAATGAGATGGTAATAAAACAGCATCACCTGAATAAGCTATTTTATTACCTGTTTTATAATTAGCTCTTCTTCATTACAATTCTTTCAGATATTTCAAGCTCATAATGTAAAGGGCACGTATAGAAGTATCTGGAGCAGACATCTATTTATATTTGAGCTAAGGAACACTTTATACAGCATCCAGCATATTTTGATATTGATGAAGTTTATGTCTGCCCTCAAGAATTACTCCCTAAAGCAATTTCATGGCACAGATGATGGAGATAGAAAGGCATCCTCTTGGTGTAGACCATGCAGCACAGAGCAGGGAGGGTCTTGGGGTGAGCTGTCTTTCTTCTTATCTAAATTCTGGCTTTTACTGGAAGGGGCAAGGCTCCATCTCCTCTCTCTCCCCTCTAGTCCCTCATTCCTTTCTCACCCTTTGGTGGGCATGAGGGACTTAAACCTAACATGGTCTAAGGCTACACAAGTACTTGGGTTGGCACCAAAGAAGTGACAGTAAGATCCAAGAAAGTCAAGACCTGTCCTGTCTGGTGTTCACAATTGAATTCACATTTTAATCCATCTCTAGTGATTATTTTCACACACTTTTTTTTTTTTCCTCAAAGCCTAAGAAAATCTGGTTGCAACTTCTGTAAGGAACAGAACATCCTTTGTCTTCTCCAACACTGAACCAAATGTGAAGCTCCTGCACCAAACCAGCACTATGCAAGACCTTAAAGACTGCAAATACATGTCACAAGCTTGGGAAAAAAATGGATGGCTCTTCACCAAATCACACTGCTGAGTATGACTGGACAAGCATTACTGCAACTACCTGGCACAGAGAGGCCCACACCAGGCAAAATGCTCACGTGAACAGTTCACTTCCACTTGCCAAAGTCACAGGCATCTGAGATAAAGCCTTGTAATGGAAAGCATTGAGATTCCTTAGCTGAAAATAAGGGCATAGCATGTGCATACACGGAGATAGTTAAAAAGTAATGTGACATAATTGGATTCTACACTTCTGGAAAGGGTTTTTGATCACACAGATGTATAACCAGAAGCCCTTACAGAGCATCCTACAATTTTTAATGTTCATACACGCTGTACAGCTGCACATCTCAAACAAGGCTGTAAAAGGCAGTCTTTTACTCTTACTTTCCTCAACTCAAAAACTGTATTTAAAGATATGAAATCTCGCTACTGCTATGAATCTTCTCTCTCTAGCCACACATCCCTCCTCAGTATTTTCACACATATGCCACAACAGTTAAGAGTATTAGAATAATTTTGTAACACTTGGATTGCTGATAATTTCCTTTAGTGCAATATTAAGTCTATCAGACTCTGCTTGCTCTTAGGGCTCTCATTGAGACCTCAGAAAAGTACTAACAGATAACTTGATGGGCTTTAAACACTGTTCAGCTCCACAAAAAAATTCATGTCAGAAACCAAAGCCCTGGCTGCGTACATGCTAAGTCTTAGGCAAGATTCACTCCAGTAAGAATGTAATTGTATTAAAACACATCATTTGACAATTTTGCATTTAGTCACCGAAATAAGCATGTAAGTAATTTCAATTTTGCAGAAAACCAGTCATCTTAGTGCAGCCGTACAATTTGGTAGGAAATTATTTTTACTAAATTCTGAAAGACTGCACTATTTAAAACCATGTCTAAGATGCAACTGAAACAAAAATAGGGTACAAAATGCTGTCAATATCTCAATTTGTGAATTATCCAGCTCTTGATGTTCAACTCTACTAGAGTGATTATGGGCTAGGGCCAAGAAGGGGCATGTGTGATAAATATCTCTCTTTTATGCCTACATAAAATGCTCTTATAACACGAATAAAAAAAGTAGATAAACAATCTGTGATGACAAATTAGCATTTAAAATTTCTAAGCTATCTAACCTCCTCTGCACGTACTCAGAACCAACACTAATAAAGTGTTCAGTGCTACAATGTAGCTGTTTTGGTAGCTAAATAGTAATGGAGCAGATGCTTAATATCAGCCTTTAAGCCTCAAAATGTACAAATACAATTAATTGGCAGCCCAATTTTGGAGGCTGGGTTGTTGGAAAAAGAGTCTTTGAAACTCTGGCTGTAGGCAGAATTTTTCTTTTTGGGGAGAGCGGGTGTGTTATTTTTAACGTAATTAAACCCTTCTTTTTATTCCAAGTATCACCTTTGCTGGTGTTCCTCCCACCCCCATCCACAGGCACTGAAGTCTTCTTATTTATATACTTCTTGTTACAGGGAGGAAGCCAAAGTCTGAGCAACCCCTGACAGTCTTTTTTAAACGGACAATTGCACTATTCAGCTCTTAACAATGTAAGCAATTTGAGGTTATCAGTCTGTTTGCATGTGTTTTCCCTGTGCTCAGCACAATGAAACCCTGATCTTAATTACTGGCTATCATCATAAAAATACCACTGTTGCTACTACCAGCACTGAGTCAGAAGCATTGTTTTATACATGATTACCAGCAAGGTGAACCTCTCCAGCTTAGCCTCCCTGATCAAGCCGACTGAAGTAAATGCAGAAAATAAAACAGCCTTTAAAAATAAAATCAGTTTTCATAGTCTTAAGTGCTGCTGGAAAAAAGGACACTATAACCTATTCATTCCTGACACTGGTTCCGCGAGTATAATCTATGGTTCATAATTAACAGATATACAATCCTTTTCCCTCGCTGCTCCTTTTTTAAGGTCTCCTACATTTATGACTGTGCTAATTCCCAGTGGAAGCGCTTACACTGCAATGCTACTGAAACCCCCCTTATAGCAGAGTCCTGCTAATACACGGCATTGATCCAGCAGCAATTACTAGCAGGGTAGTAGGAAAGTTACACTAATTCCCTGTCTTCATTTTTTCACCTGTGCTGCGGGGTATCTGTCTCTCAGCAGAGATGCGTGCAGCTCCCGCTGCCAGCGTTACAGCGTGACCAATGCACGAGGGCAGGGCTTGCTGCATGGGCACGGATGTGGGGCAGGGAGTGACGTGCGGAAAATAGACTCTATAACTCGAAAGTTATAAAGTAGGTATGTTTATTCAGCGCTGGGTGCACGGGGGATCTTTCCACCACAAACGTGCACACCTCACACAGCAAGCCATTTGTGTATTTATGCAATATAATAATGAATATTCAATTTACATCTATACATATTAATTATCTGTACCCGCCTACCCTCGTTTCATATGCTAATTAGTTTATCGTCCTTCACGCTTGCGCAGATCCTTCAAAAAAATGGTGGGCCTGGGTCTCCGGTGGTCCATGGGATGAAGGCCCCGAGTCTTCCTCACGATGTACTTTTCAACTTCCTTGCCTGGAACGCAAGAACCTTGCCAACTTGCAGTATTCTTATCAGTTTGGACTAATTTATGTCCATATAGGAAGACCTATGGATGTATTCTGGCCATCTGTTCCTTCATTGATAAAGAGATAATTGACATCTCTGTGATGGATATTATCCTGTTCCCATTCTGTTTCCTGAATCCTAAATTCCTACAATTGCTCCCTACAAAATCTACCTCCCTACAGGCCAGTTCCTGTGGGCCTCCTTTTCTTTAAGCTACACAATTGTGTGACTTAAATCTTGTGAGCTATTCTTTCTATATCTTTATGCCCCACCCCCCCACCCCCCATCCACCATATCAGGAGGGCACTGAGGTGAGCATGAGGATCCAGGGCTCTGCCCCATCTTCCTCCCCATGATCCAGACTTTTGGAAGAGGCCATGTCTTCAGCTAATGCAAGGCAGGTGGTGTGTCAGACAGGTCAATGAAGCACGCTACTGATGCGCTCGGATCCTCAGCATCTTTTTCCATTTATGAAGCCCACTGAAGAGCTGAAGCCACATAAGTCCCTAGCCAAGGGAGGGCTGCTGCATCCACCCACCTTTAGGAGCCTGCACATCATAGGAAGAGCATCAGCCTGACTCTGCTGAAGAGGACTCTCTCCCCTGCCATACCACTCAGCATTTGGCCCACTACAAAAAATAATCAGTAGATTTTAGGGAGATGTGCTTCATCCCACTGCCTAGTTATACCCCTCAAGAGGAGAGAGGGGGAAAAAAAAGCTCACCAAACCCAGACAGGGTTGAATTACACTGTCTCATACATCACTCTGAACTCTATCAATTTCTCCTATTTCTTCTGTAAAACAAAGAGCAAAGTAGACACCTTAATTTTGCTGACACTAGCCCTGCTCAGTAAATAAGCATTCTGTATCAATATTTACTTCCCTCTGCACCAGACAATAAACCATTGCTGGAATTCAAATCTTCCTCACTCCCTTTCAGAAGTCTCGGCTACTCTAGAAAGAAAAAAAAAATCAATCAGCTGTAGCAGTCACCCCTGAATGGTTTATAATAGCTCAGCTCAGGCACTGAGCAAACTTGAAGATGATCATCCAAAAGCTAGTTCCCTATGAATGCAGCCGGGTACTACAGATTCTTCTTAAATTTATCACCAGTTATTCTGAACAGGCATCTGTTCCTGTTCAGTGTATTTAGCGAGGCTCAGGGAAGCTCCCCGGCACAACAGGCTCTGCCCAAGGCACCTCTACACAACCCCCTCGGAGCCTACGTGGCCATGGTCCATAGGGAATGGCCAGAGCATCCTTCCAGCTGGCTCTTCAAGAGTCAGCTCGAAACATGCTCGAAGCCACATCAATGGTTTCAGAGACTCAACACACAGAAGGCTAAGAGTCAGACAATTCGTTACCTAGAGGAAAGGGAACACTGGAGCAGATTACAGGAGCTGCAGTCACCCAGTCAATTAAAGCAGCTACTGCAGACAGTGGCAAGGAAAAAGGTGGAAGACACAGAAAGCTCCTGGCTTTGAGGTATACGGGTGTTTTGGTTGGTTGGTTTGAGGTCTTTTCCTCCCCCCATATATAATCTCCAAGTGAAGCTTTGTCCTTGAATGAGGCTAGAGGTAGAACTATTCAATTAATAAAAATAAATTACCTTTTACCAAGTTAACTAAAAGCGAATAAAAATGAAATACCAACATACATGGCAGATTTATGCTAACCACATCATTGCAAGAATTGTCTCACTGCCACAGAGACACCTGGGCACGATATTGAAAAAGATCAAATTAAACTTTAGTGACTGCAACAGCAGGTGACTGAGCAGCACTTTCCCTTACAACATCTTTCAACTATAAAGTGTATACTCTCATTTTGCCTGAATCAACTTTTCAACCAGCCCTTCTCAAGAAAACTTTCTTGCCCTTCCCCATGTCCTGGCTCATATGTATGGGGAAGGGGAAAGGAGCTGACATGAAAACCAGTTCCCAAACTGGAACCATTTTTTCAGAAGTACATCTGACCAGATTCCAGAGCTACAGTTTCTAAAGAGCAGAAAGACTTGGGTTTTGTGAAGTACCATGCTGCTGCAGCTGAAGTTGTGCTGTAATAATACGTATATAATGAAAACACAAAGCCATGTAAGGAGCCTTTTGTTTAGACACTATGAACAGTTTGACATCTTTCATCATAGCCAGCACAATGCCAGAATTCTTTTATTAGAAAAAAGTCACAAAGATGTAGAAAACAGTAAGATCCTATATTATGTAAATGTTAACTGGGGACAAACAGCTTAATGTCTAACAACAACAGCAGGCGCTGTAAATTTAGCTGCTTGGGGTGAAGGGTGTTTTGCTTATTATTTCTGCAAAGTCATTATTACTTCAACCTTATTTACACACACATAACATACACAGCTGAACGCATCGTACTCCTGTTAGTGCTGCGCAGAAAAGCCCTTCCTCCCGCTCCCTGGGAATGAGGTTTCCCAGTGTACCACAACACAAGCTGAGTCTTCAAGGGTAAGATTGTCACAACCAACCAAAGGCTGCCAGTTTGGGACTCTAGAATAACCTGTGGAGTGTAGGCAGCCAACTCCTGAGCATGGAGGTTGCTGGATTTTTAGCAATCTCTACTTTTAGAGACTATCAAACATGCTGTGACATCAGCTCCTACATGATGTGCCTGCACAGGCACTCGCTGAATTCCTAGAGCGTTTACTACAAGAGCGAGGTCTTAGCATCAATGCAAGACCCTTCTCCCTTCCCGCCCCCACCTTCCTTTTGCAAAACACCTCAAATTCAATTAGTTTTGCTTTTTCTCTTCTACATCCTATGCAGTTGATTTCACCCTGTGACAAATGCGGTGGAGCTTTGAATTTCAGCGGTAAAAGCTGACTGCCCAAATGCATGCAGAAAGTAGAAAGCAAAGTGATGCAATTGTGGCCAAGGTGAATTCATTTACATTTTAAGTGATCATTGTAAGGCAGTTTCTTAACACTATTCACCTTGCTTTCCTTCCTCCAGAAAGAAACACCATCTTATAGGATCAGAAAATCCACAATTTCATGTTTATGATTAGGTGAACAATATATTCATTTATATCACTGCATCATGGAGAATGGCAGAGATTTGAATTTATTAGGGAAATCGAGGAAAACACCCTTATGTTTAAGCACTGTGGTAGGACTGCTTTACTCCAAGGTAAGAGGTCTAAGGGGACAAGCTGAGGATGAACAGTCCTGTAGCACATCAGACACTTGAACAATAAATTACAGAATCATAGAATATCTGGAGTTGGACTTGATGATCCTCATGGGTCCCTTCCAAAATGTTTCAATGACTTCACAAACAGTACATGAATTGTCACCACTGATACATCTGAGCACAAAATTACGTATTTAAAATCTGAATTTTTGTTACAAGAAAATGACAGATCTAAACCAGGCAGTAAAAGCAGGCAGAAAACAAGGTCTGTATGCCAGTGTCACATAAAATTAAAGCAACAGCTGCGTTCTCCATACAAGCCCTCATCTCACTTCATGCTCCCCTGATACAAACCCCCTGTCCACCTTCTCTTGACAGGAGAATTTTTTTCCCACCTGTAATTCTTACATATTCTCCACATCCCCATAATCTGGTCCCACGCTGGGATACAACCACACATGCTTCCATGCCAGCACACTTCACATTTCCTAAGCACAAGTGTAATCGTCGAACTTGGAAAGGGCATGCATCCAGGCATCACTGCTTATTAGGAAAAACAGGGAAGGAAAAAAGGAAGAAAAGAAGCCCACTATGTGCCTTTTTTTCCGGGGGCAGCGAGTCAAATGCAATTACAGGCCATTTACTTGTAATTACAAATAATGATTGGGGTTTTTATTGGTAACAGAAAAAAAAATAATCAGTGACCTGTAGCAGCCAGGCAGTCTTAGCTGGCTGTGAAGCAGCTGAATTTTTGTGGATGTGTCCATGAAATTTAGTGCCAGTGGCATCTCCAGCTAAAGCTTACAGCTCAATTATACCTGCATGACAAATACCTAAAGCTCAAGAAAATACTACCAACAATTGGCATTTGCAGATAAATGGGCCAGGAAGGGAGAAATTACAGCAATCGCTATTCATTGATACATGGGACGGTTGTTTAGGTTTAGGGGTTTTGGGCTGACAGAAGAAAATGCAACTTGAGTTAACTGATCAGGACTTCAATTTCAGAAAAAAAACACCTTAAAGCTGAGAAAGAACGAGGATATACAGGTATTATTTGCTGCGTATTGAGATAATGATACTCTGTTGTTATGAATCATCATGCATTTACCACTACTTTCCAATGCTCTGTTTTGTTATCGCAATATAGCATCTGATGGCAAGACTTTGCCTCAAGATTTATCTGCAAAAACCACCCTGATTTCAACAGGAGTCTTTTGCACATGAGGACTTTTTTCTGCAATGATGTGTGCGGGCAGAGCGGAGGCGGTAAGAGAGGAGCAGACAGAGGGAGAGTCTGGGAGCATAAAGAAGAAATCAGTGTCACCGTGCTGTTCTTTCACACCGTCACTGCACACCCAACCTCGCTGCGTGGCACTCGCATGCACCCACTACCGCAACCAGGGAGCAAAACAGAGACCAACACCGTGCTTCGGGCTGTATGGAACCCTTACCTTTACATACACCGAGGGAATAATAAAGTGAGGGGTGAAATATATTCCATCATCTCTCTACCCATGTACTAAACGGTTTAGTGCAATTAAAAAGAAATGCAAAACAGCACAATCCCACCCCAACTGTATGGAGAGCAAGATTTGTATTACAGGAAATGTGTCTCTGCCCCAGAACTGCTCAGGCAACCACCATGACCGAAGGGACCTGCTGGTGCCTCTGCCCATGCCCACAAACATGCTGGTGTGGCCCATGCAGACAGTGACATGCTTCGGGGTTTTCTTTGCAGAATTCAGCACTTGCTCCTTTAAAAACCCCTGCTATGGTTTTCCTACAAACCAAAGCATGAGTAACTTCAGGGTGAAAATCTCCTCACAATAGAAGTCCTCATGAACCACTTTTCCCAGGCACATGCGCTGGTGGACCAGCAAATGCTCATCACTCTCTGGCCATGCTCACCCACAGGAGAAGCATTCAAAGCAATACAAGGAGGATAACACTTATGGTGGCCTTTCTGAGCATCACCACCAAACAGAATTTTGTCCTATACTGTTTTGTCCTATACTCCCTACCTCATGATAAATTTGCAGTTGTGATCAACACAGCCCTGTCAGACACCAACCAAACAAGCCTTGGAGCAGCTCTGGGGATAAGCAGCTTTCCTGCCCATGCAGGTAACTAAAGGCACAGAGCAATGATGAGGTTTGGTGCCAAACTATGAGAAAAGCCAAGAATGTGTGTCCTGCAGCTGCCTTGACCTTTTGAAATTGTCCTGCTGCTCATGTAAGCAACTATAAACAAGCACTTCCACACCACACTCATAAGCTTCATGATATATTTCTCCGTTTACCTTTTTATCTGAGACTTAGTATTAAAAAGGCTCTTTTGAAAATTACTTTTGTCTATTTAATTAATCTTCTACCCATATAAAAATCTTAAAATGATTATGAACACATTCAATTTTACTTCCATTGATTTATCTCCATCTGATGGCCTATTTTATCTTTTATAAGGCTCACAATAGCAGAACTGGGTCATAATGTAAGTAATACAGTCGTAATGTACATTTTAGTGAACCCTGTTATTAAACCTCTCATTCCTCTCTGCTCTGTTCAGAATGAAACCTATTACAGCAATTGGACTTGTACTGCTTGGATAAAGCTCGGTCAATTGAACTGACTCAACCTAATTTTTACTGTCTTAATCCTGACATTCAACGCACCAGAACCAATCCTGCCAAGGGAGTCCTCCCACGGTGCTTCTGCATGAAGGTAAACACTGTTGTGATGGCTACACTAATGTGAAGGGAGATTTTGTAAGAGACATGGAGAAAATGTGAGGAGAAAATGTGAGGAGAAAAGGTCACCCGCAGTCACACAGGGGCACGGTCAGAACCCACTTACTCCCAAAGCATTTCAGAGCAGAATGGGCAGCAATGCAGGAGTACTGAAGTTGCACTTTGTTTCCAGCTGAAGCTCGAGGAACTTGCTCAAGAACAGAACTTCACCACCAGCAGCAAGCGCCCTTACAAAGCTCTGCAGCATCAAACAGCCTGGGATCATCCAACTTTGGACTGGAGACAAAAGTCCAGGGAAGTCAGTGCCTGTGAAGGGCGTCATTTGGTTTGCTGCTAAGTTTCTGAGTCCCAGAGTGAAGTGCTGCAGTCTGGAATCAAGATAAAACGAGCTGTATCTAATTTGCTGCAGGCTGCTTATCAGCAGCGTGGAGACATCCCAGAGACTCATTATATACAATATACATGAGATGTGGAAATAGTTCTTTCCAATTTATTGTAGTATCAATGTCCTTAGGTGATAGATTCTGTCTTTGTGAATACTATTAAGAACACTGGCACATGAATCTTCTGAAGACTTTTTTTCCAGGTGAGATCCACCTCAATTAACCCAGTGAGTACAGGGGACATGAAGTATATAGGCTGCTCTTCAGAAGTGGCTTGAATTTCATTTTGAATGGAAATTCTTCACCATGGGGAAATTCGCCCACTTTAGAGGGCTAATGAGAAAGCATGCACAGCTCTTTGGCATCCTTGCACTTTAGGACCTTTATGGGAAGAAGTTTTGCATCCAACTTGATGCTTAACCAGGTGACCACCATTCTCCTGCATTGTTCAGTGTGTATGTTTTATACTTTAAAAATACCTGTGAATGCATTCATCAGTTAATAAGATTAAGGGCAAAAATTGGAATTTTAACTCAGGAATTAATATACTCTTCCAGTTTCCGTGAATTCAATGTTCAGCTACTGCTACTGCTGTAACCAGTGTGTCTGGTGTTTAACACTACACAGTGATGATAATGGATGAACGTGGCATTGAAAGTAGGATTCCTTTCTTCTCTAACTTCTAGTTACAGCTCACTTTATGAGAATACAGTACTGTTACAGTAACCACCTGTCTGTCTCCTCTTGCTTTACAGAGCAGAAACCCAAGGAAGTCTTGTTAAATGCCCACACTGAGAGATGCAGTTTTCTCAGCACCACCCCAACAGGACATGAAAGAAAGGTGTGGGGTTTTGCTTCCTTGCCTCTCCTACCCCTTTCCTGAAAACACCACCAAGACAGGTTTTAATCAACTCTCCTCCACCCTCACAACTTCTTGGTCTCAGTGCTATGGTTGAACCTCCAGACCAGCCTGACACCCCAAATTCCTGCAGGCACTTGCACAACTTTTTCTCTGAATCCAAGAACAATGTCTTTCTGCCACTACATCTCAGGTCTGTCGTATCAGACAGAAAAGGAAAAGTACTTATCTCTACTTGATTAAAATTAATGTTACCTCTGAACACCACACAGAGGTATTATTACTTAACCTAGTCTTCACAGAAAGAGAAAATCCCATCAGCTTTATTTTGTCAATCTTTGCAAAAGTCTGTAATTCTTATTAATACCTTCTGCCCGTGGTACTTCTGGAAACTTAAAACTGGAACAGGTCCCCAAGTAGTGTAGAATAGCCACAGTCACAGAAGATATTCTGAGAACATGGAAATACCGCTTGTCCTCATTTTATCTCTAATTTACGAAATAGCTTCAAGAGCCCCTCTCCAGAACTCAGTGAAGTGAACAGGGAAAAACTCTGTTCACTATGCAGAGAGATGTGTCTCAAGACTTAAAACACCAGAGACACTCAGTAAGAGGGTTTTTTTCTGCTTTTCTTAGTCAGCTTATGATTTTTCTGTAGACACTACAATATATACACTACTATGTATGTGAATATTAGTTGACAATATGTATATATCAGCCTATTTATATATATACACACACACCCATATGAAGTATGTAGGCAAAAATAATCCCAAGCCCAGGATCCCAATCTGCTTTATCTACAGGATCAAATCATATACCTTTTGTGTGGCAAAACAAAGATAATTGTTCTCACCACAGTGGTTGCCAATTAACAGCATTAGCTTTTCACAATGGCTCACCACTTCGTTTACCTTCCACGTTCCTATGAGCGTTGCATTGTCAGCCAAAGAAGAAAAATGAACACTCCTGGTGTTCCTTACAAACCAGTAATAATGCATCACACAGAATGTGGAAGTTCATGAAATAATGATGCCACAAGGGCTCACAGTAGAGTATGAATTGCGTATGATCAATTCTAATCTACTACAGGTGTGACTGTCTCACTTATTCAATAAAAGCAAGATTGGAGAAAGCAAGTGTGTTTTCCATTAGGATGGGAAATAGAAACTGGTATTTTATGCTGGGCTGTATTTTGAGGTAGAGACACAACTCTTCATCAGCCAGAACCCTCGCGAAACCCAACCAGTATTGTCATTCTGACAGCAAACATCATAGCCCTTTTCACAGACATGAGAAAGAAAAGACAACGATTATATTTAATTGTGTACTGAACATCTGCTCTCACCGCTAACTCACATCGGGTTATCAGAGTGCTTTTTCGTGCAATATAAATCATTAAAAGCAATGCGCTTACAATACAAAGCTTTACTTCACATCTCATGCATGTGGTACCTCTCAAACATGTTACAACTTGACTAATATTAAATCTTTCTTTTCTAAACCCTGATTTCTCAGCTGGTTTCAACCAAAGCACTAGCTGGCTGGCCAGGGTGTGTATTTCCAACCACCTGCCCCAGGTTGAAGCCTTCAGCTGAACCAGGTCAGTGGGTTTCAAGATCATTTGTACACATTAATCTGGCAATCTTTTAGTTGAAAAGAGGGGATATCTGCATAGCTTTGAGTAACAACTGGGAATTTAAAAGAATGGGCTTCGAATACAAGGTATATCCTCTTTCTAGTCCTGTGGAAACTGGAATCTCAGTCCCCACACAATCAGTGAAAGGCTGGTTTGTATTTTTAACTGTTCCATATTGGTACAAACCAGGTCATGGCTCCAGGGAAAACCCAGATGACTGATGTGAAAGATGGAAAGGGTCAGGGCAAGGTGTAAAGTCAGGCAAAGGGTGTCAGAGGTGGGGAGGACAAGACTGCTGAGGGGCTGGAGCAGGGAAAGGATGTTCACAGTTATGGGGGGAGAGATGGGGAGGATGAAATGTGAAGGGAGTTGGCTTTTAACAATCACAGAGGCCAATCAAATGGTCTCTAGGACACACCTAATTAAGAAGCCCCTGCCAAAGGAATCCTTTTTCACCTTCATCAGCGCCTGCCTGTATGGAAGAACGCAATCTGCTGTCTGGGATTTCATTATCTTAAGTGCAGGGGCTGAATATTCACAGCTGCAAATGGACTCAATGGGAGCTCCAATTTGGTTGTGAAGCACTCCCATTGCTAAGGAGGCTGAAGAAAACACATCCCAGTCATCTCAGACTGGACTCCTGAAATTAATGGGTAGTTTGAACCTTAATCTCTTGTTGGTCAATTCAATCCTACAACATGAGGAAATACTCCCTGACCTCACCAAGAGTTTTAATTCAAGAAAAGAAACTCCCAAGTGCATATGAACCAGTCAAATACTAAAATGATGAGCACTACAGAGGAGCCCAAAAGGAAATTAATAATTCTCTATTTGGAACATGGTTGGAATTATGAGCAGAAATAAGGCATAGGGGACACGTTGATTAATGAAAGGAAAACAAAATATTGAATAGCCTCTCATTAACTGAGCATCCTACTTTCTGTGCACTGAATGAGGCCAGGGTCCTGTGCAGAAATAGCACAAGACCAGATAAAGGATTTATTGTAATGCAGATGCACATGAGATGCAAATAAAGGTTGCACAGACAATCTTAATTTGAGGATTTCTTAAGCTTTGTGTGCGCTGCTAAGCAGCCTTTCTAATATCCTTTAATGCAGGTATTTTTGTGTGTAACAATTTACTGAGAAACATATTCTGGGAATGCTGAAAGGGATGAGTATTTCCACCAGATAAATCAATTGCCTAACCTCACGAACAGTGGTGTGACTGAAAAGTGTATTTGGCACAGATTTATACTGATGCAACGCTTTAAATATCCGAGTACACTCCTAGTGCCTTCGGATCAGCTAATTCAAATAACTCTACCTATACAAAAGCTCCTTTGAATTGACATAAACATAAGGGCAATATTTCTACATGATATGGAAAACAACAGCGTCTGGTCAATTAGGCAGAGGTGCATGCTTAAAGCACATTTTGCAAAATGTGACAGCATGGTGTTATATGTGCCATTAAAGATATTCAGCATCAATGACTTTTGAACTTGGTAATTTTCCTCTTAGTATGGTCATAGTATTATACTTTTAAAATGGAAATACATTTCAAAGGAATAGCCCAGAGGTTACGGAATATATCACTAAGTTAATCACAGCAAAGTAATATCGCAGGCAGTATTAAAACCCCAGTGATAACTGCCCCAGGTAGTTAAAGTCACAGCAGCATTTTCCGTACTGCAATCAGAGCAAGACAGCCAGTGCAATATCTGGAACAGAAGCAGGACTATGCGTTTCTCCCCTTGATTTAAGGGCTTTATACTGAAGTAAGTTGGCCTCTCCATCTAGCTTGGTATCATAAATAATATACCTGTAACCCTTTATTTTCCATCTGCTTTCATTAACATGTACTTTAAAGGGCACAACCAGGCCAAGGGGTATTAGGCAGGATAAAGACTAAGGCAAGGTGGTGCCTGAGAAGCCTTTGAGGCCAAAAGTGCTGTGTTTACTCCTGTAACAGCAGTCTGTCCACCTCAACCGCTACAGCCCACACTGACAGGCGTCACCATGCACTGGGCCCATCTAGACATGAGTTTTCTATCTGTCAAGGTGACACTTCTCTCTTCCAAGGTTCAGCCAGCCCTACAGAGCATTTAGTCATGGCTGATTTATGTCACACCTAAATCAGAAATGTAGTGACAAGACCTCCTGTATCACTCCAGCCTGCTGTCTGCCCCCACAGTCCACATGCACACCTTCACCAGGGCATCTCTGCAACAGCAAAAATGGGCCTGAGTCTGATCTGCAGAGACTCATTTCTATTCCTAGGGGCATAACGCGTCACATGTGGATCATTCCAGAAGGAAACCCGTAGCATTCACAGCATGGAAGGTTACAGAATCGATGTGGTCGAATCACTCTGAGCCATGCGCGGTAGTGCCTCAAACCATGGGCACCACTACCAGTAGTGGGCCGAAACAAAAACAAGCAGAGGCAAGGCACACAAATATGTAACGTTCCCAAATGCCCAAGCAAGGAGCAATCACTGGTTTGAACAGTTCTGCAAACACACTCAAAAAACCACAGAAATCCCAAAGTGCTCCTCATCCTTGTAACAAAATCACAGAAACAGTGAGTAGTGCAGGAAGTATGTCCCAGATAACAACCCTGAAAGATTTCAGAGAGCATCCATGCCAGCAGAACACACGGTGCTCCTCTGGACTAATACACAGGAGCAAACAAGCTAGCAAACTTCCCAGCCCAGTGTACCACCTAGTTTGCTAAAACCAGAGATGCCCATCTTTCCAGAGGCAGATGGTCTTCCCAGGCTCCCTCTTCCCTAAGTGCTGCTCACCAGTAACATCTGCCCCAAAACTATCGGACACTTTCAGCAGCAGAAATGGAAAAAGGAGACTGGAATTTCTTTGTTATGGTCAAAAGCATAAGCCACTTTGATTTGGCTTCTGGCAGGAATTGAAAATAAAGCAAATCTACTTACAAAACAACTGTAAAGTGCTAATGCAGTGCTGCATTATCTGAAAGATGGTTATTATAATCAAGACAGCTCTGCTTTTCTCTGCAATCTCCTAATGAGAGACACTGGCAAATGCTATTCCAGACTTTGTAGGGGGGAAAAAAACCCAACCCCTTTCATTATTTTTTATGCATAAACCAGATAACACAAAAACCTGACACAAACACCAGTATTTTTGGCTCTGCTTCTTAAAAGTCAAATAGGCATATCTGGCAAACAGGAGATGTTAAAAATATTTTAATATGATGCCATCACCGGTATTTTCATTGTTGAGATGGAAAACTGTCTTGACTTACTGCTTCAAGAGGGATACATGAAACTCTTCTGTGTTTAAGCAGTCAGAAGCATTTGTCTCCTTAAACAAGACATTACAATCACTCCTTTTGTAGCCTACTAAAATAAGATTCCAGAAAAACTCCTCTCTAAATAAGCATAAACAACATCGTAGCTTGATCATAGCAACTGCCAGAACGATCACACTTATAATCTTAGCGCTGACAGCGTATTTAGCAATCTCAGTTACAATTACTTTGGTCTCATTTCACAATATCCTCAGGATGATGATTCTGAGGATGCTAGAGAGAAATCAGAACTGTTTCTAGAAATGGGACCACAACTCAGCAGCACAGACTAAGGAACAAGGAAAGTCAGAAGTCATATTAAAGGAACCATATTGTTGAATGGAATTTACCTTTATTTAGATGCTTATTTGTGAGCATTTTTCCTTGCTATCTACCTGGAGGAACATTAGGGCAAAAGTTGCTGTGAAGTTTCTGCAGCATTTTTGAAATTAAGCCAAGAGGCTATATTAGAAGCAGCAACACCAACCGATTCTCCTCATGTTTCACTCTTATTTTTATGATGTATAAATTTGCCACTAATATAAACTGCAGTGTCTGAGGTTCCCATGTCTGATTTCTCCCCTTTCAAATAAAGCTCTTGGGAGTCTGGTAACCTGACGGGAAGTTTGGAGCATGACTCGTTAAATCACATCAGCGCAATAGCTCTTACTTCACCAACGATCATTTCAGACACCAAGGAAAGCAGATACATGTTTTATAATCATTTTAAAAGTGAAAATAGACTGGCACTGTACTTTTCTTAAGCAAAATATTAAAATATAAGCAATGAAGTCTGAGGAACGCAATCAAAAAGATCGGCCTTCTTTTACATTAGAAGTGCTCTGAACTGCTGTCTGTGTTGTTTCATCATTTTTTTTCCATTAAATCAGACACTTCTTCTAAATCAAGCCCTTGGGGAGTAAGAAACAAAAGTGATGAGAATGCAGTGTGTGAATATAAAAGTGGAGCATGTGTTTTATAACTACCTCTGTTCAGAGATCAAGGAAAATGTCACTGTTTATAGCTATCAGTAAAGAATCAATGTAATTATATTTGTAGTATCAATTCAGGTCATTATTCTAATACATACACCATAAAGCCACAATTACAATTTACATCTGCGCTGAACAGTGCATTTACCTCTTAAACTTATGTGAAAAACAAACCAAAACCCTTTTCTCTTCCTTTTTCCCCCCCTACACACCCTCATTATTTCAATCTTGAAGCAAGATGTGCTTCAGCCTCTCAAATTAAGTCAGAATACAACCCAGCACAACTGGATTTGCTCTGAAACCTTGGAGATCTGCGTTCAGGAGTGTAACCAGTGCACCAAGCGTTTAAGCCTTTGGGAGCTGGGTGTAGTGAAAACCTCAGAGGAAAGAAAAGAATTCCTAGGCTTGGAGCAATTCCCACTTCAAAAAAAGTTATTGCCCTGCACTGGGATAATCTTTTTCCCCTCACAAACCCAGCCACAGCAAAGAGAAGAGATGTTCTCTTCTGGTGCACTGTTTAAAAACCCATCTCTGCTGCTACCAACACCAAAATAAAGTGTGTTGCAAACTGGACTATGTACAAGAAAAAACAGTTTGACAGCCCCTAATCCTCCTTCCATTGCTCAAAAAACTCTGAAGGTTAAAATTATAGATATTTACACTATAATATTTCTGTGGCATCGTCAAGGATCTATTGAGATGAACAGGCACCAGATTGTTTCAGCCTGTCTGCACACTCACACACAATTTAACAGTTAATGTGACTCTGCAACAAGAAAAAGTATTTAAAACCCCACACACTGCTGCAGTGGATTTCCTGCGGGAAGGTGATTCTTGGTTTTACTCCATTCAGACTCTACCTACAGTCAGCCTCAAACTTGAATCTCAATTACAAAATCTATTTTGCACACCAGTCTGCCGCCTTCTCCTTCTAGAGCCCACCAACACCCAGTAAGCAAGCAAACAAATTACATGGAGATAAACATGTTCTTACAAATTCAAAAAGCACTGCAAATAGGTGACAGATTTTTACCAACACTGAAGGGCACAGGAGTTTTATTTGTTCAACAGACATCCAACTTTTCAGCATTCAGAGAACCTCCCTGCAGTTTCAGGATGGAGACACTTACCTAGAGAAAAAGAAAGAAAAATAATAATGAAAAGACACATTAGGCAGAGCTAAAACTTCTGGGAAGGTTTTGCTTTTGAAATTATGAGATTACATCAGACAAACTTTCTTTATAGATTCTAATTACATGTCATAAATACTTTATTATAGAAAGGTTTTATTGATAAATAGATATCAAGTATTAATACTCCATTAATTACTATTTTTCAGAATGGCTAACCAATTTTACGAAGTTCAACAAAAGTGGAAATTGCTGATGCTTATCACAGCTCTCAGCAGGGATTTGTTAATACTCCCAATTTAGGTTTAATCAATGCCTTGTTCACCGGTTGGTAAAGCAAGCCCCAAGTGCAGACTCTTCCAAATCCATATACACTAGGCATGCTCATATCTGAGTAAAACTTCAATATAAAGTTTCAAATTCAGGGTGCAACCCAAGTCAGTCTTTTTGAAACACCAGCTCCACTTCTGCAAGCCTTGTCCCGGCAAGGAAGATCAGCACACTCAGAAACAGCACCCAGAGCAAAAGCCAAGTATAAAACATAAAAGAAAATTCACTGGGAAGAGAAACGGGGAAGAATCTCATAGGCAGAAAATGTATAAACCAGATCTAATTATCTCCAAATCTGTTTATTTTTGCTATTGCCTGGAAAGGGCTTCTCTGTAACGTCAGTTAGCGTGGACATTTTATATGCCCAAAGTATCTTGTGATTAGCGCTGGTAGAAATCGGGGGGAGCAGCTCAGCATTCGTGGCTTCCATTCATTAATCCTCCTACTGCAGGCAGAATTTTAGCACAGATCTAAGTCCCAGTGACTCGACTGGACTTAAGTAGATACGTAAAGTTGAACAGCAGCTTAAGGGCTACCTGAAAGGGAAGACTAATGGCTTACATCACTTGCTTGCATTTTTTTCTCCAAACAAGCTAATGTTTCTAAGGGCTGTTTTTTTTTTAAAAAAAAAAAAGAAAGAAAGAAAAAGAGAGAAAATTTGAACCACTATTTTTATCCTCCTAAGCTTTCGGGACAAATGCTTTACAGACCTCGTCTTACAGAGTGCAATTTATAAAGATTAAAGATTAACATTTATAGAAAAATTCCTTTCCCTAATACTGTAGATGCCATAAAAAGTAATACTTTTCATTATAATACCACTTTATGGTACATGAGAGCTTTAGTACCCCACAGGTCTTTTCCTTCTCAGTATCTAGAGGGCAAAAACAGAGATTGCAAAAAGTAGATGTTTCTTTCTTTCTTTTTCCAGCTCAGCAAATATATATCATTACTTCAGTCCCTTCAAGGTGAGCTTTGTTGTAAAGAGAGATAAGGCCCAAAGCAGAGGCAAGGTTTGAACAAAATTAGTCATTGTATATGCATTTTTATCTGTTTTCACAATGTAGAATTTTAATGAACGAATGCTACAAGGATTCTGCTCTGAAACAAGCAGTTTAATTCTCTCTGTAATTCAGAAAGCAAGTTTAAGTAATGACTTTATAATTTTTAATTATCATGGAAGAATCCTTTTTATGTTCTTTTTCTTTATTGCTCCAGTATATCCTATCAGAAATTTAATTTTCATTTTCAACTTAGGCAATAATATTTTTCATTATTTGGCAAATAAAAAACATTACAATGAGCAAATTAGAGAGGGGCACATGCATGAAACGGCATCATCTAGAGAATATGTGTTTCAGTTTTGCATCCAAGCAGTTCTTTTAAATTTTGCAGTGGTTATAACAAGTGTATTTCAGCCTTTATTCTCTCAACATGACAGCTCTCCAGTCGGTGTCAGCAACAACAGCCTGTACAGCCACCTCTAGACCCATCTAGATATTGACTGGTTTTCACGCTGCACTACAAGCGATGCACGACCACTGCATCCACTCTGTCCCTCAATGGAAACAAAAGGAAATGGAATTCAGAGCATGCTGGGGATGGCAAACTGGGCTTGGGAAGGGTGCAGGAGCATCAGGACAGGTTTACAGCTGGGTCAGAAGGATAAATATTTCAAAAAGCCTGTTTTCATTTTGGCTACAAGAGATGGTGGGTTCACAATACAATCTGCCCTGATGCAGAAGGGAGCTGGATTTGGGTTGATTTTCTTTCAAGATTTGGCTGAGATTTTCCTCTCTTTTACCCTCTTGATCAATCCTGTTAACGCTGGCAATTAGTTTGTACCCATTTGGTTGAATCTCCAGCAGACAATCTACAGCAAGCATCTCATCTCTGCCCATGCAAGAGTTAAGAGTTTAGTACAAACATTCAAAAGAAAAAAAAAAGCAGCTCAGAACTAATTATCCCCAATATGTATTCTTATTTTTATATAATTTTGGCATTTGCCATCAAAATACCACACTCATAAAATACAGATTTGCCTCCTATACAGATGATCTATTACCACCACAGTTCCTGTTATTTCCTCAGAAGAAAATGAAAAGCTCCATTTGAAACTCACTTAGCAGCTGGTTATTCTGCATTTCATAGAGAAAGCAACACCCGTAAAGGTGAAAATGAATAATGATACATTTGTGAAGAAGTCACAAAAATTCAAATGCAAGATTTATCCAGAGCTTTGATACTCCAATCCTCTTAAGAGACTTTATAAAATAACACTCTGCGCACAGCAGAAAAAAAAAATTCATTTCACCCACTGTACAGAACCAAAAGAAATTCACCTTCTGAAAGAAAAACAAATTAAACAGAAACCAGGAGGCCTAGCAGGCCTGTAATTCATTAGGAGCAGCCCTTAGGTCCCTCGGGAACAGCCTCACACACTCCACAGAGCTCGGAAATGTGCAGTTAGAGGGAACTGAGACTGGAATCGGCTGAAAATTTGCAAATCCGAAGAACGGTTCTCTTTTGTTTAATTCATTTTAACACTTCGCTTGGCTTTGGTAGCTGTCTCCTTCCTCCCTTGTTCTGCACCCAGAAATTCGCCCTACCCAACCTACTTCTCAGACCACAGCTCGTGCTGCACAGCTCATTTTTCTGTCCAGGGCTGCCAGCCACCTGCCATGGCCTCCTCCTGCCCCCAACGGCCTCCTCCCGGCCACCCATTGTGGCCTCCTCCTGCCCAGCCCCGTCCACACACACCCAGACCTGTCCACAACCACCGCCATCCCTGCACATGGGACGCAGCCACCTTTTATATCCTGAAACCACCCCAAGAGCGTGAGGACCTCGTAGAGTGAGGTCGTGCCTCAGTGCCATTTTGCTGGTGCCATGGTGAGACACGGCCATTAGGAACCCTGCCCGGGCTGACAAGAGTGAGCGACAGAGGATGGCAGAAGGACTCTGCTCCATCAGCTCAGCACTATGTGCCCAATCAACCCTTGACCCACGGTGGCAACACTTGACACCAGTTCAAATTTTTCTGGACCCTTTTCCTGGAATTTCTGTGGTACTTTGTGGTCCAAGCAGACCGCAGAGAATTAGCTGCAGCATCTGTCTCTCCCTAACACAGAAAGCCAAAACACGCTACTCTGCATTTCAATGAAAGGGGGAAAAAAAATAAGGCTGAGCAGATCAGGTCTTGTCTTCTCTCTGAACAGGCTTCAAATCAGGCCAATGCAGCGAGCGTAGATTGAGCTCCCTGCTAAAGTAACTGAGGCTGTCAGAAGTGAGACAAGATACCAAAGTAGCAGTCAAAGGCTAGCAGTGTCAAAAGCAAGCACGAGCTGCAGTGTTTGGTAGAAAAAAAAAATAAAATCTGTTCTTGGTAAGTATTTTTACCCCATCTTTACAGTTTTATAAAAAGGACTCAGGTGCCACATTCAAGCTTTTTCTTCTTCAACAGAGCTTGACCATAGACTCAGAACCGAAAAACAAACAAGCCCTTGTCCAGCAGAGAAGCTGTTATGCGTGAAGTTTTACTGAGACAAACCCCATCAGGAAAAGAAGTTGTGTGGAACACAGCAGACTTGGTCTGGAAGCGCCCACGATAAACATCTGAGCTGAGTTTACAGTCCAACAGCAATGCAAATGGTGCTGAACACCTCTCTGAAATATGCCTGGCCTAACTCAAGCTCATCAGACTGAAAACTTGCATATGGATTTACCCACAAGATGACACGAGAGCTCACAGTTTGGAGCACACTGCTAAAGCAGTAAGGCAAAGTTTAACAGGCAGAGATGGAAAAGCTTCTGGAGTCCGGAGGCACACAGCAGATTAGCTACATAAGAAAGATGTGATCCCCAAGCAAAGGTTCATACAACTCCTTTATGTATGCACAATATGGAAAATACTAGTTGCATTTTAAATTTTTAATGCAGCCCATATTTACAGAATTTCTTATTTTTGCTGAAATGGAGCTTCTAGGCAATGTTGCTGCCTGGACCTTGAAAAGCACGATCTCTTTTAACAACTGCAGTGAATTGAATGATGCACATTAAGAAAGTCAGACTGATTCTAGCTGCTGGGATAAAATAGGTCAGGAGAGCAGAATACAGGCAGATTAACTCCCACCAACTGGTGTAACATCTAAAACCGCTGCTTGTGCCCCACGTTTGTCAAGCTGTCCTTCCATTAAAGGACTCAGCTCAGACAAGAAGTACAGAACAGCATGTGATGTAGCCGTAAAGGTGTTCTAGCATCTGAAACAGGTGATAAAAGCACTGGGGAAAGCAAAGCTTTCAGGTACCTCCTTCTCAGCCAGAAGAGAGTCATCCTCTGAAACGAAATGAATTGATGGGGACAGATGTGGTCAGGTCAAGAGGAAGGATCCCTATTAACTGCTCCCATGTCTGAAATGTTGCAGAGCACAATTCAAATGATGAGGACATTCAGAGACGTGTGGATTATATTGCAAACATGTTCCTGCCAGGAGACAAAAGCACAAACTAACCCAATTTCTGAACCAGCAGTGACTTGAGGGAAAACAAATAGATCCTAGACCAGCCTTGTTCTAACTCCTTAAATTCCTGCTTATAATGGTAAAGGCTTAGCAACCATTACAAAAAAAGTACTTGGGATTTGTGTCTGTACTGAAAGATCTTCACTCCCTGAAGAACAACACGCACCAAGAGAAGGTGAAGTCTATAAAAAAAAACAAGGGCCCTATTCCAGCTGCCACACACTTTTGTTTTCTGAGGAAGATAATAACAGAGCTCAGAAGCATTTCGCTACTTTCTAAGAAATCACATTGTACATGTAATGCCTGATTAATTTGTCCCTGAATTGGATAAAGGCTTCTGGTCAGAAATGGGTCAGGCTGACCAGAATGAGCAGTTCTTAAGAGAAACAGGGATAGGAGGGAGGAGTGAACAACTGCAGCATTACTGGGTATCAGTACAGTGCACCGCGTACTCCTCCAGAGAATAATAAACTACTTGACAGTTACAAGACCACAATTTTCTACCTAACCTACAAAATAAAAATCCTTTTTGCCTAAAGGAATTATTAATTTTTCAATGTCCCACTAAAATAAGTCAGAGGGAAAGAAACCACCTGTCAGTCAAAAAACCCACAGCAGCCTTTACCACTACGCCTTGGAAGACATCCTCCAAATACACACACACTGCAGATCCCTCTGTGACATCACAGTGACATCCTGCAATAGCTACTTCAACTGATCCCCAAGAGATAAATGTTACACAACCCAGGTTATTACAGGACTCTGAATACAGGGCAACACAACATACAGTTACTGTAACCCTGCCCTGAGGCATTTCACAGGGAGATGAAAAAACCCAGCCTGTATTTAAGTATTTAACCGATTTACTTAAGAAAAAGAGGCAGCACCATTTCCTGTTCCTTGCAAAGCCAGCAGGGTTGGGTGGCAGGGATCAGATAGAGGGAGCTGAATGATGAATCCCTTTCATGAAGGACAGGTTTGCTGGGCAGATGTTATGCATCATGTGTGCGAGTGTCCCTCTTGTACAACAATACAATGTGGCTTATTAGTAAATGAGAGGCAGACTAAGAGTGGGGAGAAAGCAGCCGCTCCCTTAGGCCAACCAGAGACCTCGCTCCATCCTGGAGTAACTTTGGCAGTCTGGCAGCTGCAGAAATTGGTTTCCTTTAATAGCATTGTGAGGACCTCGAATTATCCCTGACACCATCCCCGTGGTGTCTGCCCCTCAATCACAGCCATGCTTTGCAACACCTCCAGAAATGTCCCGTGCCTGAGGCGCGACAAAATGGATGGCACTCAGTTATTTATGTCAGCTGGCATGAACTCGACAGCCCATTTCCTAACATTAGGGGAAACTACTGCTGCCCAAGTGACTGGAAAGACCAGAAAGAGTTTCCAGAACTGGGTCTGGGAAGAATCAATCTTGCCACAACGGAAAATCTTGTAGGGCATAAGTATTAACACAGATTAATCTCTAATGAAAACCTAAGGCAGTTGTTTCTTCTAAAAGAACTGTGAATTCCTCTTCCACCTAAGTACAAAATGCTCAGTGATTAAGCTCAACTGGCTAATTCTCCATTGGCACTTTGACTTCATTCAATAACATCCCCAAATTCACCTAAACGGTTGAACAACTAAGAGAATGGCAGTACTCTTCAGCACTGCATAAGCAAAACACGGTGTTTATTTTTTTCATTGGTAAAAAGGAACTTCTCTCTATGGATAAAGATCATCCTGTCTAGACAACCATCACAAAGGCTTCGATATGTATCAGTTCATCACTTCATTACACACACAAATGCATAAAAGCCTGGTTTTGAAGATATTAGACAGATCCAATACTACAATACTTTGTTCACATCTACCAGAGATTAATGCCAGGCAAGGCTCTGGAGCGCATGGCATTCCGCTCTGTGTTTAAGGCAGCAAGATCCTGGGATTAAAAAAACCTTCATTTTAGTTTTACTAGTGCCTCCCTGGGACCTTCTGAACCTTGGTTCCTGGAGCAGACATGCTCTGAAGGCATATACACAGGAATGTGTTCAGGGCTCCTGCCAGTCCAATCACTACCATACAGAAACACAGCATCAAGAAGAGCAAGGCAAGCAATTAAATGCTCATGTTGACGATCAAGGCCCAGGGCATACAAGAGGACTGCAGGAGGCAGGAGCCAGCTTGTGTCTCATTTGCCAAGACTCAAAACCCCACACCAGATTCCATTTTGCATCTGAAACTTCAGGCCATCATCAACTGTCACGTAACAATGTTTGGGAAGGATATGTCAACCCATTAGGAAACTGCACCACTGCTCAGAGAGATCAGAATTCCATTTGGTGACCGCAGCACGTGAGCTCACTTGCAGGCATTTGCGACTGTTACTGATGCTGCAACTCAAGAACTGGACCCAAGAAGTGCACACTTGGGTGTGTCAGAAACCAAGCAACAAGGGAGTGGGGAAAAAAAAAAGAGCACAAAAATCCTTAAACCAGACATCCCAAAAAAATCTGTGATCCTTAAACTGGTTTCCCCCTGTTTTCAAGGAGGAGGAGGAGAACCAGATTTAAAAATTGTGTTTGCTGAGACATGTATCCCCTGAGTCCACAGGTGCTCAACTTCACCACTAAAGAATACAACACTTGCCAAAATTTTCAGATTAAAAATGAATCTTGCCAGTTTCTCCTCTGTAATTGAGCTGCTCTTTGGGAGACAGCTCTAACCGCAAAGAACCAGCCTGTGAAAGAACATTTACAAGCACAGTAGTATTAGCATAGATATCTGATTATTTTATTAAAAAAATACTTTCTACTGCAGAGAATGCCCCCACAGAGAAGCTAAAAAAATATTAAAAAATATTAAAACTTCCCTCCTTAAAGACTTGAAGATGAAGAATCCAAACTCTGTGATACCTCATAATGCAGCATCCTCCTCCTCAAGAGCTACTTGTAAAAACTGGCTTTGATGCACAAGGAATTAAAAGAACAATATTAACCAGAAAAATTAGATACTATTTCATATCATTGTCTCAAATGGTGCCATTAGCACCACTTAAAATAATGATAATTCAAGATAATTTTAATTATGATTCAAGCTATTTCAGCATACACTGATGAAGGACAGGGATAAAGGAGACATTCACTGTGGTGGGCACTGTAGGCGCTGCCCAACAACCCACACCTGGGATGAAGACCTGAACTACTTCCACTCTGCTATTAACTCCCTGTTGACACCTCTAACTCAAGAGCTGTCAGCTCCTGGGACTTGGCCAAATTCCAACCAGATAATTAGATTGTGTCTAAAGTGCTTATTTATTTCTGGAGTTTTAATTGAATAAATATATACCTTTTCTTTTCTGGATAGTCATGAGTGTTGCCGAGTGCTTTTCAGTACCTTCAGACAGTTTACTCTGGAGTTGACTCGTGCTGCTCTGGGTCAAACCAGTTCTACACCGTCTAATCGACCAGATTTCTACCCACAGAAACAGTACAATTACAAAGGATTTTATCCTCTTTCAAAATTAGATCATAAAGCACTTACAAATCAATTTTTTTCATTCAGTGTTTATTAATAATATTGAAACTGCTCTATGCTGAAACCTAGCAGCAAATTAATTCTTAATGTACCGCTTGCAAATTTCCTGCAAAATCCCATTATTACGTAGCCTTCAGTTTAATAAAACAAGTCTGTCGTATTTCAAATCATTTTTTTCAGATGTCGCCATCCATGCCATAGAACACTGTTTATTTTATCTCCAATCATCAGCTAAAATGCTGTTAGTATGCTTTTCCATTTCCATATGGACACAAAGCCCAAACAAGGTAACTCAGACACAGGCTGGAATATTCACACCCAGTTTAGAGGTCTTGATGGGAACCCAAGCTGCCACTTAACTACTGCAGTCTCTGAATGATGAGTCAGAGACCACTGGAAACTTCATGGACTATCTAAAGAACTTCGGTTCCCAAAAGACTCCTAAATTAGACTCCTGTTTTGAGATGGTGTCAGTACCTCATGTTTTGTACTGGATTAATTGGAAAATGTGTCTAAAGCTGCTAGATCTCTTAGGGGGGAAAACACTCATTCTCTACTATTAAATTCTACAGGTTCACATTTTTTATCTAATCAGACAACTAAAACACTAGTTTCTGCATAAATATTTTCATAACTTTGACAATTACTTAAAAATAGGAAATAAAATGCTCAACTTGACTGCAGGCTTATTTTCCTATTCATAACACATTCTTTCATTAAACATCTTCGGAAATCAAAAATTGATCCTTTGTGCAGTCACAGTTTCGTACTCACAATTAAACAGCAGATTTTGATGTACAGTAAGCACATCAGACAGGCAATTAATTGCCTTTATAGCACAGAGCACTCTGTTATAAATGTCTGTAGCCAGAAAACTGAAGATACCTTTTCTACTGAGGATTACTAAACCCATTAGAAATACAAGAGCAGAGCATTTTCACTGTCCCTCTCTACTCCCAAATACCCTGCTGAGAATATATTTAGCTTGCAATGGATAAAAACCATAAATGTTGAATCATCATCACATTCTGGATGATCTTCTTTTAACCTAATCAGTCTAAACTAGGAGCAGTGCTGCTGAGAAGTCTGTGTTAATGTAGTAGAGGCATCATCATGCGCATCAGGTCCAGCAGATAAAAGGGCTCCGAGGCACGCACATTCTAGAGGAAATGAAGCGTCAGTGATGAACATCAGTTTCTTATTTTAAATATTAAAACAGGCCATGGGACTTTGCCCTTTCTAACCAGGACTGAAGAGACAATTTGAAAGGTTAATTAAATGACGGACATGTAAGGGGGACACTGCGGTGTCTGTGGAGTACGGTCTGTCTGTGGAAAGACGTGGCCTAAAGTCTACAGGCAGTGCAGAGAGCAGGACCAAAGGCCACATCAACATAAGGACATGCAGGAAAGTTGAGGCAAATCAACTAATGGTGTGCAGTCAACGTGCAGAAGTTGCAGCACATTAAACCTCAGTATGAACGCTCCCACGAGAAAGCATCCTCCTGGGTTTAGGTTTTAAAGCTGTTTTTCTCCCCAGTGTCAGCAGCCACACACCATTTAATGTGCTTTTACTCATGCTTCACACCCACCACAGAAAAACTTTCTGGAACTTCTTAAAACAAACGAGACTGGTGGTTTTACAATATACATTTGGCAACTGATGGTTTTGTTTACTACACATCTGAGCTTCTCCTTATGACAGATTATTTGGTTGTAAAGGTACTGCTTGGCATACAGTAGATGTGATAGGAAACAATTTGGCCCCACCAAGTCTGCCCTGAGAGCTCTCTGCTGCCCAGTCTTCAGAAGCTCTAGTTGAAGAACATGAATACTATATAGCAGGACTTCTGTGTTTTATGTGACTTGGATCCAATAGAGGGGTACAGCAGGATATCTGAAGTCATGAATTCTGACCAGGCTCTTTCATATCTGCACCTCTATCCCCATGAAATTCAAAAGCAACCTTAGCACTGTCACCAAAGCTGCCAGCTTGCCACCATGAAGCACTTGACTCTGAACATCCCCCTTCGGCAGTATGAGAAAAGGCACATGCACCACAGATCATCAGTTTCCATTACAATTTTTAAAAGTGAATTAAAAATAATGAGACATTTTTGATATTACAGGACCTGAATTTTACTTCGAATTTGTGTGTATGCACATACAAAACTCTCCCCTTAATGTACCTCTGTATATATTACCGACTGATGTATAAACACCTACAAAAACCTTTGTTAAATTTCTCCCCAAATGCTTTTATATCACTCGGTAAAACAACTAACAAATTGTCTAAGATTCAATACAGCGCCTCCAAGAAGTTTCACCCCCACTGTAATTTCCCCCCTTTTCTAAAGCAAGCCAGTCAAGAAGCTGAAATCCACACAGAGAAGGACTCAAGACTTTTCATCCTAGTCATTCACAGTAGGGAAAAAGAAATCCATACATTTATTACAAGCTCAGATTCCTACCACAACTTTTTCAAGTGCTCAATAATTCCATAAAAGCTTTGCAGGTGAGAAATACAGTCTGCCATACAGCTGCTAAGACTCTCCTCTATTGTAACACAGGCCATGGGAGCAGTTCTTTGAAACAGTAAACAAAAAATGCTCAAGGCATTAAAAAATAGTATTTTGAAGACAAAATAAAAAGAATTAAATGTTGGAAACAATCATAATTACGTTTTAAAGAGAGGTTTTGATTGCTTAACCTAAGACACCTAGGGCATAATGATTACCAAATTCATAACTCTTCCCCATCAGACAGTAAATGGAAAAGTCTTAATAATCTAAAAAATATTGCAGTATCTTTCTCTGTTTGGAGTGAATCAATGGTATTTATAGCCCCGGAGGTATTGAATTTCTTTTGTATCAAAGGACACAAATAATAATGTACAATTCCATTATGGAAGTGCATCTCAAGAAAGTGAGCACTAAGATTACAAAAAAGGAGAAAGTCAAAACTCAGTACCTGTGATCCCAAGAAAACATGCCAATCTTCTCCCACCAGATGGAATGATCAAATAATCTCAGGTGTTTGTAGCTCACCATATAAAAATGGGATGAAAAATAGAGGCTAGTAGCTATCAAAATGTTTTATGTGGCTTGACAGGAAAACTTTACAGCCTAGCTCCACCAAGAAAAATATCCTGAACAATTTAGACTATATATATATAGTCTAAAGAAATTAACAGAAGACAGCAGGGAGTCTGCATTGATTCTGAAATCCAAAGTAATTCAGAGATACAAGCATTCCCTAGAAGCAGAACCAGAAGGTATGATTGGCAATGAAAGAGAAAGTGTCTGGCCTCATCACTCCATAGACCTTCACTAAAACTACATTTTGCCTGCAAGAAGAGTAGTTCATTCTCTGGTTCCTTCCTGGCTTTATTCTCCCACCTATGAAGAGTGTCCTCAGGCATCATCCAGCAGTTACAGAGGGGACCTATGGGAGTCATTAAAGTAATTAGAACTGCTTGAATGTCAGCAGCAGATGATGCCATGGAGGACAACACTTCCCTACCCTACTGTTAATATGAGATGTTAATTTTGTGAAATCTTTTCTTTTGTGTTCTACTCTCTACATTAACTATATAAAGCAGAACCCAAGAGAAAAGACCCACAAAGATCTCAGCAAGCAGAATATCAAAATGGGCCTGGTTACCATGACATTGGCATCCAAGTGTTTGTAACTTGAAACTGCTTTGCATCTTCTTTCACGGCACTTCTAAATACTTAGTAGGGTAGTCAACTCAAATAATGGGAATTTAAACACATGAGAAACTGGATTTAGTTTGCTCCTTCAGGGGGTTGGAACTAGATGATCTTTAAGGTTCCTTCCAACCCAACCCACTCTGTGATTATATGATCAACGATGAAAATACCACCTGAGCTGAAGGCTATCACAAGCAGATGTAAACTCCAGATAGTACTAAATTTAAGCTCAGCACCTGAGCCTGACACCAGCCAGGGACACAGAGGTTCCCGCCATCATGGGGCAGCACAAGCCACCATGTCTACTACTGAGTTTGGAGACAACCAAGACAAACGTTATCTCCCGAGCTTTAATAAAAAAGAAATTTCACATTTAGATGAACAGATATTTGGGTACATCTAAGCAACAGGTGCTGCTTATGTTACCAGTATTGATAAAAAATTGTGCTCATTGCACTCCTGATATCCAAGGTGACAGTGTTCTTGCCCAAAATTTTCTGGGTCAAATTGTATGGCCAGCACATGAAAGGGAAATGAACAAAACAAATCAGGACTTCACGAGCTATAAGTAGTATTGCTGGCCTCCCAGAATAATAACTGATTATTGTGAAATTATGAGAAGTCATTACACTGTAAAGGAAAAAAGATCCTGGATATCAGAAAGGGCTAACACTTAAATCTATATGCAGTATGAATTCATTTTGTTTCTCTTTATACTTTGCTATTCTTAGACAGATAACGGCTTCATGAGAGCTGATTTATTGTCCATATGTATCAAAATAGGAATGTGCTCTTACGTTTCAAAGCATTAAATGAGATTTACTCCACAGTAACTTCATTCTGACTTACCAAAGCAGGATTTTCTATGCCCGGCACTTCTGCCACAATAGGAAATCTTCTCCAAGAAATGCAGAGCTGAGTGAAAAAGTTACTATTACCAGTGTCTCAATACTTAATATTGACAGCCCAGGCCATCAAATGTAACTAGTCTAGGACTAGAACTGTCTGGAGGGAATAATGGATTAAAGCAGAACCAGCAAAACACAGCTGAACAGATGCAATGCCAACCTCAGTACTCCTGAGGATGGCTCAGGATCTTGAGCTCTACCATCATGGTTCCCACCCACGGACACAAACTGAAATATGAGAAAGTCTGTTTAAACATAAGGGAGTTTTTGAGAGTCATCAGACACTTGATCAGGTCACCCAGAGAAGTTGTGCAATCTCCATCCTTGGATATATTCAAAACCCAACTGGGCACAGTCCTGGGAAACCGGGTCTGTGCAACCCTGCTCAAGCTCAGACACCAGACAACACAGGTGACTTCCAGCCTCAACTACTCCAGAGTTCTGTGACCTCCAACACATCTGCTGCACAGGTATATGAGTATTACTAGGCACAGTATTTAATAACTACATCCTTAGCAATGTATAGATTTTGAATCCAAATTTAAGAGAATGATGAAAGATCCTGGATTTTAATAGGTCATCACAGTGACAGTCTGGTCAATACAATCCCCAATTCAATACTCATATTGCCTTCTTTGGTCCTCTCAAAATAAATCATGTCAAAATAAGATGGAAGAGTTTTATGCCTTTTTAACTGCTGTACAAAAACAAAGTTATATCCTTTCTTTCACAGAAATAACTGTGAAACACTTCCTGTATCACAGAAAATGAGGGAAACTCAGAGAGAGCTTATAAAGTAATTTTCCCAAAGCTATATATTGTTAGGATTAATTGACATCACATTCATGAGAAGAACCCTAAAACATCAACAACAGGAAATCCTCTATGCAGCACACGTTCATCAAGCACCTTACAAGTTTTGGCCACTCTTACAAGTTGCACACAGGGGAAGGGAAAATTCAGATTATTTCTGAATGCATGTACAGCCTGGACCCTTTGTATGCATTCCGTGTGAGGTGCTATTCAGTACCTCTGTGCTACTTGTTTCACTGCTTCACAAAGTACTGCAATATTTAAATTATATGCAAATGGCTATAAAATTATGCAGTTGGAAGTAGATATAAGCTGTGTCCATCACTTCAAATACAGGCAAACATAAAGAGATGCTGCTCCATGCAAGCTGCATTTTTTTGTTCTCATTTCCTCCCTTTTAGAGTACTCGGGGATGGACCAGCACGTACCACAAGATGCTCGCGACAACAGCTGAACATCCTGATCCTGTACTGCTTATGATCAAAGCTTCTTTTCTCCAAATCCCAACTCCTGTACCTGCGTGCTTTGCCTATTATAACAGGACCCAACTGTGTTTGACTTTATCCAACTGTTTTCTTACTAATATGATTTAAAATGTTTATGTAATAGTGAATGGACTATTCAATATATGCTCAATAATGGCTCGCACAGCCTCTGACAGTGGGGTTATCACACCCATTTGATACGTTTCATGGGAATCGATAACATTCCCCTGAACTGTCACCAAAGAACAGCTTGCAAGGGAATGAGTTCTTCCTGAGGAGCGTATTAGAACGGCAGCCCTTATACATTAATGGAGGTCAGAGGCAAGGCTACTTTTCTCATTTATGAAGGGAAAACACTAGATCATAATGATGGCATAAGAATGGTGAAAATATTAAAGTCATTCCCCTGGTTCAGGCAAGATTAGCACATCTTGGCCAGATAAGTCCTTTTCACTATAAAAGTACTGCCTAAAGGTGCCTTTAAGTATAGATTTGCAGACAGTGTAGAACTAGGTGCGTGTATCACATCAATTACAGCAGGTGACTTTTTGCCTAAAAGTTACTAGGAATAGATCCCCCATTCAGAGCTGAAAATCAATTCAGTGCTAATGGCACTTCTTGATTGAGAAGACATGCCTCTTCAGATCAGGGCAACCAACCAACTCCAGAAGTAGACCAAAGGATAAGTAACAGTAAGTTTTAATTTCTGGATTATATTAGGAAATTTTTTATGGCACTTGCATGCACACTGACAGCTAAAGTTTCTTTCTGAGCTTGTAGACACAAGCACTGACCCGTGCCTTCGAGGTCGTGTTAACCAATGTTAAGTGCATACTTGTTACTCATATAATTCTTTTCTAAATTACTTTGAGATAAAAGCAGCAATGAAATAGCCACGTAGGATCAAACACAATTGCTTTCTATTAAATGGCTGTCAGTTCCACCAGATCTGCACCAACCTTGGATCAAAGGCAGTCACACTTGGACACTCTTCCTTTACCAGCAGCATTCATGCCTGGGCAGCCCTGGAAATCGTTAGCATCAGAACAAAGCTATCTCAGTACTTGAATGAGTTCTGCGTATTGCACTTAACGTTTCTGGCTTCGTACCTTTATTTAGTTCTGAATTAATACCTCTGTTGATAGAGAGGTACAAGTGTCTGGGTGAAGAACGAGATCCCTTACAACACATGGCAAACCCAAACTTGTGGGCATTAAAGTCTGGGAAGAAGGAATCCGGAGCTGCATGGTATTTTCAAAGCCTCTTGTAAAAGTCTACCCCTCTCCTTGGGCTGACCACAGGCCTATTTCCCAACTCTGCCCCAGCTCAGAAATCCCATTTGAAATCAGCTAACGGAGCCATTAGAAAAAGCGAGTCTTAAATTCAGAGCAAGGCAACCAACTACCGCAGCAGCTTAAAGCTGCACTATGCTGTAAGGTTTAAGCATCATAGTGAAAGGAAATAGGTCAAAACCATTGCCTTAACCTAACGCTGTGCAGCTAGTGAGGAGCAGCTGAAAACTCTTCTTGAAAGACAAAGGAGAATTCTTGTCCTAATTTAGAAGGATCCTCAAATCAGCAGAGGTAGGCACCAGTACTCTGATCTCAGTGGTATCAAGTAAAGTGGATAGGAGAGTACCCCAGTTTATTCCATGCATACATGTATTAGCTTTTATCTAAAGGTATTAAAATGTGGAGGCTAATATGCTGGGTTTTCCCATTTAAACAAGACAGAAAAAAGCCTGTCCCCCTTGAATATTATTCTTGGGCATTCATTTCATGCTCTGCAAGTGAACGCCCACTCTGCTCCCTCAGCAAATACCCCTGCCAATGTTCAGTGTCTGTGATCAAAGTTTCCCTTGGCTTCCAGTGGGGATTGGAAGCACAACCTTTAGATGTAAGAGAGTGTTAATAAAAAAAAAAAACACACTGAAACCAAACCCCTCGTGTTTTGAACACCTACGGTAACCCCAAAGACTTGCCTAATACATGCACTAAGTTCTACATCTCCAGGCTTTAGCTTATTAAAGAGGGAAAATGTAAAAATGCATGACCTGGATGAAACTGTCATTCTCTTCTGCTGTGTTCCCACGTTTTTGAAGTTGGGGACTTTGTTCTTAGCAAAACTTCTTTGGTAACAACTCCATCCCCACCACATGAAAAGTTCCATCATGAACTACCCGACCTAGTTTGGTTCCACTGTCCAGTTCTGCTCTGGAGAGACTCCTGACTGAATACAGAGTTATTCCTTACTTCTCCTGACAGTTGAGGCATTCAAATTAGCTATTAGATCCTCAGCAAAGTTGCCATGAACATCTTGCAGCTCTTGTGCAAACCCAGACTGTAGTTTCTAGCATTGCACAAACCAATTAACCTTTGCCAGCGTTATGCACTACAGAGAACTAAATATAATAAAACATTTTAAAAGTATTGTGTAATTCACACTAAGAGTGGTTTTGCAGAGGTAATTAGGACGGATACACACTGAATCACAGCCTGTTACTATGCTGTTCCATGTTGCTCTATCAGGTTCAGCTCCAACTCCCTCAGCTCTGACAAACTGCACCCAAACCCTGGCACTTGGTTCTCCTAGGTTAGCAAATGCTGCTGCCTTCAGAGCTGACAGAGCAGCGTACAGGGCATAGGGAGCTTCAAAAAAATTACATCTACATCTTAGCAAATTGTTCACTTCTACACAGAGCATATGTATGTATTCATATGTATCCAAAACATGACGCGCTTTTGGGTTAACAAAGCACATGTACCTTTAGCCTTTCAGAAGCTGGAAAGAAAGGTGGGTAGATGGGTATAAAGAAACTACGTGTTTAACACTTATAATCACCAACTTTTGAGTTTGTATAGCAAGGCAAACACCCCCTGGCCAGACAGCATTCATGGGATTCTGTACATCGGGAAGATACACCTGGCAATGCCAGATAAAATGACTTATTAGCATTGGTATGAGAACACTGTATTAATAAGAAATGTGCAACCTACTTGATATCCAAAAGATGAAAAATAACAGCCTTTAAAGTTTGCTCTTTCCAAAAGTCTGGAAACACTGAAATACATTACAGCTGCTCAAGCATGCTCAAACACCAGGCTAACAACACAGGCAGAGCAGAAGGTACACACTTGATGTAACTGATCCCGTACCTCCTACAGAAGTTACATATGCATGCAGAAGGCAGGCTGGAGCCTGACAAACCAAGCGGCTCTTTGAGCCAAGAGTTCATTAAAGCAGTATGATGTGTATATGCCCACAAATTTCACCAGCAACACCAGCACACAACCTAGAACACATCTGCCAAGAAATTACCTGATCTCCTCCTGTTAGCAAGAAAATTGGCTAAATCACAGGGATATTTCAGCATTTTATTGAAGGTCTATTAACCACATCACTGTTCTTTAAGAAAAAAAGATTTTTATCATGCTTCACCTCTGGGTTAAAAAAATCAAAAGCACTGTATGTATGAATTCAACACTGACTTGCAGAAAGCTGATTTGAATTTTAAGATTAGATCCCAACTATCTCCTGCATGCACGGAGCTACACATAGTACTAACTACTACCAATTATACAGACATAGAATGTCATGTGGAAAAATACCCAGTGCGTAAATGGCACTCTTGGAGGTGTATGCTTTTACAAATCAGCTTTCTTAGTTTAATTGTCAAAGGGATTATCTTGTTATAACAGTCTGCTCCATTTGTTTCCTTGGTGCTCATCAGCTATGAAGTCAAATGCCAATAATAAATTTGATTCGGCTTCCCAGCCCCTCCTGAGCCCCGCAAAAAAAATGGGAGGGGGAAAAAAGGCTTCCAGCTGACCACCCAGGAGTATCTAATCTAACGGGAAAAGGTGAATCCTGTATGACATGCGTTTTTTGGTTGGGTTGATGGGAAGCCTGAGGGTGCCAGGAAGGCAGACCAAAATCCTTAACAAACCTACAAAGTGAAAAAAGCAACATCTGCCCATGGAAAGATAGGAGAAGCAGGGTCTAATACAGACTGACACATCATAACTAGTGTTTATGTATATTGCCAAAACCATTGCCCTCTGAAATTTCTAAGTAAATTTCAGATTTCGTCTCTTAATCACTTCAGCATTCTGCTCTTGTCCAAATGTCTTGTCAAAAGGCATTACCATAACTTAAAAACTTTAAGTTCAGAGCAACGCTAGAGAAACTTAAACAACGTCTATGAAACATGGCACTTCTCATCTTAATTTCAAAATACGTTCCACTTTCATGATATGAGGCACTATGTTCTGTGCCCTCAAAATTTACACCAACTCCCAGGGCCAGAATAAGAAAGCATGTTGAATAATTCCTCTCTTATCACTTACTACTGAAGTGTAAAGTAAATCTGCTGCTGTTCAATAAAATTCCTCCTTGAAATCGCAAGTCTCTCAGTTACTCTTTCTGTCTCGGTGGCATTGAGTATTCCAGGTCACCGCACAGGTTAAGTGAACAACCTCACAAATGCAGAAATAACACAAACTGAGATTGTTCCAATTTCCCCACAGTGGCACTTTAAAAAAGAAAATAATCAGATCTACCATCTCCTTCCAGATCCGCACCCCCTGCCTTTTATTTATTTAAGATTTCGGTACTTATGGCCTCCTTAATATGACTGGCTCTCCCTTGAGCCTTCACTTCAGAGTCAACTCTTCTCATACTCAGCATCCCTACTCTCACCAAGCCTTCGTGTCCGAAAACGCCTTCTCAGAGCCACCCTCATCTCATCAGATTTGGTCAAAACGCTCTCTGATAATGGATTTGCCAAGTCCTGACACTCAATATGGGTTTGGGGGTGTTTTCCCCCCACATTTTTTCCCTCCTCTGTACTCTTAAGTAGTTCATTAACCCTGCATAACTGCCAATTAAGAGATTTTTCTCCTCGAGAAGGAACATTCACTCTATGAAACCCATTTAATTACAGAAAAAGGCATAGCTTAAATATAACAACCTCCTCTCCTGTTAATTCAGCTGTGGTGAATTTTGCATGCTCTATTTTATCCCCTGGTTACGACATAAAGAAATGCTGGAAAACGGGTTTTTTTCTTTTTTTATATATATTATTTAAAAGTTCCTGTAAGTGGGGTACATCCTGATGGTTTCACTCCTTTGAGGATTATTCCCACAGAGATCAGAATGCACAACTTTGGGAATTGCCACGTGTTTATTCTAAGAGCATCCACAGGTCCCATGGTTTCACCAGCTGAATACTTAAAATAGTTCACATTTTAATCCTTGACATATTCTTGCAGAAAGAGAAGTTATCTTCCATTTAAAGGATGATCATGAGACCAGGCTATTTGTCCAGACTGACACAGGACATACGTGAACAAGTACAGGACCTAAACCTAGCTCATCCCCTTAAGGGAGGTAAAGACTTTCGTACTCTAATCCCAAATCCCCCAAAAAACCTAATAACATCATTCCAAAAAGACTCTCCTTGTCTATCAGCACATTTTCAACAGACAAAGCAGGAAAAAGGCAGGAAAAAAATATCAAGTTATCAAAAAAGGATGCAGAACTATTATTATGAAGTTCTAGACAACTTTGCCTATTTGGTGTAATTTGACCAGATGCAATGGTAGAAAGGTGGGGTTTTTAACAAAGCAAAACAAGTTTTGGTCCTAAGAGTCCATTCACAACACTAAAACAGCCACCAGCTTTTCATGTTTGCTTTCCAAGCCTGATTCTCAGCTTGTATAACTTGATAATGTTGCTCTGATGTAGTTCTTTTATGTCTGCTTTCCCCTCTGTAATATTCTCACAAGGTATGGCAGTTCTAGGGTCTTCTGCAAGAAGAGTGAACATCCGACTGATGACATAAGATAAAAAGAGTGATTAAAACTCCTATTTAGAACTATGAACTCTGGAAAGAAATGTATGCAGATCAACGGTTATCAAAATACAGTCTCTATGGAAAAAAGATGATGGTTTGAATGCCATTTATTCATAGGCAGCAGTGTTCATTATTGTACCCTTTCACAGTATGAAGAAATACAAGGGATAGACAACAGAAACCATCCCAGTATCAGGTGCAATAACCTTCCTACTATGTAATACGTGGAAAATACACGTCCCACTATTGCACTGGCTGTTCATTTCCATAATTTTCCAGCTTTCAGTATCCATGCACCGTGAAGAGCTTCTTGTGCAATGACTCCTCCTTGCTGCTGCTACATCTGCCAGCAGGTAAGGAAAATTCAAAGTGCTGCTTGGTCAGCATGACCTCACTCAGAGACGAAGCAAATGAGCTGAACATACCTGCCCAGTGTGTCCCCTGTCAGACAGAGCCCTAAAGTAGCTCCTGAACTCCAGTTTCCTGCAGAGCAATGCAACACACAAATCACCAGGTGGCTCTATTATGTAGCACTCATTACCAAAGAAATCCCAGCCTTACATAAGCCCTGGCTTTCATGTAGTGCAATGCTGCCTGATTATTTGAATAAAAATGCCCCGTTTCCCATGGAGACAGCTCCCCATGGCTTACACCTTGTTGGGGACAAAAGAAACGATCTGGAGATACTGTTAACCTCTGGGAAGATGTGAGAAAGGCTCAGCTGAAGACAGAAAAGTGAATGGTAGCAACGACTAATTGTTCAGCACAGAATTCACCACAGTTACCAGCATATAAACTCTGCCTACAGGAAATTCATATAGGGCGTTTTCCTCTTCAGAGCTTGCAGAGGGATAACTGAGACGAGAGCTGACCCTGTACACAATTTGGAGAAGAGCATCCTGCACTAAACCTGAATGATTAGTCATACAATGTCTTCCCTGGCATTTTATTGGCAACTGAAGCAATTTGTTTCATATTTTGGTAATCAGGTTTTAGCTCAATACGCATACATAAAGACAACAATTTTCACTGTACATTACAAGTTTAACTACCCTAAGCTTAAAGCTTCTACAAAATTATAGATACACATAAAGTAAGTTCCTATTCTTATATCCCAATTAAAAAGGAACATATTTTCAAGTACATTATCTCTCTCTTGTGGACCCAGTCCCTAAAATTTGCAGCAAAAGCAACAGAATTTACAGCCCTAGCCTACTTGGGGACAAGTAGGGAAGTACAACTGCAACATGAAGTTATTTTGAACTTAGCATCAGTACTAACCTTTTATACTGCTGGTTTAGCTATTCAAGTTAACGTGATCCCTGCCAGGGCATAAAACTGAGCACCAACATTGAGTCTTTACTTGGTCAAGACTTTGTCTGTCAACATTTGTAAGAGTAGCTGCCATAATTAATGTCAAGAAATTTTGAAAGGACAAGATTATGCACAGTTAAGTACTTTTTTTCAGGCTGTAAAAGCCCAACCACATACATAAGAAAAAGCCCACCCCTGGGTATTTTCAGATGTACTACATCCAAGTCACCTGGCACACATTAATAAGGTAAGCCAATTTTCCAACAATCAGTAGGCCCACTGATGTAATGCAGAAGCCACTCTGACTATAAAAGAAACCTCCAAGGGCCAGAGATTAAATTCTATTTGCCTTAGGTCAAAAGATCTACCGTAGTCCCCAGCGAGCGCTTGTGTACATCACAAAGCCATTGCACAATTCAGCAAAATTGGCAGCCAGAGGAGAAGTCTTCAACACTAGAATACCAGAGGGATTATAATTCAGAAGTGAGATGCTTTAGCTCAGCTACATTAAAGAAACTTCCCCTTCATTTGCATCTGCCTGTAGCCGACTGTATGAACTGAGGCATCCACGGACACCCAGGAATTGCGTCAACATGTAACAAGAAAACACCAAAACACGAATCCGTTATTCCACTCTCTTTTACATCAAAGGGTCCTTAGCCAAGCAAAATGTGAGATGTATTTCACTGGAAGGGTAGGCATTCAAGTAGGCTGCTGGATTACCACCCGAGTCACAGTCTTGCCCTAGACATATATGGTATAAATCACTAATATGTTCAAGTGAGGTTTTAATTGCACTGCATATTTTAATACACTCACTTTGAGTTTTAGCTAAGTTGACTGTATTTCTGGATTTCTTTGTGATGTTTAGTCATTTATGTTGTCATGGTTAATTCTCAAAGTTTCATTTGTGTATCTTCATTTCCTTGCTTAATATAGACTACAGACGTTTCATACAGAGTATGGACATTTCCATGTACAGGAGACAGAACCTGAACATCCAACACAGATATCAGTGTACTAACACAAGAAATAGCATCGCAGCAGGTAAACAAACCAACTGTCAGAAGAAAATCACCGTATTAAAATTTGCACCAGCACAGCCCAGACAAGATCCAGCACATGCAGGTTTATGGGTATTAGACAATTCAGAACATGTATTATGACAGAAATGTTCATTTTGAATGCAAGCGTTTCTAGCAGGAAAATGTATCTGTATGTAAGAAGTGGATGTCAATTTTGATACACATGATTTGTAGGAACATGAAATGAAAATGCACTGTGCTTGCTCTGCCCTGTAACACCTCTTAATGCTCCCATCTCAGCAGTTATGAAAATCAAGGCCAGAAAAATAACCAGTGATTTCCAAACCTTCAGTTGAATAGAAAATAGCATTTCCTTAATTTTACACTGTAGTTTCTTGGACTTTTTTTCTTGAACATGAAAAGAATAATGATCCTACCAATGAAGAGCCCTTATAATAACTGACTTTTACAGTTCAGAAAGCACCTCAAGCTTGCATCAGCATTTAACCACAACCAGAAGCTGCACATAGCCATTTATGTCACCCCTCTCAGAATACTACCCTTTAAATACTTTTGTTTGTATGCAAAGAAGTGTAAAGAAACCAGAATCTACTTGAGGAAGTTGCAAGGAGGATCAGCACAAATTCCTGCAGTGCGTGAATGTACAAAACCCATTTATTTATTAATTGCCATTCCATTATTTCAGGCTTTGCTCAAATTAATTCAGCCCCTTGCGTGTCTATGCTGGAGTCTGCTGCAGGGATTTGATCAGGGGGTTCCATCGGCCACCTTTACTTCAGACACTCAGCTAAAGATGCTAGAACACTGGCTGTACTCCAAACATTGTTTCTGGTTCCCTTTAACTTCATGCCCACAAACCACCTGGTGTCAACTGTTAAGGAAAGGAACCCTAAAATTTTAGTCTACTTTGATCTCTCTGTGGCATCCTTGGAAAACCAGCTCAGCCCACATCATGTTGTCTGTTCACATTATTACCTTAAATGTTGCTTGTCCTCTCCTGAATGTTTGTGTAAGCTCAAAAGGATACGCTCTCACACGCACGGCTGAGGAGCATCGCTGCGGCCAACAAAGCTGAACTGCACTGGGAACCTGTGAAGGCTAAAGGCTGACCACAGGCTGGCAAGGTTGGATGCTTCAGCAAAGAAACAGGGGCAACGTCTCTATTTGGAACGATCCAGGAATCCTCCTCTGGCACATACCCTAGCAGAGCCTTTACTGGCTGCCTCTTATAACCAAGGTGTATAATCCCTCCTGTATCTCATCTAGATGGGAATCAGGGGGAGCTTTCTACGTTTAAAAAAAAAAACCAACCACCTCAAAAACCAACTGAAACTAGGGCTTAACAAATACAACTCATGCTCCCTGGTCTGGGAAACAAAGCTTAAGCCAAGCAATTCAAAAGCAAACAATATGGAACAGAGCTGTTTTTACATAAAGAGCTGCTCATGTTCTGCAACGCAGTTAATGTAATGGGGGAAAAGAAAGGAAGCATAAAATGGTCCTATTCAAAGTGCAGCTTGTCCTGTGTAATGAGGCCAAAGTGGAAACTTCTATAATAGGGTATTAAAAGCTTTAATTATTTCCTTCTTCTTCCAGTCTGATGGTGCCTACCTGTAGCCACCAGTCATGACCTTCGTTAAATGCATCCTTCCCTCATCCCAGCACACATCTGCTTCTGTGTTGGAGCTTCCTGAAGAGCACTGCTGACATTCAGGCCATCCACTTGCCGTACCATAAGCCACAAATGCAGTAGAGTAATACATCAGCATGCACAACTCCACCTCCAAACCTTGCTTAATAAGCCGTCAGTGACAGCGACTACCAAGGATCAAATTATTTCTACTTGAACTCAGTGTCTTCCAGGAAAAGCCACCTCTCCTCCCCTGCCATTAACTTTTCAGTAAACTAACAGAAGTCTGAAAGTTTGTGTTTCCTAATAATTTTATTGTGTGAACAAAGGGGCAGGAAACCTGTTTCAGGTGCTTTACTCTTCTTATACAAACTATTCCCTATTCTTCCTCCTATGATTTGTTTGTTGTTGCGAGCATTTTTTTGTTTGCCGCGTTGTTTTTTTTCTAGTTTATTCTCAGGACATGCATATTCTCTTTGAATAACAGCTTAAAAATTAAAATTTTCTGTTAGCAACAAGAATCACAGCACGTTCATTAAAAAGAGCCTTTGCTTTAACAACATCTGTGATTAAATCCATTTGGTTTGCCCTTTTTACAATACTTCTGGAACTCTTGGAAAACATATTGCATATATTTATGTCCAAACCAATGTAGCAAACCAAATGCAAATAAAATTACATTATATATGTCAGGAGATTAGACAAGAAAGAGACATATGTAATTAACTCTACATAGCTGGATAGTAAATAGCAAATAAATCCACCCTGCCTTTGAGTGCAGAATTTGTGATTTTCTGTTCTATGTATTCTCTCATACAAATACAAAAATATCCATGAAAAAACAAACACCACTGCTGCTGTGCCAGAACCTAGGATCGCCTACTGAAACCTCGCCTGGGGAACCAACTGAAAAAGCATCTCTTTAATCCACCCAGGGAAGACAAAGTATTTTGAAACATGGTTAAGTGTAGCAACAAGTAGGTTTTTAAAATCTTAAACTCTTTAGCTGTGGCTTAGAAGCCAGTGAATTAATTAAACAGACACTAAGCCAAACCGATTCTACCAGAAATTCTCTCAAAGAAGTCCATTTTAAGAACTATTATTTCAACTCAGACCACAAAACTCCTTTGTTTGCCCACGGGACTCAGCCATGCTGGTGTTGACAGAGGATCACAAAGGCACTTAAACAGCTGTGACAGCAAAAGCACTGCACAGGTCTGTGTGCTCCAGACCAGGCAGGGAGGGGGAACACGGCTGTGCTCACTCTATAGTCACCACACCACAAAAAAGTCAGGGAGGCAAGCCAGCAGGCAAGGGGATGGGATTATTTAAAGAAGAAAAGTGGAAAAAATTGTTTGCTTTATGAATATGCTGCATTTCCCCACAGTAACACCCCATACACCCGCTATTTTTTGGGTTTCTCCCAGAAAATCAGCTTGTGAAACTATTCAAACTTATGATTAAAGTTAGTAAGACCCGGACTCACCCTTCAACTTATTGATGAGCCTCAGAAATTTCAGAGAAGAAATATTTTCTATGAAGAAGCTTAGTGACACCACCCTTTTCTTACCATTCCGATAATTATTCCTCAGTTACGAGGCTGATGTGATACCAAAAATCATTTAATCACTAAGGTACGCCTTCAGAACGGTGACCAAAAAAGACCTGAATAGAGCCCATAGATTTTTAACCAAATTATGCCATGTCTTTAGGATTTCTTTCATATTGAAGGTGGAGTTGGGTACCTGCCGGCACAGAATCAAGACCAGCAGGTCAAGAGCACATGGATATTTGAGAATTCATGGCTGCTTAAGATTGCTACGTGTAGTTCAGCAGTAACTTTATTTATCTTGCTGACAAAAAAATGATTTACAAAGAAGAAAGGACTAACACATCACTGACTAGTTTGAACAATCTTTCTCAAGCTGATGGAGAGGGATCAGACAGACAGGACTGTAGGCATCTCTGTAAGAAAGCCAAAAAAATCCAGTCACCTCAATTGCCAAGAGACATTACGGAAGATCTTTGCTATAAATCAAATGAATTTGAGTCTTCAGATATTTTTATTTTAATAACTTTGCCAGCAGTGTCTTCTTTTGAAATTAATATCTCTGCTCTAGTGGTTTTCAGTTTTCCTTGTAAAATAATGACAGCTAATAGGAAAGCACTGTCATGTACTCTGACTAAAGGTAATGTATATGTGACAGCTGTGTGATCATCAGTAGGGAAGTATTTCCAAAAGACAAAAGGAATAATTAAAATGAGCCTGCAGTCCTAGCTTTGGATTTAAATGTTTAAATGTTTTAATTTGAAAGAACAATGGCTCCTTGAAACTCCTTCTCAACCAGTACTGACAGCCTGTCATTTCTTAACCAGCATTAAATAACAGCCGTGCAAGTCTGCGCCCCAAACAGCAGATTATGCCTGATGATCCTTAAAACTGCACCAACGCTTCCATGAGAGCACTGGAGATGAGCAGAGCTTTGCAACCTCGTGCAGCATTTGCTCCAGCAACGAAGCATCTCTGGAAATAAAGCTAACGAGGGGGATGCAGTGAGCCTGGATCATGGTTGACTCTTACCCACATGCAATGACTGTGAAGCACCACACAGCAGAACCCGCAGCATGCTGCGTGCCAACAGCCTGCCCGCTGGTGCAGCATACACACATGTGCAAACAGACCCATTTCCCATGGGAAGGCTAATCCCAGGACACACAGGCTCTGAGGCAGCAGGGAAGTCTCAGGGACAACCTTTATTCACCATCAAGTCAGGTACACATCAGTGGCAAAAGATCCTCAGCTACACCCAGACAAGTGTTTCTGTGAAACTACATGGCTATGCTTTAGAAGCTTTTGATGTGACTTGAAAGTTTGATTTTTCCATAAAAAGCCAACTTTTTTTGTGTAAGACTCTGACCCAAAACAATTTGATTTCTCTAGGTTAACAAAATACATTAACGAAAATAACAAAATATTTTCATGAGAAGAACTTTCTTTTCCCCAAACAGCTTCAGGATGAGGTGTAAAAGAATCATAGAATCACCTGGGTTAGGTAAAAGACCCTTTAGATTGAGTCCAACCATAAAAAAGGGTCCCTTTTCTAGTGAGCTGCTTCAAATAGTTCCTCCATGGTCTCCTTGTCTCCCTATGAAGAGAGGGCCATCCTCTCACTGAAGCCAATGGTGTCGGAGCACGCAGGCAGGAATATGCTTCAGATTAAGAGATTCCACATCTTCCCTCTCTTTTTTGAGACAGACATACAATGAAATAGTAAGTAATTATTTGCATTAAAGGAAACACTCTAAAAACAAACCGCAAATGTGTGCGCATCCAAAGTGTTTTCCACCTAAGTAGAAGTCAACATACTCAGGATCAGTGCTCACCTGCAGACAGATCCCGATAGACCACCCTGCCCCATGAGGAAGACTGAATAAATAACACAGAAGACAGATAGTTTGATTGCATTGCAGTGACATTGCTGTCACGGAAGAGTTGTGACTCCAATGTTGCTGGATCCTGCTTCCCCTTCTCCTCCACTTGCATCCTTTTATGAAAATGCAAAGAAAACAAAACATCACAGGTTTTTAATATAGCAGATGTTTATTACAAAAAGGTCAAGCATTCAAAGAAAGATTGAACCTCCAGAAGACAGCAAGGCAGCACATCACCCAGCTGAAATAAAATGTTCTAACATTGCTGAGCTGCCTTTAACCACATAGCTAAAAGGCTGGGGGTGTCTCCATTTTAGATTATGGGATTCCTAAAAGAACAGACTGCTGGTAATATTTCCTTTAAATAAACACTTTTGATTCGATAGATTTGCTGGTGACTAAAATAAATCCATCTTAGCAAAGTAAGAGGGGGAAATACTAATCAAAGTTTTTCCCTGCGATTTAGGGCTTTGGTTTCATTTAGTCATTCTAATTTTTCTAGGGACTGAATTATTTATTTTGTTTCCCCTTCAGGGTGCACACATTGGCTTTCAAAACCAGTAAGAATAGCAAAATCAATTTTTTGTTGTTGTTGTTTGTTTCTTATTCAACTAAACAAGAACCAGAGTCAGACCTTGTACAGCCTTGGAGACTGCACTGGAGCAGCAGAGCATGAGTTGTTAGCCATGAGGAAGAGGAGTGCATCTGTGAGCAAGAGCAGTGCCTGCACACTGATGAACCAGTGTGTGCAGTCAGAGCAGGGCAAGCAGTCCCACAGCCCCAGCACTGCATGCTGGGCTCCCTCGGGTCAGCAGTTCTCCCTGGCTGGGACTCGTGGTGGGGTCACCACTAGCCTCAGAGAGGACCCTTACTTACAACCAGTTCCAAGGCCAAACACTGTTGGCTGCTGATCACCTGTGATGCTAACAGGCTCCAAAACCTGCCTGCTGTTCTTCTTTTGTATTTTCCAAGCAGGAAAAAGAGACAATTCCAAAACCAGAAACATTCCTCCACCCCCCTATAGTTTGCTACAGGATTTTGGAAGGGCCCTTAGACTGATCCACTGCCATTGTATGAGCATCTGAGGACTCAGTTGTATTTGTAAACACCACAAGTGTCATCAGCTCATTAGAGCTCAACACCAAAGCTCCCACTCCCTTCAACAGGTTAAGACTTCACCCAGAATATTTTTGCAGTAACTGATTTTGTTCTTCTGGTTTTCCCCACATATACGTCAATTCTCAGGCAGGTATTTGCCTTCATTTACTGCAGAGTGTAACTTATGCCAGCAAACATCCTCAAGATGTTACTGAAATGCAGATACCCAGATCTGCAATAAATTTTGCACAGGAGGTGATATACAGTAATCAGAAAGCAGCATCAATGGAAAGGCAAGTTGCTCAGACTCCAAAAGTGCCACTTTGCAACTTTTCAAGTGTTCAATAAAATATAAGAGCCTTCCAGAGTATTCTACACATATAACGTTTTCCTTCTACTGTAAAATGCATCTTACTGATTTATAATGTACTGTCCAGGAGAACAAAACTTAACACTAATATTTAGGGGAAAGCATGACTGCTGTAAAGGAAACTCCATTTCTGATGGATGGATTGCATTCTACCGTTGTTTATTTCAAATTAGGAAAAGGAAAAAAAAGGGTAGTTATAAGCATAAAAAAAATTAGTACTTCTAATATAACACATAATTTAAAGTTCATCTATGAACTTGAGAGCTGCTAAAGCACAAAGTTTGAGCCTTAAACAGGCATATGAGGAAACCAAGTTGGTTGCTCTTCTATTAAAACTGAAATTCTTTCAGAGTTTACCAACTTTTCACAGGACTGTAATCAAGTCAATATTGCTGCTGTTTTTCTTCTCTTTAAAATGTTAACTTCTATTCCTATAACTTTTGTGTTTCAAGACAAAGTACAAGGAGTCACAGCTGGATACAGGGAAAATCTTTTTGATTCTTGTTATTCTGACAAAGCAACATTGTGTTTGTGCAAAGTAACAAAAAAACATCCCTGCCTTGGGAAGATGAGGTCTGTGTTGGAGTTATTCCAGCCTACACGGTAACTGCATTTGTTCTCATGATAACAGGAAAAAAATCTGCTACTGCATTTAGTAAATCAGTGCACCAGAAACGGCTTCTGTAGTAAAACATCCTAGAGCAATGCCAAAGAGTCCAGAGATAAAACAGCTCTGTTATTCATTTGCTAAGGAAAGTTTGCTTAGGCTTACAACCATGGTGTAAAGAGCTAGCAAAATAATTACAAGTGAGAGACAGTCACGCTTTATTGCTCAAAGACATGAAATACATCATCCATAGAGTCACACCCTGTTATTGCTGTACATATAAATCTCACATGGAAGACTTTTTGGAGGAAGTTTTTAGCTTATGCAGTTCAAGATGTGAAAGGTGTTACCTCCTGGATTCTCACCGCTCTCACTATGTACACACCCCAGAGTGCTTTGAACACTCAGCATTAATACACACTATATTACTTGTCCATTTATTCCTGATTTATTTCCCATGTTATCTATCCCAGATGATGCACGTCAATTCTGGAAAAGCTGTTGTTCAAGTTTCCCCTGCTCTCCTTCACAACCCGTGCAGCATCCGTTATGCACGCCAACACACACTCACATCTGAGCTTTTTAGCTTTAGGAAGTTCCAAGACAAAAGCACATCAAACCAACAGCTCTGCTCGACAGGTCAGATTAAGGAGGCAAAGAACCTTATCTTGTACTCACTGAAGCAAGAGTTTTGAAAAATAAGTATCATTGGAAAACGTTGCCAAAATTGGAAACCTTTGAGACTATGAGATAAAAGGAAAGCTGGTTCATCTCCATCCTCTAACAGGAAAGAGAAATTAATTGACTGCCCCACTGGAAGCAGGATTCCTCTACTAAGGTTCACAAACTTCCTCACAGGCATGGCAGCTTTTCCCCCTTCGAACCACCCCCCAGGTTCTCAGCTCTCATTTGCAGGACTGGTATTTACTGAAAGCTGTGGTTCTCTGAAGGAGGACAGCCTTGGTAGGGACCAGAAAGATACAAAGACAAGTGAAAGAAAACTTCTAAAATCCAAGGTGAGCCCAAAACATGCTACACTTAACAGGGAAAGAAATATTTAAGGATAAATTTCTACATCAGGCCAATCTCCAGCAGGTACAGCTAACAGATCTCCCCTCTGAAATCACCTCTTTGAGGGACACCTTCCAACCAATGCCTGCAACAACAACAAAAGATCTAAAAAGGAGGAGGGGGAATGAATTCCACTTGGTGCTTTCAGAATTTTTCTTTCACTTGAAAACACACATTTGTACAGTTACCTTCCCCATAAACAGCATCAATTTCATAGTTGATAACATCTGTAATTAGACTTTGAAACTCACACTGCTATTAGTTGTCCTACATGGCACAAGTTTTGCCTGAAAACTACATTTAAGCTGTTTCCTTTCTCTCAAGCTATCAAATTTGAAAGCCTATTAGATGGGATGATTTTTTTTCTTAAAGAATAAAACTAAATTGAGCCAATTTGAAAGATCCAACTGTAAGGACAAGATTGAAATAAATGTTTGGTTGTAACAAGTGACCTGCTATATGAATCTAGTTCAGACAGTACATAAAACAACATGCACGAGAAACCAAGCATTGGTTCTGTGAGTTCAACTTGAGAAATTTAGAAGAAGGATCCACATGACTGGAAGAAAAGTCACTGCAAGAGAGCTGAGGAAGCATCAGCTGAAACCCAGGTTCCCTTAGTCAAAATTCGGATCACACTGCACTGCAAGTGAGGGATAGCCCCCCGCAAACTTCAGCTGTAGAACTCAGTAACACCAGTATTGCTGTATTTATCATGGAGCCATTTAAATTTGACCCAAAGACATGCCAAGAGACTTGATGCATCTTTGTCTTAGATGTTCTCCAAGGGCTCCATAAATCAACAAAAGCCACATAACCCCCCAGCAGGAGCTGGAAATCTGTAGCCTCCATCCAAAAGACATTGCAGTGTTGGCACTTTGAGATGGCTGGTGCAAAGGAGATCCAGGGCTCTTTATTTTTCATCCATGATTTGCCTCTGCACCAGTCAAGTTCTGCTATTTCTCAAGCACAGTTTGCTACTACTTCTGTTTCGAATGACTTCTTTTGCCTTTTGGCCAGCTCTTCCGTGGATCCTGATACTCAATTAACATTCTGTTTGCTGAGTAAATTTCCCAGGATCTTTTACAGCCCACTGCATTGTGCTTTATGGTGGAAGAGAAATAAACGCAGACCCTAACTCTTAGCAATTAATACTTATTTTAATTTCAAAATGACTTTTCCCTACCAGTTCTTCCATACACAAGTAGCTTGTTGATACAGGGATGCTGAGTTACAAACATTATACATCATAGAGCGTACAGGTGGATAACATGTGTTGGTCCAAGAGCCAATTCCAGCAGCAGGTACTACACACAAAACAATGCAAGCAGTAAATTATTCACAGCACATTTTTCCATATAGTGAAATCCTCTGCAGAAGCAGCACTCTATTTGAATAATTAAAAATCCTTCTTCCCTCCCTGCCCTGCAAGGCTGGGGCCCAAGTTCGTAGCCTGGACCCCCATTTCTCCTCCATATGGTATGTTCAATTTCCATTTATTTTTCAAGTGCTAATAGTGGCCCATAACTTCAAGTACCACTATTCAGCGTCAGTGCATTTTCCCTGATTAATTACCATGGAGAGATGATACCTCTGGGAATCACATACATCGTGTGCTTAACTCCAGAATAGACAGTTCTTGTCAATAACGTATCCGAGCAGCTTAAAACTTCAATAGCCTGGTTTCTTATATACTGTAAGTGGTGCTGAATATTCAGTTTTATTTCTCTGTTTCCCTGCCAGTAGGAAATAAAGAACACACTTTTAGCTAAATGAGAACTGAAGTGCATTGGAAGAGTGCTATAAATTATATGCAGGCCACCAAATAAAATTCAATTTTCAGGTAATGTGAAGGTGTAATGCGTCTGGAGAAGCTGTTTTGCATATCACACAAGACAGCAGGCAATAAGGAGCAGGGAATGACTAAAACCTGATCTGTCACATGCAACTCTTTGATTGTTCCCCCTACTTTACCTACTCTAATCGCACTGTTGCAGTGTTGATTCAGAACACGGCGGCCCATGAAAAATGTCACCGTTCTGTCGATGTTGCGGATCCGCTGGCAATTTCAGCAAGCACTGGATGCACATAAAGGGTGATAAGGCACTACATCCTGCCATGCTCAGCAGGTTTTCCATTTCCTCCTGCAATTACACATCAAACTGTTTTAGCTTCACAAGCTTCGGCACTATAAATGGCCTCAAGGCAGAAGTCTGCTTCGCACACTGATGAGTCTATCTTCAAAGCAGAGTGCAAACTCAGGTTTTGGGGAGAGATTTTTTCCTTTTTTTTTAAATACCCTTTTTCCAGAGCTTTTAAGAGTTTACTTAGAGATTATTCCTACCATTATCTCCATGTACTCCAATTAACAGGCAGTTTTATATCAACATTAACTGAGCTGCCTCTAAGAGGAGATGAAAGCCGTGCTTACACGAAGAGCAAACCACCGTCTGTGTAAGAAACCTGTTCGTAGCATTACATCTTTACACAGTGGGCTTTTTCTTCTGTGGTTTTGTTGTGTTTTTCTACAAGACTACCTGATAATAGACAGAAAAGTCTGGCTTTAAGATGTCCAAAAACTTGCCTCACACTACAGTAATGCTGCTAAGACTGTTGCCTTTCTCCTGTTGCCACGCTGAAAGTGATTCATGCATTTTGGTACAGGTATTTCGAACTGTTTAATTTCAGAGATGTAACACCCCTTCCCCACCTCCTGCATTTGTAAATGAGGGGAGGCAGCTCCTTACACAACCTGTGCAAAGCCAGTGCATCCATATGGATGGAGCCCTGTACACCTGGGCAGAGCCACTTCCCACCAGTTTCGTCTCTTTAGCATGCCAATCTGAGGAGACACGTAGATAGAACCAACAAGATTACTCTCACAGACGCTGGCAGAAAGCTATCCTCTGATTTCATGCTTGCTTCCAAAGCATGCTAACACTTTGAGGCTATAAATGTAGCTCGCACCTCCCCGACAGGCTGAGATCTTTACAACTGGCAAAATGCTTGTGGCAACTGCATTTCCAACAGGCCAGCTGAAGGCTGGGATGGACGTGAAGATGGAAATAAAAGCGTTATTAAGGCTGCTGTTTTTCACTGTGCTGCCACCGCGATTTGCTCAAATGCAGATAATCTAACTTTACCTAAAAGCAACGAATCCCAGGGTGAGCCAAGCATAGTGTCAGTGGCATCCACTGAGCCAAGCAAAGGACAAATCCCATTCAGAAACTACAGCTTTCACCTCCTCACGCTTGTCACATGAGACATCAGAAGCCGTAACCCCCATCAACTCATGACTGGCCACAAATAAAACCCTCCACCCACCTGAGCTTCAGAGCCCTCAAGAGGGCTCCACCCAACTCAAAAGCACAACAGCTGTTACAACATCTGCAGCTCCTGCAATGCGTATGGTCCCTCACATGGGTTCTCAACAGCATCAAAACCACCATGGTTCTCCTGTAGGTACAGACAGGTGCAAGACAGCCTTGCAGTTTTTCCCAACAGCCCATCCCCAAGGTACCATGAAGGAGAGGTTGGGACCAAGAGAAGCCGCCCCCATTTCCAGGACACACTCAGTTCTCCTCTGCTACTTGTCCCTGTGTGACAGGGACACATGAAGGATCCAACCTGCCTCAATTATACTCTCTGCCAAATGACTGCAACAGCAATATGGGAGACACGTCCTAGGACTGGTTTGAAATAATGTATGGTTTGTGTCCCTTCCACCTCCACAAGACAGCACGACAAAAGGACTGTCAGAGAAAAGGAGAAGCAGCAGCATTTAGCCACTGAAAATGAACAGGAACAAACAGTTCCTTGCATGCCACAACTGACAGCTTGTTCCCCTGCCTCTCCAGTGACCCTAGTCATGAAGAACATGGACCTTTTTTAATATGCCTCCGGGTGCGTTTGCATTCACTTCCAACCTTTGAAAAGCTCAGCTGTCCCTGCTACCTAAAATGGGCTTGGGTACTCTTCAAAAACAGAATTTAAAAATTATCCTGAACTAATGACATTTAGCATATATCTAATTTTCTGATTAACTCAATTATCAAAGCATATGCACACGTATTGCCAGCCTTCACAACCAGGACTGCTCCGCATCCGTTTTAAATCAGGTTTTAACTTCCTGAGCAGGAAAAACTTTGTGAGGAGGGAGTCAACAGCTTCAGGCAGCACGTTCAAAGTAATGGATTGGTAACTCTGATGATCCAACTTATGACTCTGACCTGTCCACATTTATTCACAGGGAGACCACCACACACATGTGGGGCTCCAAAACTATTGGCATCGTCATCTGAACCAATCTCGCTGCCAGGAAGCAGAGAGATGCCAGCCAGGAAGGCAGAAGAGGGTGTTTGATACCTGAATAAAGCTTTAAACATTTGTGTGGCAGCAGTAAAACACAGGGCCATTGAAACAAGTCAGAATTGTACCTGAATGGGAGAAGAACTGCTGGCACCCCAGAAAATTTAACTAAGAATAGGGAAGATTTATCTACTACTTTGATTGTGATCTATACGTCAGCAAGAACAGCATGTGCCCTGAACGTCAATCACCACTCTACCTGCAACTGTGTCTCTACCTTTGCCATCCCACGACAAGATGTTTTTCAATCCTTGTACTTACTGCAAACTCAGAAATGTTTGGCATTGCTTTCCACTCTAACTTTACCACCTGCTGTTCATAATAAAATGACTATTTCCTTCTTTCTTGGCATCTTCTCTTAGGTGGCATTATTACAACACTTGCTGTAATTCTCAAGTGCTGCTCCAGATTGAAATCTCATCAGGGATAAGAAAAAAACCTCTTCAAAACCCCCAAAATAAGCAACTATTAAAGTATGGCTGGGTGGGTTCATTGGGTGAATTTATTTTTTTTTTCAAAATCTACAGACATTGTCTGGTCCTTCCAATTAGAGTTAGGAAGAAAATGAGAAAAATGGATAAAACTATGTGAGAAGGTGCAGATGGAGGACACCAATCTGAAATAGATGCCATGCTGCTACTAATGAGACAACAAAGTCCAACAAATTTCTCATAATTAATGACCACTTCTGCATCAAGTCCAAGAAGATGCAGACCTCACAAGAAGATTTCACTGGGTGTTTACATGTCCTCTCACAGGTGGGGTTTGGTGACTAAGGAGAAAGATTAAGCCCTGAAAGTCTCCTTACAAACAAAAGCATAAACAAGCCATGGTCAGAATTTAACTGGCCTCTACTAAATTTAGATTATATCATCTGTGAACAACCTTTGCCCCAGCATGCTTAATAATGTGATTGAGAAGCACGTATCTCCACCGCTGCTGTTAAGTTGGTTTAGTTGTGAATGCTGGTCAAGCTGGTATCAATCAGAACGAAGAACAAGAACATCCTTCCACCTTCAGCTTCTCAGAAAAGCTGTACTTCAAATGGAAATATTTCATCTTTCTTTAATGGACTATTAAATACTTCTGAGGAAAACTCAACCACGATCACTCACTTAACCAAGAAATGATGAGTGTTTTCAAGCAAATCTCTTACCACATCCGCATCAGTCAATGATTTTAGCGAATACCTTTATGCACTTTGTTCTGATGTGAGCTCTCTGCAGTCCATCTGCAGTCCATTGTGCCTGAGAAATGACGTCAAACCTATGGAAACAAAGCTGGCAAGAAGCAGGTAGAGACAGCATGCCACACCAGTCAAACGGGCCACACTAAGGGAAACAGCACCTATGTGTAACTGGAGAGACCAACTATCAAAGCTTCTGCAAAAGAAAATTATGTTTCACAGATATATTAGAATTATTTGAAATTCAAGTATGTTGACAGAACAGTTCAGCTCCTTCAAAGCATAAATTGCAGGAGATGATGTTCAACTCGCCTCTATTACCCTGACACAGTTGACAAATGCACCCCTGAATGATTTTATCACTACACAAACTCATCATAACCATCAGAACACCACTACCAGTAACGAAAGGCACTTTATAAAACCCTGTGTGAAATTTAAAATGTGATATGCCTTCTGCCTGACAGCTATCATGTATTAAGCTCAGCTTTAACTATGGTTAAAGCCAGGTGAGTACCCAAGTAGCCTGGGCTACCTGCACTGAGAATAGCTAAGCAGGTGGAGTTCAAAGAATCTAAATAACAACAGTATTAACAGCACCTAAGTTCATGTAGTATATTTCCTGCAAGTACAACACGTTGTCTTCAGATGGAACATCAGCCATTTATACGGATCCCGACAGGCAGTGAAGATCCATGTGCAGTGACAGCTGAAAACGAGAATTAATGCAGGTGGTTTTCCTGTTTGAACGTATGTTTTGCAGGAAAGATGCACAGCTCTTAAACCTGCATAAGTGTGGTGCACAGTAACGCTCAGAAATTACGAGTACACAGACATCTTTATGTTGTGCCTACTTGGCAATCTATATTTTCTGTACACAGATTTATTTCTAAGCGATCCATATGCATACCATTCCCAGGGTTTGTATAAAGGCATACTTCAATAGCAAACATAATAAAATAAAATCACTCAGGGTGGGGTGAAGGACAAAAAAAGGGAAGGCTGGCATAAGGTGTAATTCAGATAAAGTGATTCTAAAATGCAGGAAATAATGGAATTGGCTCTGAAAACAAACAGACTGCTGATACTCAAAAGTGATGAGGGGTTTTTATTTAGGGGTTGGTTTGGGGGGTTTAAATTATTGTTACTTGCTCATTTCACTAAAAAAAAAATAATCCCAAACTTTGGGCACATTGTGATGCTTAGCCGAATTCATGCCAATGACATGGGCAATGTTTGGATATCTCCAGACTTGGCAATACTGGATAGCTCCAGCTGCTCGGTTCATGCTTCTCCCCTTCAGGGCTCAATCACCTCTGTGTGAAACAACTTCTTCGTATATAAAACATCTAATCCACCTAAAGGCTATAAATGATGAAACAAGGAATCAAAATTCAGGTACTGCTGGATGAGCCAGGCAGTTGATCCAATTTGCATCATGCAAGCAAACAAAACTGCTGCGAGCCGGAGCTGGGAGAAATGCCGATACCTTCAACGTGCACATTTCTTGCTGTTTAATCAAAATTGTTTTCTTTTATATTTTTGTGTATGTTTGATGCAATTACTGAAAAAAGTTTTTAGCTTGTTATGCAGGTTGTCAGAATAGATGATCTAACAGTGCCTTCTGGCCTTAACATCTATGAATCTTTGATATATTTCTCAGGAGCTGGTGGAGTATTACCATTACTTTTAAAATGCCTAGACATACACTTCTCTGGCAATCTGCGAGTTATTACTCACATTTCATTTACTTAATGCTCTACCTTCCCAACAATTTGAATTAAACTTCCTACGGGGGAGTCATGTCAGGGTATGCTCTCCAGTATTTCGTTGAAATTAAATTCTAATTGCAGTGTATTATCAGCATCGAACTGAACATTTTAAACTGGAACATTTAAAAAGCTAAGCAGTCTCGCTGAGATGCATCCACCTGAAGTGTGACTGGACCCTGCTCCATCCATCTCAGCCTGGCTATGCCAAGGGAATTGGCTGTGTTTGACTGGATGCACCCAGGTGCCAATCAACCCTCTGACCCTGTTCTCGCAACCAGGGCAAAGAGAAAAAAGGCTGTGGCACCTGGTGTTTCACTCAAACACACCTTCCTTCTTCCCAGATACGGCTTGGGATGCTAAGAACAGGTTGGGATTGGCAGCTCAATAAAAACGGATTTACGCGGGGGGGGCAAGAGGAAGATAAGCATCTCTGAGGAAGGTCTGAAGCATGCATCTGTTGAAGAAAAAGCTGATCTGTAATGTGGGCTCCAGTTCCCTTCTCAGTCAGTAACACCACTGCACTTGCAAATTTGCAAGGTCAAATACATTTCTAGTGAACCCAAAACATATGCAAAGCCACATTTTTAAGCCATTTCCTCTCTTACTTCCTCTGTGTGTCAGCTCAGTGCCACACTGATAGTAGTCCACAGGGTTATTAATATTGCAGCTGCACAACAAGAATTACTACAGCCAGTGCCCAAGCCAAAGCTACATGTGAGGGGGGCAGTTTGGGAAGCTACCAGCGAACAGCTTTTATAACCACAGCATTAGAGACATCCTGACTATGCTCCTGCCAGCAGCAAGCCTCTGCCTTATCAACTACTGACTTTGTTCCAGAGCTGTCCAATAAAACTCTGCGTCAACCAGAGCTATCCATGAGCAGAAGAATTTTATGACTATAGGACTGGAAGTAATGGAAATACTTCCTCTGTCATCAGAAATATACTTTTCTCTTGAAGATAAACTGCTTTGGGGTAGTAGGCAAAACCAAAACATACTGACTGCTTCTATGTATCTTGTTTTAATGGCGATATGCTATGAAGAACCATCACTGAAAGCATTTCAGTCCAAGGCTGAGATTCATTTCAAACTTACCCAGTGGCCAACTAGAGGCTCATGAGACATTTCCAGGATTTATGTTTGTAAATCCATTGTTATCATCTTTCCCACATTTGTCCAGTTAGTTTCCCATAAAAAGCATCAGTCAATGGCAGAAGCAGGATGGCACCACCATACAACACCCCCTAAAAGCCCTGCTGTGAGCCTATCAGGGTGAACCACGCCAGAGTCTTCCTCCTCATTTAGAAAACCATAATTTTGCCAAGGAGAAGTTTCATCTGTTTTAAGCAATCTTTCTTCCACTTGGAGTTTATCAACTGGTAGAATGTTTAACTCTACCATCTTATTACAACTATAATCTATGTTCCTGACAGATGCTTTCCCTTCTATATTTTCAGTTTGGGGAGATAAGCCCAAGCTGAATAACTATGGTCAAAAGACATCACAAAATCACGCTGAAGAGATTTTCATGAAAGAAAATGAAAAAGAAAATAAGAATGGAGAGAAGCAAAAGATGGGAAGGACCTGGCTTTAAAACGGCACGAGATAAAAACCCAACATCAGCCATAGCTGTGGGCCAAAAGCAGGGACAAAGATGAGTTTCTCCATTACCAGCACGAACCTTCACACAACAGCGTTGGTTTTAATGCAGAGGCCCAGAGAAAGCGTGGTAAATCCAACCCCCACTGCTATTCCTTCCCCATAAAAGAATATCCTTCTTTAAAAAAGATGATCCAGATTGCAGGAAAAGCTACACGTGTTTTCAATAGATCTTTCTCTTTTCATCATAAAAGCGAGCTCCAACAGCTCTCCCATGGAATTCACTGTGAAATAAAATTTGCAACCTGGCAGCAGAGTCTGATGAGCAATATACAATCCTTCCTGAAAGGCCCAGGAGGATTCTATTGTTTTGAGGCTTAATTTTCAATTTGCATCTTTAAAAAGGTATGATTTCATCCAAATTCACTGGTCTGCTCATTTATATTTATCTGTAAGAGACCACATTTTAGTTCCTTTGAAAAGAAGCACAGTAAAAAATTTTATGTTCAAAATTATTCCAAGAGCACTACTCATATTTCTTGTTTTATTGCAATCTGCTTGGACAGAGATGTGACTAATTTGTTTTGAAGGGCCTGATTCTGCAGGCACTCGATAGTCAGTAATCCCTTTGGGTTCCCTACGTAAAGCAGCAAGAAGAGGAGGTCAAGTGGCATAAATCAGCACCCGTTCATCGCAATGGCTTTAGGCTGATTCACACCCAGAGGACAAAATCCTGGATGTCAGAATGAAAAATACAGAGATATTCCGCCCCATGCTAAACAAGCCCCTCCTTAACAATGACAAGCTGAAAACTAACTGCAACTACGATCAATTAGAATTCATGGCAAAGCACTTCCTACCTTGCTTTAAACCAAACAAAAAGTTGTGCCTCTCAGCTTACAACATCTTTGGAGTGATCAAGCCAGCTCCCTTTGGAAAACGCTCTCGACTGTGCTTCTGTAATGAACAACTTAAGAACTGTAAATGCAACGTTAACTAGTGGTAAAACCTTCAGGATACCAAATGATTTTGAAAGAGAGCAATTAAATGGCTAGTTGTTTTGAACCCGTGTCCCCATTTAAACTATTTTCCTTGTAGTCCATCTGCCAGAGAGCCTTTAAGGCAGACAAGGAGATGCAATACCCATCACAGAAAGCTTCTATTACACTAGCATTTCCAAAAGAACCTCAATGCCAACTACCATGAGTCTCATTAAGAAAAAGCAAGTCGCTCTGCTATCCTTAAATATATTAGCTCCATGGGCATTGTGTACAGAAACGAGATGGAGCTCTTAAATGCATCCGAGAACAGCATCATGCTCACCACCCCTGCTGTTCTCTTTACATAGCTGGAGATAAAGTCAGGGTCCTGCTAATGGGAGCTCAGTCCCATCTTGGCTATTTGCTACTTTTTTTCCCCCCTCTGGAAACTGTAGGATTTAAACAAAACATGGAAGGGAGGATGGGGGGAGCCTTCACAGTTCTCTCAGCAGGAATGAAAAGTTTTTCTCGCTCACGACTACCAGATGGTACAACTAATTCCACGAGGAAAACAAATTTTAGGGTTGATATTTTTACTGCACATGTTCAATAAAGTAAATAAAGAATGTGAAGAAATTTATGTAACTCAAAGGAGACTTCCTCAGCATGCAAAAAAAAAATTAAAAATCAGGAATGAATTTAATCACTGTACCTGAAGAAAGAGGAGATGGAACTAAGGGAAATCCATACAGTTTATTCACTGTATCATGAATACCAGGCAGCATCAGGCATTTGCATCAAAACTCAAAATACTCTAACCACTCTATGAGGAAACCCTTACCTACAGGAAGCAATGGGCATGTTGTAACTTTGGTCAAGGCAGGATTACAACGTACGGTCTGACACACTTACAAAGACTGATGAATGGGATTCCAGACTGGTTTCCATTTGGAAACCTTCCCACCTTACCCATTCCTTCTACAATACTCTTCCCAACACACTCACTGGCAGTCCCCCTCCAGAGCTAAAGGAAGTCAAAAGGTCAAAGCCTTTATTTGTTCAAGTCATACTGTGCACCACTAAAAAGTTACAGCTGTCCTTGGCACCCCAATAGTGGATTACCCTACCTCACTCTGAAAGCAGTAAAACCAAGCAAAACAAATCAGAGAATTCACTTTGTGGTTATGAGAATCACTGTTACCAGTGACACCAAAAGCCCTGCAACGTTTATTTTTTCACCCAAGCCCTGGAAATGAGAGGTTACTTGAAAAGTCCCTCTTCAAAACAAATCTATAGAAACCTTTGCGAGGTGCAATATGAAAGATTAAATTACTGTACATCTGAAGTCTTTGAAACCAAGGAACAAATAAAGAACTTTAGAACACAACTGGGAACTCCCTCCTCCGATCTCACAAACATCTGGCGACTGACTCATGAGTTTTGGGGTTTTATATTTTGAGGTTGGCACAACTCAGATGTAGTATGTTATGATTTGGCCAAATTAATCCTTCGGAGCAGAAGACATTGAAGAGAATAAAAGAGAATAGAAAAATACTATTTTTATATATTTCACTGACTTTTCCAGTCAATGTTGTATTTGTGAGACATTCCACACCACGACCTTCAAGTAGATCGCTAATGTAATGGCATTGAGTAAGTGAGAATTGAACTAACAGAGCTGAAGTGTTCAGCAAAACCTATCACCGAGGCTGCTCCATCTGCTTTTACTTATTTAGGAAACAGCAGGTTTCACATATTTGAGATGAAACAAATGAGAAAACATTACAGCAACATAACTTCCTTCAACTGAAAATATCCACTTAACAGATTTTAAAACAGATTTCTAATACATGTAGGAAGGGTTCCCTGATTTTTTTTAATTGGCTCAGTAAAGTACAAAGATGTTTCATTTCTCACAGGTTTACTTCTGTAACACTTATTTGTTTAACAGTTTTGCAGTGGAAACGGTGCTGCCAGCTCATGCTGCTTCTTCCTACATAACGTTGCTAGAATCCATCCCTTAAAATAAAGACATGGGCCCCCGTGGTGTAGAATGGTTGTACAGGTGCTTTAATCTTACCCACAGGCAGTGGCCAGGAGCCATTCCTCAGGGCCACACTCCTACCTGCCTTCGGCAGCCCCCTCACACTCCTGACCTTCACACTTCCATCCACATACTGCTTTGCCCACATCTCCAGCTCCATGAGAGCTTCACATGTATCAAACTGTGGGTTCTCTGACCTGGTGCTCCACATGCTGCAGACCCATCCTGCCCACAGCACCCTCATCACACGGTGGGTTTGGGGCGCCTTGCTCCCCCCAAAGCCTGCTGTGCATCACCACAGCTTTTCTGGGAATATTACCCTTGACACGGGCTGCTCAGAGCTCACTTCTGCGCCCCAAATCCCTCCCAAAATTCCCTTCTTTCAATCCGTTTTCCAAACACAACTGCTTCAGTACTTCTCTGCTCAGTGTATGCCAGGGCCCCTTCATCTGCCAAACCACCCAGTCAACATATATGGAATTCAAAAGCTTATCTACAACAGGATGATGTAATGATAAAAAGCCAAGATATCATCAGTCCTGTCCTTCTCTAAGGTAACCATTCCCTTAGTGCCATACATACGCACCCCCACACATCTAAACTTAAAGACACAGAGCTGTCCACTCACTGGAGCAGAGTTGGGTCTTTGGACAGCAACGCAGCACAAACCCAACACACAAGTTCCCCACTCAAAGCAATCTTGTGCATCCACGACCTACTGCACACCGTGGGCTTTCTGAGGGATTGGACTTCTCTGACTACACCTGCAGTTTTCTCCCTTAAATGTGCTATATACACATAAGGCACTAGAGAGATAATAAACTAACAGTGAAACTATAAAACTGGAGGAAAAACATAAAGCGGCAGATTCTCCTTCGAGCCATCCCACACCTGACAGCATTACCATTTCCCTGTGCAATCATCATCAAGAATCATCATGTAGCTTTTCTGAAACCATCATAATTACAATTAAGTTTCAAAGAATTACCTCCAAGCCAGGTGCTGTATACAGTTTTAATGTCACTGGTCATTTCTGAAATGCTAAGAAGCATAAAATTTTTCTGATGTTTAATGTGACAGCAACCCACCATTGTGACAGAGTGTGCTAACTGTGAAAATGAAATACATTAGCTTCAAAAGATAGCATCGTTAAGGATGCTCAGCAACTGCAATGTTGTTGCCTACATGGGGGAACAAGGAAACCTCACCTGACAGAGGAAGATGGAATTCTCTTGCTCTTCTATACACAAAATCAAGTCAAATGAATGGAATCAGGCAAAAGAATAAAACAACAAATAATTTCTCATTTTCAGGTTGCCAATTTAAAACAACTTGGCATTTGTCACAATTCAAGAAGCTTTATGGCCAATAAGTGAAAGTAGCATATATTCCTATAATTTAAATTTACCGTAGCTGTCAGTCATTTGTATATTTTGATAAAGTAATTAAAACCAGGCATGAAGATCTTCAGATTGTCTAAAGGTCCCCTACTGTAATGTTCAGGTTTTACTTGAAGAGCAAAACCAATAGATGGGATCATGTAAGCATTAGGTAGGGGAAGAGAAGCACTGTACAGTGGGGAAAATCAGACAAAAAGTTTATCCATATATTCAAATATAACAATTCATTTCCTGGTAAGATGACTTATTCAGTGCATCAGTAAGAGTTGATTATATTGCGTCTGTCCCAGTTAACATACTTACAGCAATAAGATGCACAGGACAACAAAGAGAAGCCAGACCATGTAGTCAAACACTCAATTTCAAACCAGTACTTCCACTTCCAATACCAGGGACTCTGCCTATCCGAACCTAAAACTGCCAGGAGTTTAAGCAGAGACCCTTAATGCTAGAGCTGACATGAACTAGATTATTTTAAAAAGCAAGCAGAAATCATTTGCTTACTTAACATATCAAAGCATATTGGGACGTTAAATATTTAACCCATTAAATAATCGTTATTTCAGAACCCATCCTACTTTATGAGAACTTATTTGTGACAGTCAGCTATCACCTGAAAATTTACATTTTAGAGTTCTTAACATTATAAATTAGAGAAAACAAGTATAAGACAGGGATTTGTTTCAACACGGTTCCAGCCTTATATTCTGATCAGGTTGAAAGAAATACCTCGGTATTTTGCGACAAGCACGCCAACAAACCCTAACAACCATTCAACACTGATTCTACCACAGCAAAATTTACCATTGAATTTACCTGCTCTTTTGACCATTTCTACAAAGCTGTATAGTTGTAATATAAGCTTGTAATAGAGAAGCTGGCAGTGAAACCAAACAACTCTCCTACCTTGATAAAAGCCTCAGTTCCCACCATGCTTCAAAGCATAAATTCTCTCTCAACCATTTCCAAGGAGAAAAGCCACTGCTATGTAAAACTGCATCGTACACCAGAAGTGACCAATCATCCATTAAGACTGACCATATCCAAACACTGACCAGCATTCCAGTCCGGACATAATCGAAACCTGGAAAAGGCCATTTGTCATCCAGAGTGTTACAAAGGACAGAATAGATCCTAAGCAGCACATCCACGGGCTACAAGATTCACGCAGTCATGGTCAACACCTAACGCTCCTGATGAGGACTCCTCTAGCACCAACAGTCCAGGGAATTACAGACAGGAGCCTACGAGAAGACAACAGCCTTGACACTCTGGTGGGATGGCAGATAAGCCTCTAAATATGCCTGTGCTGAGGTCAAGGCTTCAGCAACAACAGCTGCATTTTAAACAAATTACCATCTACTCGGAAGTCCCCCAGATTTCTGAAAGCCATTTAAGGCCTGCAAGGGGCACAGGAGTTCAAAAATCAAATAGCCAGCTAATAAAAGCTGGTATTTGGCCATGGAAGAGCTACATCTCACCCTCCGCATTCATAAAGGCAATATACATCATCATCCAATTTTGTTTGGTTGCTTTTCTGTATAACTTAGTAGGTTAAACACATATTTATCTCCCTCTTGAAACATCTCGCTAAAAGCTAAAGCTCGTGTTTATTTGTACACCCAGGTGATGCATCTGCCTATGACTGACAGACATGTTTGAGGTTCAAAAAATGCATTAGTACCAAGAAAAGGGCAATTGGTTGATAAATGGAATATTCCGTGTAACTCTTAATTGCGAAACACATTTTGCCCAGAGCAGGGGGGCATTAAATGGATATAATGGCAAAAGATTAACTGCACATTATTTTTTCCATCCTGCACAGTGGCAAAGTTCACGATTCTAAAGAAAATTTTAGTCAGTGTTTTGGCAAACAGAAAGGGCAGTAAATTGAGTTCCACGGGGTTTGTAGATGGCATGGATCATTATTTGAGTGAAAGAGAAACCGATTTCCTTCCACAATCCTTATTACATAATAAACTAGACTCTGCTCAGAGTTATTTTAAAGTCACCATATTTCTAAACCTCCTCATGGGTGAAGGTCCAGCACAGTCTGTCTTTTGGATAATGACTGAAATTACTTGTGGGTTTTTTTTACCAGAGATGCAGGAAATCAGAAGCTCCCAACAGCCATAACACACTGCAATGCCCCTCTCTAAACTTTCACGCTGTCTCCCATCCATTCTGTCCCATTCATGACCACAGAGAAGTCTCACACATCCAACCTCTAAAGGTCTCACCATGCCAAGTGCAGAACATGATTTGATACAGGCTGAAACCAGGACATCCCCAAAGAGCTCAGCACCCAAGACTGACCACACCACTAGAAACCCAGCACAACAGAAGCTGGATTACAAAAGTCATGCTTACAAAAGTCGTCATCTCTCTCCCATCACCTTTGGGCACACAGGAGCAAACAGCCACACGGTATATCTATCACTAAAACTAGAATCAAGCTTAGAATTTGTCTTAGCAATGAGATATCTCGGGAAGATTTGTACTAAAATGTGCAAGTTAAACCCCCCAATGTTTACTTCCAGCAGGACCTTCAGTGAAGCCAAACTAAGGAACTAAGGTCCGTATAAAGTGTCACTGCAAACAAAGAACAGAAACTCATTATGGTATTTCCAACATATTTTCCATTTTCAACAGGATTTTATAGTTCTTGATTTCCCACTGATACACGGTTACAGCAGTTTATCAGTGTAGGAGCGTCACTCATTAAGAAGAGGTATCCATTCAACTGTAGCAGTAATACTGACAAGATGCACAATGCCTGACCCACAGGCTTGGCTGTACAACTCCAGCATACTGTGTAACTCCTGTGTAAGGTATCTCATTCAGGACTTCTGATGCAGCCAGGCCGTCCCAAGATACCTAACACTATTAATCAGAGAGATCAGTAGTAGCTCAAACTGCCTAACGAAGCACAGAGTAAACCAAGTAACAAATCTGAGGCTACAAATTTAACAGCAGCAACTGCTGCTGATGCTAATGCAAAACTCTTTGATTTGTGAATGAGAAGGGAAAATGTGGGCAAAGAACAGCCACTGTCGAACAGTCCAGAGGCAAGTATTTCTGCAAGACAAGTGATAGTTTAATTTACTGGCCACGGTGAGTTTTGCAGTGAAACAAACTGCAATCTAATTACTTTCTGCAAAACAAGAGCTTGATTTGATTTTAGGAGAGGTTCTCTAATTCCCTGTTATTGTTTTGTCACTGTAAACTTAGATTTTGCTACAGGGCCAGCGAGTTTAATTTTTAAATCAATCCTTGATTTACACACACGCCCTGACTAGTGTGCATGTGTAATGTGTAAACGGTACATCCCCAGGCATGACTGTTATACAAACAAACATAATTGGAAAAATATCTACCTACCTCATTTCTACACACATGGATCTTGGGGTTTAAAAATATTAATTACAGAAAGCCTTCAACCACCTGCATAAGGAGAAAGTAGCACTGAAAACTCAAGAGCCCAGAAAATGTAAAGCACCTGGCACAGAAAAGACACACTGGTAAATAAGCAAGTCTTAGATGCAAGCCAGATTTCTAGAATATCTATAAATCCAGGTATCTGCAGGTATATGTTAGAAAGAAGAGTCATTTTGCATAAGGTGTTTATACTTTGTGTACATTTCTGCTATGAGTGGTCTCTTGCAAGTGACATTAAATGATTTAGAACTGAATCAGTTTATGACTTCTCTGAAATTTATTTGAAAGTCACCAAAGAGGAGCACATCAATTTGACCACAAGATGCTCTTACCCGATTGCTCTGCGAGCATCAAGACCCCATGCACCTCCAGCTAGATTATTTAAAGCCATTTTACACAGTTGCCCCACAAATTTTCAGCTTGAAAATCTGAACTATGATGCTGCTGGAAAGCCTTGAAGACATATTTTTTGAAAACCGTAAAAGCAGGAGTAAAGCATTTGGAAGGCATCATCAGAGTGCTCAAAGCAAAGCCAGGCTTAACCCCAAACTTTGCAGGGCTGTTCTGCCCGATCCAGAGCTCAGCCAGTGTTGGCACACACCGATGGCACTGGATGAGTGCAAGGAAAGGCTATACAAGCAGTGCTGCCTGCAGGTTATCAAAGGGTTCAAAGCATGATGTACCTGGCCATGTGCAAAGTTTTCAAATAACCTTCCCTGTGGATTTTTAATCACTGACAATGACAAGCTTGACAAGACAGAACTTCTCCCTCTACCCGTCACCAAATGCATCAGCAGCAAATTCAGCATCTGCCATCCTAAATGAGATACCGATTACAACCAGGGGAACATAACCACACCGTGACTTGAAGCTGCAACCTCTCCCTGGGTTTGAAGTACCTTATTATTTTCTCTCATTCCCAGTCAAGCTCTGGCAGTGATAAGGCACAAAAGCAAGCCCAGCTTTAGACACAGAAAGCCCGAAGTGAGCAGGTACACAACAGCAAAGGAATCAAAAAGCCCATGAGCTCACAAGCAAACAAGCAAGACACAGTGAAACGCTGTTAAGAAGAATCACAATGGCACAACAAAATTTCATTTAAGTTGACTTGAAAGAATGAGAGCATGGCTCAGAAATGTGAACAGTTCAGGTTTTGTGCCGGGTAACCAGCACAAACCTGACATTTCTTCTCAAAAGGATTCTTCTTGCCTATTGCCACACACACAGAGTAATCTTTTGTCAGAACATAAGAAGTTACATGGCCACATCAACAACATATTAAGAACCCCAAACTCTTGTTGAGGTCACAAGTGATGATAAATATGAAATAAATTAAGAGCCCCACCTTACTCAATTAAGGGAATTTTTCATTGAGGATTCTGTGGGAAATTGCAAGCAAAAAGAAATGCTACACATGGTTACCTAATGATGTCAGGAAGTGTTGTGGAGATTTTTTTTTTCATAGCATTGTTTCTATTAACACTTTCAGTAGAATGAAAACAACAGCTAGTTTTGACCAAAGAAAGCTGCAGTACCAGCATTAATTCTAAGCTTATCCTCTGCCTGGAAATGTGCATCTGGTGACCAATTAGATCACAGTAAACAGAGACTCACAGTAAAATGATAGGTGGCTAAACGGGGGAGCCCCCTACACTTGACATTTCTGAAGGACAGTCTGTTGAAGGCACTCGCCTCACTTTGCCTTTCTGAAAGGAACATGAAATCGGGAGTTTCTGGTGAATGCAGAGAGTCTGAGATTCTTTGAAAATGTCAAATTTAACAGCATGAGGAAATGTCTTTTGAATCAGAAGATGAGAACTCAGGGGAGTTAAATTAACAACATAGCACAACATTTTACCAAGTAATAGCACTATATTTTTTCTTTTATGGAGCACTGCTCGGGGCAATATTTAATCTCTTGAGTTTAATGAACTTTTAAAACTACTCAATAAATACTCAAGGCCATGACAAGTACAATCATAAGATAAATTTAGCCCTACTCCAGTGGACTGTATCACTTTTTGTTATTAAAAAATGTTAATTTTAATATACTAGGGGACTTCATTTCTATAAAATAAGGTGTCAGGGTTTCTAAATTCATATCACAATGGTTAGTTTTCATTAGAGATGTTAAGTACGTTGTCATTTTTAATAAAAATACATGGCGAGCCCTTCTTTCTAGGCTAATAATAGAACTTTGGATAAATAGTGCTATCTGTAAAATGTTCCAGCTCTCAGCAAGGCTTTCTTTAGTCACTATGGACGTTAAGATTCCAGGAAATTACTTAATGAATTGAATTCACATAGCTAAAGAATTCATGATGGACCTCAAAGTGCAGACAGAGCTAATTATTGCATATTACTATATTATAAAACAACGTAGCTAGAATAAACAAATAGAGGCTACATCTAGGGGAGCACAGACAAAAAAGTCATTCAAAAGTACATAGAAATCACATATCAGATGTGATGGGAAAAACAATAAGAAAAATAAAATCAAAGACCTGAACTGGATCAGCGTTTCTGCAAGATCCTGGCATGTGTACACTGAGTGCACTTCAATTATTTCATGGCTTTGGATGGATCGAAGACTACAGTAGATGGGCAAAAATCACTGTCACGGTGAAGTCAATAGGAATCTGCCATGGCTGTCAGTAGGATCTCCCTTCCCTGTCCCCATTTGTGCAAACAAAGCCACTCACACAGTAATACCACTCACAAATAACACCTGTAAGTTGTTATGCCTGGTAGCATGCACCCAGAACAAACATGTTAAAAGAATGTAAAAAATGCAATGTCAAGTAGTCAAAAGGTAGGAGGCACTAAAACTGAGGCTATGAATGCAGGCTGTCAATTATCTCTAAATTTCAAAGCATTTTTAATTAGCACTATAAAGGGCGTTTGCCTGTAGCTCACAATTCTCAGTCCACACCATCTAATGGTATATCAGAGGGAAAAAAAAAATCAAAGCATCAGGAGGTTTTGGTCAGTGGCACGAGAATATCAAAGAAACAGAATTCAACATACACAGGTCATCACACGTCCACACACAGCCACCCTGGTTAAGAAAGTACATCCAAGGACACCATTCATGTTGCCTTCATAGAAAAATACATCGCTTCTTAAATGTCTCCAAAATTGACTACAGTTTTGTATATATGCTCTCTGAGTTATTAGACATGAAGTACTAAGTAGTCTTCCCATTTATTTTTCATTACCTCCCTGAAAAATGGAGAAAATCAACTACTGCAATTCTTTTTGAAATACATTTCTGAAAATCTGTATATTGATTTAACCTCTTTCATGCCACATTTCTTTCAATTCCCAGAAGCATGCTGGAGTAAAACATCCCTATTAGCTTCAAACAGCAGCCAGGATGTACTGTCTGAGTTATGCAAGGTTCCTTCTCCTGAGAAGTATCTAGCTCCACAGACACCAAACAGCATTCTGCTCGCTTTAGCTCTGCACATTCAAGAGGCCGTTATAGTTCATCTTTCCCCCAAATCAAACTTATTCAGCTTCCCCATCCCCCAAAAATAAAGTTTAGAATCAGCATGTGTTTTTCTTATATAAAATACCTGCAAGAGATCTACTTAAACACACCGCCCTGCATTCTGTGAGTTACATACGGCACGTCTCAGGCCACACAGATAATGTGCACTGAAGGCACCCGCCACAAGCACTTGGGGTTACACAAAACTCCTTTTGCTGCTTCCTAATTTCTACCCCCCCCCCCCCCCACAGCCTGATAAAACAGTTTAACCACTTTTATGGGCACAGGAGGTTGTCATTCTGGTCCACTACAGGGAGTGACAGAAGTGCCGTGCCTAATCAGTCACCACCGAAAACCGTTGTTATTCCCAGCAGTGCTCTGTCAACAAGCCAGTGGGGCCACGCGCCTGCACCTGGGCCTTCTTCATCAGCTGCTGCTGTCAGATTTAATGTGTTCTGCAGGTTTTGCCAAAGCAAAACACTTATACTTTCCATTTTCCTTTTAATAAACCTTCTCCCACTTAAAATGACGTTGGTTCTTGTCTGTTTGTATGAGCTGCTCCACCAGAAACACTTCTCTCACCGACTGCCAAGATTGGCCAAGGTACGATTCGCATCTCTCCAACTCTTTTAGGATGTTTACCTTTCTGTTCTGTAACACACAGATGCAACTAGCTTTTAAGATATAAACCCCTGCAGATTTAAAAAGATGTCTGATTGACATGAACCCAGCTGAACATTCAGCCAATCTCCTGAATAACCTCTTGAATCAGGAGGGCCCATTTACTTGGCATTCTCCCTGACCCATACCTGCTTTGGCAAGAGGAAGTAGATCAAACTCAACATCACCAAGATGGGAGTTTCAGTAGGAGTGCTTCAAAACAGGTTTTCAACAACAGTTTTTTTAAAGGATGCTGATTAAAGTGCCATGTGAGAGTGAGGGGCTTGAGGGGCTGGGAGGTGTCTTCGTGTCCCAGCTTCCCCATTTACACTATGGGTGTTCCAACCACATCTCTTCCAGAAAACAAACTGCAGGTGGGCTCCACAACTTCCACTCAGTCCAGAAAGGACCACAGAGGTCCTCACACCCATCAGCCCTCCCACTTCACTGCACCATTTTGTAGGAGTAGATACATGAAGCAGCCCCTGAGTTGGAGCCACCATACTCCTCTGGAGCCACCATACTCCTCTGTCTCCTGAGCTGACTGCACAAGCTGGGTTTTCCTGCTCAGAGGAGGAAAGGCACAAAGTCTAGCATTTAATGAATCCAGCACAATCATAGAGATGCCTTAGTCTTACCTCCTGCGTTGCCATTTTTCAACTAGATCACTGGTGCCAAGGAAATTGGAATCAGTCCTCAGAATGTAACAGCTGGACATTACAGAAAAACCCCTCAGGTTTTCCTCTGAATAAGGAAACAGCTCTCCAAGACTATGATCTCACACACCTATGCAGTCAGCAGTAAGAACCTATAGAAAGTCATATTTTTCTCCCACCTATGTGTAAACCCTGGCTCTCAGCATTTACTAGAGACTCACTCTTCTAATTAAGCTCTCTCTGTTCCTTGCTAGTTCCAACACCCAGACAATTCCAGGGTTTATATGGGCTTTTGCAAAAACAGCAGCACACAGTCTATTTATACAGCGCTCTTTTTAATTAACTGCTCTCTTACAAGCATTTCTATAGAACGAGTTCGCCTTCAGCTCAGCTACACCAGTCAGTCACTATGCACATTACCACCACCAGACACAACCAGGTAAGCCTCATGTTCACATGTATCAGCAAGGTCTGCCACCCTTGCCATTCAAAGCACCAGGCAACGTGAATATAGATAAGAACCATTTTGTAATTACTTATAATTAGTTAATTCTCAGCATTCGATAACTGGAATTGCCTCCCCGGTTTTATGAAGATATTTTTAGGACTGGAAAAGAGAAATTGGGTGGTTTCTCCAAAACCATAGTACCAACAGTCTTTGACCCAGTCTATCGCCTGTTCCCTGATCCCATTACTCAATGGACAGAGCTGTTGATGTGGAAGCTTAAACACTAAACACGTTTACTGCATTAGCCATACTATACCAGACATTTCACACACAGCTGAAAAGATACACTTTCAAACTTCCCAATTATCTTGACTGAATATAATGCTACCCAAAATAATTGTGTACATTCGGTGTGGTTTTCCTAAGGATCTTCTTCTCTTTAATTACACAGGGAAGGCTGCTGATGGAGGTGATGATATGGCTTTGTCAAAATGGAGCCAATGCCATCAAACAGACCACAAAAAGGCAACGTGACCTTTCTGCTGGGTATGCAGCAACAGACCGAAGTGAAACAAATCAGATGGAAAACAAGACTAAAAAAGGAGCCCACTATTATTACAACCATGACAACATGTAGAAGATTTACACAGAAAAACTGTAGTTGCAATTTCCCTTCAAACAGAGGCCCAATCAAACAGGTAACACCTTCAGCATTTTGCATCTCCTGAGCAGACCTAAACAAATCCTTTTGTTTGTGGATAGCAAGGTTGACCCCTCAAGCTGATTCATTCTCAAGAAAAAACCTTGTAGTCTCAGTGCTTGCACTTGCATTGCTTCTATGCAACATACTGAGCTAATTTAGATGTTACCAGGCCCAACCCACATTCTGGCTTACACTCGAGCTACCTTTAAAGATACAAAAATTTGTGCCTTTACCATATAAAATCCATTCTTTCCAGTTTCAGATGGAGGTTTCCAGTCTCCCAGGAGTAATGGGACACAACCACTGACATTATAATTCAATAAAAGGAAAAGAAATCACATCTGTCAATCCATCTTTACATCACAGGACCTCTTTCTTATTCCTCTTAGCTGACCTCTGCAACAAAGCTGTCAGCTTGGAAGAGCTTAATATCCTGAGAAGATAACCCCTTTAAATTTCTTCCCTGGCTCACTGACATTCTGTCAACTAGGAAAAAACCCGGTCCAAGTTTGGGATCGCTGGGAATTCTTTCAGCTTGCTCAGTAGCATGCCAATGCCGTGTGCATCTGCCCAGGGTAAACTCCCAAAGAGCTGCCTCCTGTAAACTGTCAGGAGTCCAAGAATTCTGCTAATGCCTCTTAGCAGCACACTGCTTATAAATTAGGAGAAAATCTGGGGCAGAGAAGGTTTTAATTGTATTTGTTCTTTTAAATGAGTAAGTAGCATCATACACTGATCCCAGCCCACCTACACCTCTGTCCCTAAATGTTACTGATGCAAGGACAGGAATTATACTATCCTTTCCCAGTTGAAGGGACTTGTAGTCCTCAACCAAAATGGTCCCAATGGATGTGATTTCACCCTGACTGCACTGAGCAGTACCCACACATGCTAGGAACTAGGGAGCCCGTGCATCTCAAAGGCTTTCCTTGTGTTCTTCAGGAATCTTCTCTCAATTTATGGCAGTCATAATTCAATTTTTTTTTTTAAAGTTGGCTTTCTCTCTGTCCTGTCCAGCTATGTATGAAAGCAAGGTACTTCTGTCTGCACATCAGATGAAGAGCTAGAGCCTAGGTACCAAAAGTGAGCTACTGACAGAGTCTCTGCTCAAAACACAGACTTTGCCAATGACAGAGTATGCTGGCAAGAAGACATCCTGCCCCTCATAAGATGTCACATTTGACAGCACAGGTGCTTTCAAGCTCCCAACACCCAAGGTCAGCAGGGTCCAGAGTCCCAAGTCCCACCTCTCACAAGTCTGCCCCCACTTCAAACCCTCTCACTGCCCCGTACGAAATAAAGGTGGGTGACACTGCATTTCTCAGCGTGCACAAAGTATAAAGCATTTATTTACACATGGGAGTTGGTAACTGTATGAAGACATTAAGGCATTTATCTAAGGCTAAAAGCTACTCCTACTAATTCTAAATATCAGAGAGAAACCATGATTTTGGAAAATTAACATTTGGGTAATTAGCTACCATCCAAGCTAATGCTTTGCTTATCATTCCTGATTTTGCTGCACTTTAGCTGAGTCTTTGCCATCAAAATCATTCACAGTCTCAGGGCCAGAATCAGTCTTTCATTATCTGAAGCCCATTTAGCCAAATTTGCCACAATCCCTTTTTCAGTAAAATACAGCTTTTTACTTTTTTTCCCCTGCCTCAGCTGAGCAATTTCCAATCACCTTTTACATGGTTGCAATTTCAAACACTGAGTGGGTGATAAAGAACCAGGAATGAAAAAACTCCAGGGAACAGACTGACAATTGAAAAGATGTTATTTGTTAAATTGTATTAAGTGAATATATATAACTCGCAAGTTCAGTCCTAAGTCCCAGCATCTGCCCTTTGCTACACTGACAGTGGGGTACAAAACCCCTAATGAGCCACCTGAAATACTGGCAACTTGGCAATAAGGATGTTTTCAGAAATGCATCTAATGGGCAAATCTGGATATACTGCAGAAATGAAAGAACGTACTTGAACTTGCCTGCTGTTGGTGCAGTGGAATATTATTGTCTGTCTTTACTGTGCACAGAAAACAGTATGAAATTTTTTGGAGGGAAACTTAACAGGGGCTGCAGGGCAAGTCCCTTTTTTCACTCTAAAATTTACTGTATTTCTAGTAACACACAGGGAAACACCACATGTTTTGTGGATCTCAGGACACATGAGTAACACGATTACCAGCTCCTGACATGAGGCTTTGCAGACAGAGATGGCTAGATTATTATGGTTCTATCAAGGAATACAACATTATAAACTTACGCAAAGAGTGGGATGAAGCAGAGGCAACAATGATTAATATATGAACAGTGTCCACTCAACCATTGAGGCAGTAATAAAGGTATTAATTTGGCTGCAAACATTAAAATATGTACAGTAAGATGGATTTTTGAACAGTGCAGTGTGGCATAACCTTAATACAGTACATTAAAATCATTCATTACAATGAATAAATAGCTTAATGAGATTTGAAACATCTAGCACTCTCTGTGTAAGTGGGTGATGAAGTGAAGCCTGGTATCACCATCACCAAACATAAATTATGCAGAAGTAATATTTTAATGTCATCTATTCACTGGCATTGTTGTTTTTGTTAAATATTCAAGTGTACATCTTTCTAGGACAACATCAAATTAGTTTGGACGACAATTTACAACAAGCTCACCTACCATAGCCTGATTTGCATAAAGCTAAACATAATAAGAACATGCACATATAGACTGGTTTCCTTTTATTGATTTACATCTTTCCAGGGGTTTAATGTCTCATTTTGGGGTGCTTTTTTTGTTGCTGGTGGTGGATTACTTCCTCAAGTTCAGTTGTCACATTAAACATGGTATTCTCCCTTAAACAGCAGGAGTATGTAATATACCATGTTAAACTGCAGGGGTATAGGACGAACTGCTGGAGCACTTTTTCCCCCCTATTAATTTAAACAACTTATTAACAAATCAAGCCATTTTATTTAAATTACGCGCCTAACCATGTAATTAGTTAAGTAAAACCACTTAAAGCACATTTTTCTTTCCATTTTAGGCTGTGAAGTTGGAGCCATTATATGCTAAAGCAGAAAGAAAAGCAATTACTCTAACAATGATTTTTTAAAAAGGCTGGTACACAAGTTCTATGCAGCACAGAGAAGGCTGTGGATTTTGTTTAATGATCACTTACTTCTTTGCTGTGTACAGACACAGCTCTGAATTTTGGATTAATTTCAATAAATATAAAAATCTTTATTCTAACTGTTCCAAAGTACTTGTTTTTTACATTTGGAAGTGCAGGATTACTCATGCATGGCTGCCTGTCAATTAATCCAATATCACCCTGTGGATTTTCCCATTTGTAATTGGAAAATAGAGCTTTTCTGGTTCTCTGCAGAAACAGCAGACATTTAACTACAGGTGGTACTTGCGGTGGCAATGCACACATTTATCCAATGTTTATATATAAAATAAAAATCCTATTTCCTCCAGAGATAGTAAAAGCATTTTTTGGAGGTTATTTTCCTGCCTCTGGTATTAAATGGAACTTTTATAAATGACAGAAGTTAGAAGAGCAGCAACGGGTGAAAGAAATTAACAGTCTTAACAGCAGCAGTGTAATTTCTTGAAACAGGGTAAAACACACCAGAGAATATTAAAGGAGGATTTCAGGATTACTTTGCTGTTTTATCAAGGATGCAGTATTTTCCTTTGTCACTTACATGCTCCTGTACTTACTCTCCTAAAAGCACTCATTTCATTCTTTCAGCTTGAGGAAAAAAAGAGTTTGGGTGTGTGTGTAGGATCACCTATCACCTACCAGATTGGTGTGATCACCAATCTGCACTTGCTGGGCTAGCCTGTCACTCAAATATGATATTTATTGTGATGTTCGGCATGCCTAGTGGGTCACTGACCTCTCGGGGCCCTGGGGCATGACTTTTACCACCACAGAGAGAAATCCAACCTTTGGCTTTTCAGTTTCCAGCCCAAGACATTCCTGTAAGCAGCATCCTGTTCCCTGGGATGCAAGTACAAGCTCTTCGCAGCAGCCAGAAGGTTGGGGGAGTGGAGTCACCCCAAGATTGGAGGGACTGGGAATTGCCAACATTGCCTGGGAACAAACTGCCTGCTGTAATGTATTCTTTCATAGAAACTTACCTTCATTCCAATGCAGATTGATAACAATTCTTTTCGGTTTTCCTAGAGGACCAAATCCTGCCTCAATGACTGAGAAAAGCAATTGGATTTTTGGTCAATTCCAATAGAAAGCCAATTTTCCCTTCCTGGCCCCATTAAGGGTACTGCAGTGGGATTTCCTACAAAGCTATTCTCAATAGCACATGTGAATTGCTGACCCCCTTTGCTTGCTCCCCACAAGTACCAGAAATAGAGAAAAAATGCCCCAGGGAAGCAGCTGGCCAGGACATCAGTGGGAGACAGTTACAGCAGGATGGGCTGATGCTCACACAGCCAGGCTGCATGAAATCAAATGGAAAAGCTGATGGATTACTTTGAACACTGACTCCCAGAACTCCTACATATTCAACACACACACAAAAAAAGGGGAATAAAGATTAACCAAGTGTATATTCCCTACAGTGTCCTCGAAGAACTTGGTATTTTACCAAGTTCAAAATCCAGCAAGTTTTATCATATGGCACCTATTTGTCAGCCATGAAAGGATGTGGAAAAAGTTATCAGCGTGCCCTTCCAGTTCTCTATGCTTACTCTCCCAAGTCTCTTGGATTCATGAGGTATTTACACACAATTATTCACATCCCTTCTTAAGTTATGTAGAAACAATTCTTACACGTATTTTGATCACTGGCTATCTGTTCAGAGACTTCCCGTTTTACTGCTTACCATTACACCAACTATCCACAGTGTTACAAAAGTCATAGTACAGCCACCACCCCAGTTCAAAGGGTTTGTACTCAAGAGGATGCTGTAGGGCAGCACTTGAGCTTTCAGGATACAAGGAGGTCCAAAGAGGAGCCAACACTTCTGTCCTCATTCAAGCAAACTGCACTGAGAGGTCAAGTACCCCAGCATCCCATGTTCACTATGGGATTCAGCGAAGGAAAATAAGTGAACCTAGACCTGGGTGCTATCAGGGAACTTGTCAAAGTGTCATTTCCAAACTTCACAGAAAGCGCAACAGCTCTGACTCAACTGGAGAGCAGTCACAGACTAAGAATAGGTTGGGAGATTTACTTTTAAAGCGCACAGCAGCCTATGTTGCATGCTCCAGTAAACCAAATACAATTTAATGTACAGATTCATATGAAGGGAAAAAAATGTATCTCAGAATGTGACTCGGTGCCAGAATTTTCATTCCAGAAAGTAATTTTGGAGGAGATAAAAACCACAGAGTTCAACTCTGCTGTAGCATAAATAGGTGTTTACCTTCAAAGGCAGAACTCATGGCGGCAGAGTCACCTCAACTACCACGACAGCATTAACATCACCTAATTATTCATCAAATGCAGCAGTGCTGCTTGCTGACCCAGTCAAACATCTTTTCTCCTCGACGCTCAGGCTGTCCATATCTCTGGAACGCACGGCAAAGCACAAACATGGTACAACAGCTGCCGTGACAGGCTGGGGACTTGTGTTTGCCGAATACATCCCAACCCGATTACACGCTTCAGCGGCTATCGTGTTTCAAAATTCAATAGAAATTAATTCCTTAACAATGAGGGCAATTAAAAGGTCTGCATACTATAAAGTAAGAATACCTGCTGGCACATCAGCATGTTTTTTCCAGCATTACCAACAGAGCTGTAAACAAAGCTGAAACCCAACGATATTAAAAGACAGACATTAAGCTCTGATTAGGGGACCCTTAATATGGTTAATGAAACAGTTACTAGTTTAATACAGTATTAACTGCAGCACAGCTTGTTGTACAGTAAGTTACGTGTAGTAACTAAATTTTGTCCCCTAATTAAAGGGCTTAATGTGAAGTAAAAAAAGAAAGCTTTCATTGTATTTGTGGTAAGACGTTATTGTTGAAAGTTTCAAAACAATTGATGCAATCAGCATTTCTGCAGCTTATTTGCAGTCTTGTTTTCACCATTCAATACTATTCGCTTCAACCACGCTTGAAATCTGAGCAAAACAAAAATAACGGTCATCAAAAAATATGCTGATGAATCAGCGGACCAACTGTACTACCCGGGAAGCAGCAATTTTCTGAAAGCAAAGTTAGGTAAACTGGGGTTTTTAGAAATAATTCAGGAATACTGTGATGACCTAATGCCAGCTGCCTACGCTTCATACGAAATAATCAGAAGACCCACACATGGTTTGGCTCACTACGCCCTAATTACCACCGCACATCACCATGCAATCCCAGTGCCCACAGGAGATAGGAAGATTTACACCCTGCTGCACCAGAACTAGACACACCTAAAAGGAGAGGCAGGAATTTAAAATGAAAAAATAGTAATAAAAATATGGAAATGGCCTGTACAAATCCAGAAGGAAAGCCGAGGGAAAGGCTGGAAGAAAGCACCGTGCTCCCCACAGAAAGGGCCTGCCTACTCCAGACCTGACTGCAACCTTGAAACCGAATTCCCCCTCCTAACAGAAATAGCATGAAAAGCCTTCCCGTTAGGTAAGTTTGTCAGAATTAAACAGTTACCTTTTTAGACCCAAGCAGCCAAATTAACTCAGGGAGCAAAAGAAAGGAACAGCAATTTTGTTGGAAGTGGGCTGGCGTGCGCAGTCATCTGGCACAGCTCCTGGGTGACCGCCAGAACAGTCTTCTTGTGAAATACTTCTTGTAAAACACTTCGGCCAATGTAAATTCCTACAATGTGTCCTTTTTTTTTGGTGACAGAAATCCTTTGTGCCTTAATCACACACGTAAGTAAAAGTCATACTTCAAATCAGCGGTGCCTGAGCTATTGTAACTATTGCAGCTAATGTACAGGTAATCAAGATACCTATATTTAAATACAGAGCACACGGCGATCTCCACAAAGGCAATACATTCTTCCCTTCCTTGAAAAGCTCCCCAAACTTCTAAGCGTTCATGTTGAACGTCTTTTGGCTCTGACGTATCTTCTCAGCAGCTGGCTCGGACCCCTGAAGAAAGCTCCCACCGTAATACGACAAAAATAAAGGTAGTATGACAAAAGTGCCTTTCCTTACCCCAACAGCTGGCTTTAACTCATTTTCAGTCACTGAACAAGCTAGCACAGGTGTGGAACGTTTCTGGGAAACTTGGTGGCATGCAGATAAATGAAAATACCAGCTTCCTGCAGCTAACAATCATGCAGAATGGCGTCTGCGCCGGCTGCCGCCACCGCCGTCAAAACAGAAACTGCAGGGTGTCATCAGAATTCAGGTGGAGTGCGCGTGGTGGCTTTCCTTTCCATAATCATTTTATTAAACAGTTTTCAAGATACCTAAGCCAGTGCTTTAGCAGTGCACAGGCTGTGTTGTCTTGGGCCAAATGTTCTAGCATTGAATCAAAAGAAATTTATGTCTGATGAGAGTTATCATTTGGGGAGGAATAATCATATTTAGGTACTTCTTCAAGACTAGAGTAAGCAAATCGCATCGCCTTCACTGAGTTCAGGCAGATTGCTGGCATGGCTTGTCACGTTTGACCCGCAGTCATGAAGCCACCGTAGCTCAACTCATCTTTTAGTGGAGTTGATAATGATACTACAGCAGAGGAAAAAAACTCCTGTGGTCACAAGCAAGACATTCTCAGAGCTGAAGCTTCATGAAGCATGGGCCAGGGAGAGGGTTTAAAATTCATGAACGTTTTCATAAATAGGTCTTCAAGTTACATAAGAAATTAGACCTCTAACTTCGACATCTGACTTCTTGCAAAGCATCATAAACTCTGACTAGATAGAGATTTAAATTACAGCCTAGCTAGGAAAAGCCATCAGTCAGTGCAAAATAGAATCTAGCCATTTCGGTGTCGGATTGGAAAACACAAGACTACATCCCAAAGAGTTCCATGGGCCATTATTTCATTTTCCTGTCCAGAAGTGAAAGGATCTCTGAAACCAGGCTACACAGGCAAATGCACATTTTACTTGCCGAAGACAGGCACAATTAAAAAGGCAATCTTTTCTCAGAAGCCAACCTTAAATTTACACACTCCTTAATGTGGTTAGGTTCAAAACTGAAGCAGATTTTTCTACTCACTAGTACCAACATGTGCTTCAAAATATCTAATAAGGAGAAGTTCTGCACCAGGGACAGATGCTAGCTCTACATGCCAACTGGCCTGTGTTTGCAAGCCACCCGGCCCAGAGATCTGCTAAATCCTCTCTCCCCGTTGTTATCATAAAGGTACTCCCTGATAGGATCCTATTTTCACTAGGTCTTGCTCTATAAACATGCACTTAAAAATGAATTAGGCTTGCAAGTCCTTATGCGCAAACTTGTGGCTTTTTTCAGTTTGAATGAAACAACCACTCTCCTAACTCCTCTTCGGACCAACTTCAAGATCTCCTGGAATGCTGGAGACCTCAGTAAACAGAACTTTCTCCTAAGCATTCGTCAGGAACCTGAAAACTTTTCCACCTGGTTTGATCACCTGAAGAGAGACAACTTTGTATAAATTAAAAAGTGCGTTGCCATTCCAGGACCAGCCCCAAGGGGCGATTCAGCTCCTGAAATCAGCACAGCATTGCTGGGACAAGACCAAACACTGAGCTGTTTCCTTTTTCTGCATTGCAGAACCTCAATTATTATTTTTAACCTGTGCTAAAACACAAACATTTTCTCAGGGCACAGGAACTCTTTCATTTTGTTGGAGAAGTAATAGACAAACAGCACATGTATGTGCCATCAGCACAAGGGACACAGGAGGTCTGGGGATTACACCTCGCAGATGTATGATGTTTTGGGCAATCCCCTTAATAGCTTATTCCCTCACTGCCAATGAAGCAAGTAGATCTGGAAATACCTGCACTAACAAAGCCTGGCTGCCCTGTGATTAATCACAACCTTAGACAAGAGCTTCCCACAGTTGAACCAGGTACAAGACTTTGCCACATCGGTGCTGCTGTGCCGAATAAGGTGTAAGATACATGATGGAGCTTCCCCTTTGGTAGATTTTCCCTCTTATGCCCTCCTATAATTCTTACAGGGACTTTATTATCTTTGACACTTCTATTTCTTGCCAGCAAAACCTAGATGGGGGTAGTGTAGCTGGCCAGCTGGTCGAAATATCATTGGTAAGTCAATAAAGGAGAGAGACAAGGGGCACTTCAGCTTTGTTTCCTTAAAACAGGCTGAAAAGCCCCTGACACAATGCTGCCTACCCACAACACAGAGAAAATAAATTACTTTACAGTCTAGCTGTAGAAGAGACAGTGAACATGAGCTTTAAAATTATTTCTCTTTATGCTCAGTATCTAGACAGCCCATTTGTATATGAATTTAACAGAATTTCCCTCCCCCAAGGCACACCTTCACCCAAGATGATTTTGCCTAAGCAACATGGCAGGAGGAGAGCTGAATCCATCTGACCTTTTACTTTTAATTAAATTCCCCTTATATCTACCACTCCTTTTCCTCTGCTTGTTATTTTCCAAGTCTGAATAGATGTCTCATAAACATACAAGCTGTTTTGGTTCTTGGGGCAGGGGTGGGACAGCAGCAAGTTGTTTACTTGGCATTTCTAATGGAAAAATAAAAATAAAATCAGAAAAACAACCTGAAGAATAGATGGGCCCACTTTATTTGCAAGCACAATGCTTAAATTGCCCACACAGCCCAGCCACACATACCTGGACATTTTTCACAAACTCAATTAAATGCTCCAGTGCTTTTCAATATTTTTTAGTTCGTCAGTGTAACGAGATGCGTGCATACAGAAACCTCTGCCTTTCCATCAGCCTTTTTATCTGGTCCCATTATTTCAGTGATAGTGCCATGCTTTGTGACATAACAAAACAGTGCTACACGACTGGCCACGATGAGCCACAGCATGCATTTCCATGGTATTAAGGCTCACTTCAGGTGGGAGTCTTTTAGGTTCCCCCCATCCCTAACTGGGCGTTTCATCTTTAAGCTTTTTCCAAGAGGCTAAAGGCATATGAAAATATATCAAAAACTCTCAAATCCAAAAGTTAGACTAAGCAACACAGGTGTTTTTCCTTCCTTAACAGAACTGTTTCACTAATTTGAACTGCAATCTGGTATTTCCCCCTCTACTTTTTTTGTTGAAAGAAACAAAGCTGAAAGATCTCCTATGGCAAAATTGTCTTTCCCCCCTTTTTTGTTTTTTCCTTTTTTTTTTTGACTTCTGAATTATTAAGTGAAATTTCTGCTCTGGGCCCCATTTCACGGTCCATTCAAATAAAACTATTGGCACATGGCACAAAAGTTCCTTTTTCAAGAATGGGAAACCTAAACTGGAAAGCAACTACGGCTATATTATGAGATTATTAAGGAAACATTTGTCTTTAAACCACCTTAATTCCCAGTTTGCTGCTGCACTGTAACACTAGGCTCATTGCTTTCTCTCTGCCTGCAGCGCAATAGGTTGTGCGAGTACCAAGGGGACTGAAGTAAATTCTTTGTTATGTCTACACAAAGTAGTAAATGAAGCATGCAGCTCAAACCTCTCCTGCAGTGGCCAGATCCTTAGCACCTTTCCCTTTAGAGTGGGAGATTTAATGCTGTTTTCTTTCCCATATGCTTCATCTTTCAGCCTTAGCGTAAAAGGGGGAAAAAAAAAATCCAAAGGCTTCGTTTTGTGCTAACCGCTCCCTTCAGATTCCGAGACATGTCTTGATGAAAGCTCAGTTGTGATGGAGTAAAATCAAAAGAGGAAGAAATTTCACCCTGTGAGACGATACTTAAAAGGAGGGGTGGGAGGGAAAAGGCCTCGGAAAGAAAGTTCTTTATTGAGTAATTAGTCATAATCTCAGATAAGACAACAGATCAAACAAGTCCTCTTAAAAGAGTTGCTGGGGAAAAGAAAGCAGCTTTCCAACCAGGGTTTACAAATAATGTTTAAAAAATTAGAAAGCAGAAACACTGGCAAAGTTTTCCACCAAAATTAAAACCAATTATGCAGATGTCTCTGATGCGTTTCAGGATGAGAAATGGGTCTGGGAGAGCTCTGAGCTGGGAATAAGCTCTTCCCCTGCTGCCCCAAACGCAAAGCTCAGAGGTTTCTGTTTTACACGGATTTCCAGGTACCTTCTGTGGGGCTGTGTGTCTAAGCTGCCCACAGGAGCTGGGTCGGGGGGGATATGCAGCCAGCTAAGTCCAGGGGCCCAGGAACCAGTCCCAGCATGCTGCTACTCCCCGAGAGCTTCACAGGAGATGTCTTTGCCTTCTCCCTCTGATCTCTCACCAACAGGTTAAAACAAGCAAAACTTAAACACAAGTAATTGGGAATTCTATATTTTCCCCATCACACACCACAGGGACAATAGCTTGGAAGAAACCTTTCTGTACCTGCACTCCCCACTGCCTTAAAACCTGAGCCCACCTTACAAGTGTAATTTCCACAGGTCCTATCCATGAATTGAGGTGGTGGTGGGCTCCCATGGCCACCTGCGTCTATCAGCTCACAGCCAACTCCAGAAAATTAGCTGGAGAAGCTGGGCTCTGAACTTGCTGGCCTGAACAAAGCCTTAAGAAGAAACACATCCTAAACTTGACATCCTTGTTTTAGCTGCATCCCTCATTGGACACATCCATACAACATCCAAGTAACTTCCTAAACCCAAAAATAGCCACCCTTGATTTATCAACTAACACTTACCCACTTGCCAGTTGCTTTACCTCAGATGGCAAATTTTGTTTTCTATGTGACAAAAACTCAGATCAAAAAACAACTATAAATATTTTAATTAGAGGCTTTTGTCATATCATGAAAACCTAATTAAAAGGCTCGTTACATATGAGAGCAAGAGCTATCTAAATAAAGCTGGTGGCATCTTGCCCCATGCTCATTACAGGCCCCAGGTAGACAATACACCCCCAGTCCCAAGACAGCACAGCTTGCCAGGCTCTCACAGAGGTTGGGTTGGAACTATCTCCGAGGGATGTAGGAGCACTCTCCTACAGCATCAGGGGCACCTGGACCACTGGCTTGGGGCAGCAGAGCCTCCATCAACAGCAGCAAACCAAAGGCTCCACAGGGAGCAAAAGGGCTGGTGCTATCATGATGGACCAATTCACCAAACCATCCGCTGTTTGAGGCAGAGTAACTGCAGGTTGTTCCAACTCTCTGCAGCCTTTTGTGCCATCCTTTTATTTGTGTTACTCTGACATCTAAACAAATTTCAGAGAAATAAACATGTGCTCACTTGGATGGCAGTTTGTTTCTTCTTAAAATAAATGTTTCTCAAATGGTACGTTCCCTTTGTGATGAAAACAAAACAAACTAAACCAACTTAATTTTTTGTTTGTTTTCTTAGAATAGATTTTTAAACCGTAACTTCAAAAGGCTACAAGCAAAAACTATTATGTTTCAGCTTAATTGCATGTCTGACCTCCTTTATAAATGCTTTGCCCCTTTCATGCAGGGTACTATTAAGTTTCCAGAGGTGATTTGGAGTTTAAAGCCAGGAGTCACTGCCTGACCTTCTGTGCATCTGTTCAGACTCATTTCCCAGCCATTACATTTTGCCATGCCCTCCGCTCATACAAGCACATGGCAATACTGAGCAAGCAGTGACCCAGGCCATGGATCAATCCACGGTCACAAGAATCGAACCAGAAAAGGTGAATTAGGGAACATTTTTCCTTCAGATATATCATTACACATATTTTATATGTTGCAGATTTATTACATGACTAGTTTAAGCTCTTATTTAAACGCTTTTACCTTTGGAATATTTTTGCCAACACTGTCCTTTAGGGCAAATTACTAATCCAAAAGTTAAAACCACAAAATACAACACAAGTTATTAAACAAGAACTCTGATCTATATGATTAAATGGAATTAGGAATCCCAGGTCTGCTGCCTTAATCTAAATCCTGAAGTACTCAAAATTTATGAGCTAGACCATGGACCGACCGATGGGCCCAAAGCAGCCTTTGTGTCATCCATTAGAAACAGGGCACAGCTTGGTAGATCCAAGATGAGATTGGGCCGAGGACTGCACATATAAGGTATAGAACTAGAAAAACACAACCACACAGAAATTGGAAGCAAATGGGCTTTGTGCTGTGGGAATAAATCTTCACATCTCCACTGGGTATGATCGTGCAGGTGGTTTTACTGAAGGAGGCGACACTAGCAGCAGACAGGGATTATCACTTGAAATGGCTTGTGCTATTTATTGCACTACACCAAACTTGGAGTTTAGATTTCCTAAACTAAAAGGATTCGACTACTTGGCAATGCTAGTATCTTCACTGCCTCAGAGCATCTTATACATATATTAACAGGCACAGAACATATTTCTGTTCCCAGTTCCATACCTGGGAGATGGCAGTCAGTGTTTGTTTACAATGGGTTGGGGTTTTTTGGGTGGTTTTTTTGGGTTTTTTTTTACAATCAATACAAATTCATTTAAACGTAAAGCTGTGGCACGTTGCTATTTGCTATCTCTTCTCAGATAGGCTACAAATACTTAAAAGGCAAAGCGCTCTTTAAGGGAGCTGACACTGTATGGATCTACCAAAGGCATGAAGAAATCAATAAGAGAATGGAAAGCAGATGAACTGAAGCTGGGCAGGAAGAGAGAGCACTCCCACGGAAAGTAAGTTTTCCCCAAAATCATGGAAATAAGATCAGAACTTTTTTTAACCCAGTTGATGCCATTGAGCTTGATACAGCTCCCCCAAAGGAGGGCTTTCATAAATTAAGATATTGTACACAAACAGATTTCAACTAGCATTTTGCTAATGGAAAATTACAGAAGGAAGCACACTGTATGTATCTCTCTGCCTTTAAGAACAACTTCATTTTGATTTGAGCATTTATATTCTGGCCATCTTCTTTTCCTCAAAATACCGGTTTTCCAGGTTAAGAGACAGAAGAAATTATTCCACTTAAAGGTATTCATAGGAATACATCTGAATATTTCAAACAGTGATAGACACAGGCATTATTGTAACACATTTATGCATTAGTTAAATACAGTTATAAGACTTTATACAGGACTAAGTGTGTGACATTCCTTGACATGCTACAAAGGCAGGCAGAAAAAAAATCTAGTTGACCCTTTTGATCCTAATATCCATGAATCCATCAACTTTATTTCACATGCTCTGGACTCACTAGATTTACCCAGGTTTATAGCATAAGTAGCAAAACCTATGCATCAAGGTCTTCATCACTTCAAGGTTAGACAACTCTCAATCAGCACACCTCCAACTGGTTACTGTTCAGCCAGGATAGCTCATGATAGTGCTCATCACGCTCAGTACTGACAACAAAAATAAAATCCTTACTTAAAACTCCATATTTGATTTCCTATGAAGCGACCTTAAAGCTTCAATGTGGAAGATGCTTCACTGGTCCAGGAATAAAGCGATTTCTTTCTCTTCTCTGTGTACCAACAGGGCCAGAGCTGAGCAGCCCCAGCCTGCCTGGATGATGTACAGGGAGATATTTTTGGTCACAGAATCCGGAACATGTTCCAAGAGACTGGACCGAATCAGGAGAGTAGGGTTCAGCTCACCCTAATTAACAGCCTTGGGAACACACAGCACAAAAGCCGCACTTGCACACTTTGCTACTCCAATTTATGCAACACTTAAATACCAAGGTGCCATACAAGATTAGGGAATCACTACACATTAAGAATCAGCAGAGAGCCATGTATGTCCCACTCAAAGTGCTGCAGTATGCTTTGGACTTCTGGTGGTTTGTACACTTAGCATCCAAGCTGCGCATTTCCTCCAAGTGATGCACTAATAACATTATTGCTCCTTAATGGCACTTTTGATTATATAATTATGTCAGAAGCCTTATAGACATGGAAAATATATATGTACTGGCATTTAATTGCTTTATGATCATGACTATAATCACAAATGAAGACCTTCCAGAACTGAGAGCCAACTGAGGCTTTTACTCATCTGGATGTACCTATCACCATAATAAACACTCCTTGGAAGTCTCCCATGTGCTCTGCTGTATTTTAAGTATTAGCTATCAAAGAGACTCCTTTATGCATTTTGAACGGGTGGTTGCTTTGGTACAGAGCAATTTCCATTTCTCAGGATGAAGCCCACTGTGGCAGACATAGGCATTCCCACACAGCAGCTTCTAGGACACCCTTTGAGGCAAGCTGGCCATCCCATACTCGGGGTACCACTGGAATTGTGCTGCCTGAGCTATGGCAGGTGCTTTTGCACCTTCACAGCTGCAGATGAGCTTTGCCCAGCAAACACCCTGCACTGGGGCTGGCTGGAGCCAGCCCAAGCTTGCCCACATGCTTACGCCCAGCCTGGCAGGCGGTTCCCCGTCTTCTCAGGCCTCAACAGCATCCCCATCCCACTGTAAGCATGGACCCAAGAGCAAGTCCATGCAAGTCAATGGCAAGGAGCCAGGCAGTACTGGTGTCTCAGTAAAAATGTTTCAGGTTGAGCTCCCAAAAGACCACATAAATCGTTAAAAAAACATAAATAAATGTATTTACATAGAAAAATCAAAGCTCCTGAAAGAAAAAACAAAACACCTCCACTATAATGCACGGAAACAGGATTATTTTTAAATTAAGTATGGCTTGCATACATAGTAGGAAAAAAACTAAGTTCAAAATCCATAATTTTGAAGAGCTCAGTCCTTGGAGTTGGATCCCATTTTACAGAGCTGTAATTGAATAGCAACTTTTCCTAGATGAAAAACTGGGAGAACTCTTTTCAAGGCTATTTGAAGGTAAAAATTATTTTGCATGAAAGCAACAATTAATTAGCACTCAGCAAGGTTCCCTCTACTCTATGCTGTGAAGTAAAAGCAGGTCACTTCTGCAGCCCCTCACACCTGTTACAGGTCACAGATCCTTACCTGAACACAGTATCTTATTTGCTGTTTCAGCACCTCAAGGTTAAAGCCTGTTTTCCTTTCAAAAAGAACAGAGAGTAAGTTTTGCTTTCTGAATATGACTGTACCAAGGGAGGGAATCAGAGATGCTTCTGTTGGAGGGCTGGAAAAATTCAATCCCTGCTACAAAACTCATATGTTTTTTAAAACTAACCATTTGTTCTGAGTTGTGAGAGGTACACCCCAGATCCCAAGGCTGGTGCAATCAGCACAGCTTTCTTTAGGCTGCACACAAAGCCTGCACGTTCCTCTTCACATCCTTTTCCCTGGAAGGACACCTTTAATGGGAAGGCCACCGTGTTCAACCTTCTTTAAGGTCTTGCTTGGAGAAGATGGATTCTTCTCTGTCTTTACTGACTGAGACAGGGGGCAATCTCCATTTGATTAGTTAAGACAGCTGGCTGCCAGATTTATTTGTATATCAGTATTGATGCTGCTCCACATTTAGTGTAAATGTAATTATCATTAGGGCACTCAGAGCTATCAAATGAGAGTACTTCGAGGAATGTCAATGCTTAACTAGAAATAAATGCATCCACACAGACACAGAGGTGGACTTGGAATAAATTCTTAGGCTCTTTTCCCCACCTAATTTCCCTGTATCCATCTCCATTCTTACTTTCTCACACTTCTGTGGGTTTGAATTCTTGTCCCAGCTAGCTGTGCTATAAGATGACCAAAATTTCACCCATTGCTGGATGTCACTTCACCTGGAGCTGTGATAGCCCTCATGAAGTTGATAACATGACACACAGAAGAGTCAGGAAAGGCTCCAGTACCATTTCTATCTACACCCAAAAACCTCAGCCTTCTATCTGGAAAGGAACTCAGTCCAGTTCCTCCCTGTAAACCCATACATAACTACGCAAGGCTGCTGGGTCAAAAGGCTTGGAGAGGTATTCATAAGAAACCTGGAGCCCAAAGAAATGTCTAGGAAGAAAGCTAGTAATATGTGGGAGAACTCGAACTGTTGTGAAGCTACCCCTCAAGGAAGATTTAGGAACTGGGCTGCTCAGTGGTCATACCCCAGGCTCTGTCAATACCAAACACAGACACACTGGCTAGGATATCAGACCATGATATGTGAAGAAATAAAGTCTACCAGGAGTTTCCTGTATGACTCTGTGCAAGTTTTAGTTGAGACTCATTTCACTCACCCTGAGCATAGACAGGAGAGCCTGTACCAGCCTCTGCTACCAACAGACACACATACCTTCAAGAAGCATTTAGACCTGCCTACCTGGAGAGGACAAACATCTCCCTGATGACCAGAAGGGAAGCTCAAAAAACTAGCACCCGCTACATCCCTCATGGCTAACTCTGGAGAAGATAAATACCTCAACCAGGAAAGGGGGGCAGGAGCAGTGCCTGCTCTCCACCGGAGCTGGGAGGCCAAGCAACCCAAGATGGATTATTAAAGGAGGTTAGTGGGCCAGGTCTCCACAGAGCTCCAAAGTACTGCCAAGCTGTCTTCTGAAGATACAGCTTCTTCCAAAGAAACAGACCTGCAAAGACTGAAACTAGACCCCCCAAGCCAGATCCCCCCCTACTTCACTCTGGTCAAACCAAACCACCACCAAAACAGAGTAACCAAAACAAAGACTCAAAGCTGCCTTGCTCTACTCTAGCACTTTACTCAGGGAAATGACCACAGGCTGCAAACCAAAGATGATTTCCAGCTTCAAAGAAAAAGCAAGAATTTAATAAAGCCACTAGAGCTTCTTTCATTGCACTATTAGTTAAGACTTTTTGAATACATAAATGAGAATTATTTGACTGACAGCCTCTTTATCAATAGTATAATCAGCTTTCTATTGTTGGAATAAGTCATTTATTTCAACAGTAGAAACATTTATTTTAGCTGTAGAAATATAACCCTATTTATTTCCAATCTGCAAAGTAACCCTTGGTAGTATAAATGAATTTAAAGAGAAAGGAGATTTCTTATCTGCAGAAAGCAGCAACAACACTAGCAGAGGACAATGGGCTGCATTTTTATTAATGCAAACACTAACCTTCTATTTCCACACTTGAATTTCTAGCCTCAGAACAATATTAATGCCTACAACAGAACTAAATTTATTATAATCATACATTATTTAAGTATTGGGACATTTATCTATTAACATATCCTTTTACCTCCTTAACGTTAATATTCTCAGCCTGCTCACAACTTTCAAGGGCAAGTCTGCTTCACCACCAGCTGTCATCATTAAAAAATTCTTTGTATTTATAAAGAAAATGAAAAGTAGCAAGCTCTGTCACAAAAGCTAGACAGAGAACATACTTTTGCATACAGTCATGTGCTGATTCCTACTTGACTGAACGCGATCATATTTTTAGGTACTATAATTAATAGCTAACAGCTTTAAAAGTCTCACTAAATATTCATTATTAGAGGGAAAATTGAAAAGGTCTAATCCATTTTAAATGTCTCTGACAACTGCCATTAAAGCATCCTTCTGCAATTTGTCACAGATATTTATATTTAGTCAGCAAAGAGATGGATCGTAGGAGTCCACATCCTGTGTTGTTCTTCCTCTTTGTTAAGTATGCGCAGAAAAGGTGTCAAATGTTATAAAAACACCTTACACCTTTCACTCCTCTCCAAATTCGGGTACTGGTGTGTGACAGGGAGTGTGCCTTCTGCTAAGGAAGAACAATGCTGCCAGCCCTTAATGCTGTACATTGTGTATATATATTTAATTTTTTATTAATTTATTTTAAGTGCTGCCCACAGGACCATGGGGATGAGTGAAGCAGCAGCACAGGAACACAGAGCCACCACTTAATTTCCTGCTGCTTGGCCAAAAGGGACCTTTCCCTCCACACAGGCAGAGCTGGCTTCACCAGGAGCTTGGAGCTGCCCTTCTTTCCTGGCAAGGCTCATTCTCCTAACAGCCCAAGAAGATGCTGCAAATGTCAATCCTGCCCCTAAACAATAAAACCCAAGCTTGCATTTTCATAACAATTAATACTTTTTCCCTGTTGCTTAATATAGGCTTCAAAAGCCAAGGGTTTAAAAGTTCATTTTGCAATTAATTGAGATTGTTTGGCTCTAGCAAGAAGCTTTACTTGGCCTTGAAATCGCCTACTTTCAAGTCTGATGGAAATCCACTCTACATAACCAATGTGTGATTTTCCAGTATATATTTTTCAAGGATTACAATTTAGTTTTAATCCTTTTCTCATAAAATTCACTTGAAAATTATGCTGCAAACCTGCAGTGAAGCACAGAACTACTGTGAATTCTGGAGGCTCAGGGTGCCCGGTACAAGTAACTTAAGTGGCACGGACCACTCTTACCATCACAGCATTCTCAGAAAGCTAAAACTCAATTTTTCAGACTGAAATGCACAACTGGCAGTAATCCATAATCCTGACACAGTGTCATGGGTGCCAGAGGGCCTCCAGTGAGTGCTGCCTTTGCATTCTGAAAAATGTTTTATGAGCTCAAGACCCCAGAATTAAGTATCTTTACTTTGCAAGTAAATGTTTAAAAAAAAAAAAGCAGCAAGATAAACAGATGAGCCTACCACATGTAGAGCTGATTTCTTGCAAATGATCAGGTTACCTATTAACAATATTGTAGAATTAAGCAATAAGGAGATATTTACCGCCCTGGCAAAAGATGGACTGTGTTGTAGTGAATTAGGTCCCCAATCAATTTCCTAATTGCCAGACTGCAGTGTTTACTAACCTGATTCCAGAATTACTTCATTCCCTGCTCTAAGTAAAAACAGAAACCACCTATTAGTTATTTAACAAAGAAAGCTGCTGATGTAGCTCCATTTAGCATAAGGGCATGATTTTATCTTTACCTGCAAAGAAGATGGAGGCACAGAGCTCCTTACGTACAGCTATCATCTCCATTGTCTTTCCGTCACTAAAGCAAAGAGGGAAGCAAAAGGGCAAGCCTGGAGCAGCCTAAACAGGATTCTTCTTCCCCAAACACTGTTGTAAAAATCAAACATTAGTTTTAAAGGAGAGTCACCACTGTGATCTTGAATGGAGAAGTACAGAGCTGGTCACAGCTAGCATTTCATTAACATTTAACAAGGAACTGTGATCTGGAACGATTTCTCCAGGTAAATGCTGTAGATGCTTTCTCTTAAATAAGGTTATGGATTAAAGAAAAAGAAAAAAGAAAACAGGAGCACTATAGCAAGTATTCTTCCAGACAGAAGAATTTTGAAGTGGTGCACAGATACCTTGTGCACGGTTTTTCAGGCATTGTAAGCTTAATACTTCTTAAAAAGAGATTAAAATCTCATCACATGAACCAAGCAACTGAAACCGAAGCAGTTTTAAGGTAGCCACAAGTCTGTACTATTGAGCAGGGGTACAGTGAGATGACCTCCCGACATCCCATCCAGCTTCAGTCATTCTTTGATCCCAGTTTCATTAGGGTTGCAGATGCTGGTAAACTGACTGCCATTGCTCCATGCTCCTCTACGACACTTTCTCCAACTCAATTTATCCAGGCCTTCCAAGACAGACACAGCATAAAAAGAAACTCAAACAATAAGAAAGCTGGAACTCCGGACAATTCCACTCTTTAGGCATTCTATTATGACTCTAGATGTCAAAACCTTAAAGAAACCATACTTGGTGAACGTGCAGCTTCTCAGATAACCCCAAAAAGGAGGACTGAATCCTACTGAAACACGACCATATCAATTTTCTATCAATATTGAAAAATTAAAACCTAAAAATACAGAAATTCACTCATTCTAGCTTTGGCTCTTCTCCTTATGTCTTCCATCTGTTGGTACCCACATGACATCACAGCTGGATTAGTGCTTCATTAGTCCAGAGACTATGTATCTTTCTAGGGGTTTACACTGTGCTCAGCAACAAAGCTCTGAGACAGTATTTCAACACAACATTATTTTTACTTAGATAACATCAACATACTAAACCTGGTGGAAACTTATTAAAATTCTATATGTGCTACTACCACTAAACCATCACTTCCACCTATTCCTCTCATTGAGGTCAAATGTCTGTCCTTCCCTACATCAGTTTTCTTCTGACATCCCATAATGACTCGGGTGGGAACATCACACAGCATGTTAATTTCCAAAAGAAGTGAGAAACATTCAAAAACAAGAATAATGAAGAATTTTTTAAACATCATGAATAAAAACTAAGATGAGTGAAAAGTATTGGTCCCAGAGTAGAATTTATGAGTAGTCTGGCAGCTGGCATGTGAAGCTTCTGCCCGTTATGATTTTTAATGTCCTAGCTAAGATAGAACTAGAGAAATTAGAAGTAGGCAAGAACAATCAGACCAAATAATGCATTCCCCACAGATACAGGGTGGATACAAACTGGGTAAGGAGAAAGCATCCCAGTACACAATGGCAATACCCTTTACCTGTAAGTCCCACTTGATGAAAATCGAACATCTCAGTATTATAATATACAATAAATATTATCTGAGAAATACAGAAAGACACGTGAACAAGAATTTCAACTGTTGTCTCTATTCAGGGACACATAATGGGAGGAAATTTAAAGATGAAGAGAGCTCAAAATTCTCTAACATGACTGGTAATTCCACCAGCCAGAAAAAGATTAAGTCACACACAGCAAAACTGCATCTTCATCAATTAAATGTGTCCAGGGAGCTATCATAAACCAAGATGGCTACTTGGAAACAGTAGTCTGTCTGTCCTCTAACATAGCTCTAAGAGCTATTCTTGGAGAACGTGCTTAGACACGTACTCACCTTTAAGGACACAAAAGTTCCACTGCAGATCACACTAGTGCACAAAGCCTTAACCATCCTCCTGGGACTGCAACTGCCCACCCAGCCCCCACAAGAGACACCAAGCTGTCAATGTTCACCTTGCACCATGCCTGTTCATCATATCTGGAATTCGGTAACCTTTTCTCAACACTTTCACCAAACCAAAGGGTTTGACCCCAAACCAGTTCATGCATTAACACACAAATTATACATGTAGGTCACCTAGACTCTGTTTTTGAGAGGCATAAATTCTTTTTATAAGCTCTATGATGACATTTCAAGAATATAGCAGCCTGAAACAGAGCATGTAAGAGGAGAGAAGGCACTGTGTAGCTCCATGGTCATTCTGCCTGGTTTGATGTCTGGCTAAAACCTCATCCCAGGGAAGGAAAAACAAACAAAAAAACAACCCTACCAACAAGTTGGGGTTTTTTAATATCCAACTCCTAATCATTATCACCTGCTAGAACAAAAAGTTTCAGGTGAAAATTATATTGTTAAGTCCAACAGCTGGCTTTGAACATTTCAGCAGCACCTCTAGCTGCAGAGATAATGGAACACCCTCCTGGAAGGCTCTCAGACAGTAGGATTTCAATGATAGAAGCTCAAACACCTCAAACACCTTTTTCCCCAGGTACCTCTCAGGCAGTTTCCCCGCAGATCCAGACCTGGCACTAGGCACTGGGATTCTGGAAGAGAGAGTGATACAAACTGCCAGAAAAATTAGCACAGCGACAGAGCTGACAGACACAAACATGCCATGCAGACCTGCTGGAGATATATCTGAATATATGACAATCCCTCTCCAAAATAATGTCTGGAGTCAGCAGCATGCAATGCGACATCAAGGCTTTCAAGCCAACAGGGAGCAGGATGCTGGGCTGAAAACAGCAGGTTTTGTTTCATTGTACCGTGTCACCACACTTGGGTATTCTGTGATGAGCACCCAGAGAAACATCCCTCAACAGAAGCCAACACTGCACCACATAGCTAGGAACAAGCAACAGAACCAGCTCAGGGCTCTGGAGTCTGCAAAGGCTTTGTCTAATTTTTAAAACACGTGTTGTTCCAGATCACTGGACATGCTCAAAGTGGTCTGGATTTTTTACCTTTCAAACACCATACAGCAGCAACAAGGGCACAATTACCAGGCAGACAGACAGCAACATTTGTCAAGAGATTTCTACTGAAGAAGAGACTAACACACTATCTTCACTGAAATTGTCCCTTTTTAATGTTATTAAGCTTAACTAATTAACTCAATGCAAATACCCACAAAACTACACTTACTTCTGGTAAAGATGCAGTTAACTTGCTTTTAAATTCACTTGGGAAAAAAAAAACAACTGTCAAATAGATTACATGTATGTATTCCTCCAGTTAAATTAAACTTCAGTTAAACTGATGGAATAATTAATCTTAAACGTCGAGAAAATAATAGGAAACATCTCATGTTTACATACAGAAACAAGTTCTGCCAAATCCTAAACTACGAGTTTCTGTCGAACATCTGCCTTCACGCATGGTTAAATTTCATGGTTACTAACAATTTTAAATTCAAAATTTTCAAAGAATTTATTGTTTTGCATAATTAAAAAAGTATTACTTATAGCACCCTAGGGTAGACATGGTGATCCACAGACAATCAGACTTTTAGGAGATTATGGGTTCCAGCTGTTTGCCTTGCCTAGTAATCTCCCTAAGGTGCTGTTTCCTCATGATACCAGTAATCACTTTTCATGGGTTTACATAAAAGGTGCTGTATATCATCAAATCAAAAGGAGGTTATTGCTCTCCTTGTTATGCTGAGGATGTGGCTTAATCCTAAAGACAGAAAGGCAAAATAAAACATCCATTTTTACACTGCCATTGACCTATTAGTTTTTATTCAGTACATTAAAACCCAACAAGCACTGAAGTTGCCCATTAACGAGTTGGCTTCACCCCTACATACCAAATCATGTAAACATAAATTTTCAAGTTATACTCAGGCTGAACAATACAAAGCCATGACTTGTCAACACACTCAGTCTTATTAGATTCACTCAGCAACAACCTCAGTCACCATGTTTATTAAAATACAGACCGTTCTTGTATCCTGGTGAAAACTATGGGAGATTTGCCACGGCAGAAATTCCCACTGCCCTGGAAGATCTCTTGAAGCTGCAAGTGAAAGCTTAAGCATTTCCTTTCTCTGCATCTGACACGTAAACCTTGCATCACTTCTGAGGCACCAAAAGCAGTCTACAGTTAAGTTCATATAGTCGTAAAAACAGAACACAAGAGTTTGTCCTGACAGCTCACTCCTCTGGTCTGCTGTCAGCAGTTTCCCTGGCTGAAGCATCCAAGCTACCGCCAGATCACAAGAACTACATGACCTTCCTAGAAGTTGGAGCTAGGGACTGCCAGAGTGTCTGTAAGCCCAAACCCAACCATCCCTAAGCCATTTTCCACTAGCTCCAGCTGAAAGGCTGAATTTCAATAAAGTTATATTGATTTACAGTAGAAAGGAAACTGAATATTGGGAAACACCACCATCCACCCTTGGGGGAATGCCCAGGCACTGAAAATTGTTCTGGTCAGCAAGAACTAAATTAAAAACCACCAAAGTCTTAGACAAACACAAAGTCCACAGCAAACTTCATCTCCCTCACAAAGAAAAGCGCTGTACCAGTGCATCAGGCCTCATGAAAGGGCTGCTGCTTCTTCAAGCCAAGACAAGACCCACCAATATCCCAAAGTACTGCTGTTCACCAGAAAACCATTCACAGTTGTGTAGCTGGTGCACTGAGCTGATCTAAAGTTATTTTTTCAATTATTATTCTGCAGCAACATTTCTCTCCACCTTTACCAAACTGTGCTGCATTTTGACACCACTCAAAACTTCTAATTAATAGATACCCTTTTTGTGAACAGTTTACTGCTGCTGCTCCATTAGTCTATGGCTGCTGAGAAACAATTTATTGCTTATACTCAGAATTTTAATATTGTAATTCAAGACATGTTATGATTGCAGCTTTGTTGCAAGGTTTCCTTTTTGTTCTTTGTAGGAACTCAACAGTCTGGCATTTAAAAAGGTCTTTAAAATAGAAAACCTGCAATCTAATACAGAGGTTGTCTTAGGGACAACCACCTACGGAGTGGGAAGGACGAAAATAGAGTTTGGATATAAAACTCTTGAAATTCTGTGGTCTAAATAGGCTTTCACTGGCATTAACACTAAATATATGACCAGAGAATGTGAAGAAACTACATTTGTTAAAAAAACCAAAGTAATAAGATATTTCATGAGAACACATGGTTATCTTCAAGGATGATCTACCCATGTCTGCATACAGTTTAGTAATTCAAACTACAGCTATTAATCTCCAACAAATCCGTTTGTAAAACATCCTGTCTGCACGTATATAGGTCTTTTCACTATCGGAACAATCTTCTATTAAGCCAACAATTATGATAAGGATCATCATTAATGTCTCTACACATTGATAGCATTAATGAAGATACTGGAAGCAGTGATCATTTGGTACCTGCAAGTTCAAAGGAAACTGTCCAGCAGCCATTCTTCAGACGGGAGTTCATGTGGACATCTTTATTAAGATTAAGCTACACATCCCATGGAGAAGGTGCCAGAAAAGCCAGTTGGAGTGAACAGCAGCTGATACACCCGAGGCAGCATACCTGACACTGACAGGCACTAAGGGAAGAGGATGAGCCCCGGCTAAGGAAATGTGCTTGGCATTTTGAGCAAAAATGCAAGTCAAGTAACATGGATTTTGTAATTTCGTATCTTCTACCCATCTCTTTTAGCATAAATGACTATCCAGCTGCAATCAATGAGGAGTTCAGCTGCTGACTGCAGCGGAGCCAAGGCTTCGCTCATGATGTGTAAGCACTACAGACTAAAATGCGGATTTTAATTGTATTTCCTGAGAACAGGCGACAAAGACAGCACACACAAATTGCAGAGTAACTTGAAAATTCATATAATGAAACTAGCTGCCTTAAATTAACAGAATGCAATCATTCTGTCATATAAACGTCTCCTATTACTGCCATAGAGGCCACATCCATCAGCAGCTTCCCAGAGGGCCACCAGAGCACTCGCAGCCCTACAGAACTGCCCAAGGGCCCTGGGAGCTGCAGGTAAGAGCAGGCACCAAGGGCACCAGTCCTAAACACTAAACAGCCCTGACTCCAAAAACCCCATTGCCCCTCCTTTTCATGCCCCTGCTAAAATAACGGCAAGAAGTTTTGTGACTACCAGGCACGTTGGAGTCTTTTTTTTTAAGATACTTTGAAAGCAGCAGGGGAAAAAACAAAACCAAAGTCACACACACACCAAACCCCAAACAAACAGATAAAAGCACTCACCATATTTGGTGTCAGTCTTTACTGTCAGTGCAACTAAAACTCTTCAAAATAACGAAAGCTACACAAATGTTATTAGCAAAAATTTCACACTTTTAAATGGATATTTACAGCTTGAAACAGTCTTTTAATTAATTACTTTTGCTATTTGCATCTGATGGTTTTGGGAAATGTTGAATTCAGATATTACACTATCGAGGACCACTGGCTGTAGTCCAATAAGAAACTGAGATCAGACTAGTTAAATTAGCCATCTGTCCTAAAAATCCACAAAAACAGAACTAGATTTTAATATTCTTTCAACCCAATCTTAAGTGAAAGAAGAACTCTATAAAGGCAGCAATTGAGGTAAGGTAGACTCCAGGAAGTTTACATCCATCTGTTTATAGTGAACCTTAGTCAATACTTCAACTCTGTAACTACAAAAAACATGTCCTAGATATGGTGTAAGGCAGCCACACACAATAACAACCACATTTCAGTCTTTAAATTGTCATAAAAATGAATTAATGAATTACATTTGTACCAGTTACTGTTCTAGTTAAATTATTACCAGGAGAGTGGACTTGTAATGTGCTGATTCCTGTTCTCATTACAATCCATTCTCACGAGAACTTATAATCAGAATTTTAATGCCTCATTCATTCTGTGAAAGATAGCTGTAAAAATATATTAATTTGACCTTCTCAAAATTTTGTTATTTGATTTGGTGCCTATTCTTACTTGCTACTACCTACAGCTCCTACACTTGCTCGCATCCATAAATCAACAGAAGGTGCGGGTTATGTCAAGAAGACGACTTTCCTATTGTTTTTTTCCACCCATGGTGAGGAGTACAGTCTTACAACACCCTTTCGATACCATACGCAGGCCAAACAAAGCAACTGCCTTAAGCAATCATTACACTTTGAGTAAGGCTCCATCAATTGTAAAGGGACAGTGACATCCTCAAAGCACCAAGAAATACAGTAAACCCCATCGACAGCAGAAACAGCTGAGGAGCCCTTCCGATAGAATCCCAGAAGGTGACCCAAATCAGACACCTATCTTGAGACAAAATGAGTATCTCTGGATACTCCTACTCCCTGGTGCTTACTACAACAGGAACCTTGAAGACTAACTTCGATTACAACATAAAGGTGGCTTTAATCCTTCTAATTGTCTTTGCTTGTGAAAACACAGCAAGAAGCTGAGTTCCCAGGGACCTGGCATTAACCTGGTAACACTTCTATGCCGAAACAGACACAACAACCTGTTCCTGAGGAGCTGGTGGGACACAACCAGAAAAGACATGACTATACTAAATGGAGTATTTTATCTCTTGCCAGCAGCCCCTGGGGACTACTCTCTCTCGTGACCTATGCACAGGCTTGGAATCATTACACCAACCCTCTGCCCACCGAAATATTCCTTGATGACTTCATATGAATTAATCTTAATTTCACAGCACACAAGGGTGCTAAAAGCAAACAGATTCATCAGACAACAGAACCTGACCTTTATTTCAGAACCGATACTGCACTGATGGTCTCACTGCTCTCTAAATCTGGTGTTAGACTACACAGCTTGTGGCATCAGTGACAGGCTGAGGACCACCAGCCCAAAGACCCAACATCCAGGTGCTACCTTTCAAGCAAACAACGATCGGCGTTTACAGGTTTGGGGTGCTTTATGTGTCACCAGATCCCAGATGCTAATTTTTTCCATTGGGGTGTTCATACTGAACAACACAGCACGTCACCTTTCAGTCACTGACTAAACACTCCTACGGATCCCACTCAGCCAACATGCTATTAAAAGTACACCCAGCTAATTACCTGTGTGCTATCCAGGAAGCATGCTGTAAAATCCAACTGCTGCTCCATAGCATATACTTAACTAAGAACTGATACTTTTTCCAGCATCACGTCAGACTGGACCACCAGGCCACTCTGGACTCTGAAGTCAGCCTCGTACAAGATCAGTACCGTCCCCTCCGGGAGAAGAAATGAAACGTACAGTGTCAGGTAAGCCTTTTATTCCTCGCCTGGTGAAGTCTTCAGATTCTACTCATCCTGCACAATTCAACCTTTCTGTTCTCATGGCAGCCTCAGTTGTGATTTCCCCTTTTTATCTGCCTTGTGAGCAAAAGGCTTCTCCTGTACAGCCATCTGTGATTACAGATAAACACACACGAAAGGAATTCAGACAGAAACACACACACACAGAGGCTTGCACACACTTCGGGAGTTCCTGGTTCAATTTCAGATGAAGTTAGGCACAAACCAAAACTGTGAGAGTAACACTTGAAGCAGTCAGCTCCAACCTGAACTTCAGTGATTACACCATTGATGGATTTTGGTTCCCGAGTTGCTTGAGCACTTCTGAAAATTACAACCATTCTACCTACCTCATCATTATACGGATAAAAGTTGTTTGAGCCAAACCTGACTGCACTTCCCATCATATCCATCACGCAGCTGACAACAACAGCGCTCAGCCCCAAACAAGGACAGCAGGTGAGACTGATCCCTCCTGTCTCCAGTGATTTGTTGCTCAGAGGGTTTCAGAGGCATAAGTCACATCTTGTACACAACACTGCTCAGCAACCCAGCTCCTCTGGGTACACATTTGAGTAACTACACACACCAGCTAAGAGAACTCGTGAACTTCCTTCTCTGAGGCAAAGCCCCATCTAAATTTTTTGTCCATGTCCCAGTGCCTTACTGACTTCCCCGTTTCAGATATGTGTGCATCCTACTTCTAGAGACACATCATTGTGGTTTGGTGTCTTTTATGTAGCTAACGAAAAAACCCTGAAAGTTGTACTGTGCAGAGAGGATGTTCCTGTTATCACGTTACTGATCCAATGAAGGCAACAGCATGCAGTGTTGTTATAGCGAAGCTGTTACGACCTTGAAATGTTAATTCCCAGAGACACGAGGGATTGGAGATGTCAGCATGGCAATGTTTTTGGCTTCCACAGGGGACGGAGCACGTTCACAGCTCTGCTCTTACAGCAACCCCTACAGTTAAGCGCACGGAGTGGAACTGATGCCTGTCTCCATAGAGACCTCCTGTCCTGGTTTCGAAAACGGAAAGAAAATGGGAACTATGACAACAGACAAACCTGTGGGATGAGAAGGCGTAAACAAGTCAGCAGGAAGCCCACGGTAGTACATTGGGGCCAAGCCTCATGTTTTCATTGTTAGCTGATATTAACATAAACAGATAACTAGAAGTATCAGGGAACTGAGCTGCTTGTGTAACCAGCACCAGCAATCCCAGATCCACAGCATCACGGGGCTGAGCCACACGACAGCAGCTTGACATGTGTCCAGACACTGGGTATTCAGAGACATGAGGAAATACCTCCATTTCCTTCATAAAATCGCAGTCCCAAGTCCTGCTGTGTTATTGCTGTCGTCTTGCCATCACACAGAGGATGAGACACAAATGTTTAAGACACTACTAGACTTAGCACAACATCTTTACCCAAGATCATTAGATGTAGAAAAATGAAAGTTGCAAAAGAAGAAGAGAATCTTAATTTATTGCACCTTTGAGACAACTTAAACCAATCTGATGACACTGCTCTTCTAGACAGAAAATACCACTGCCTTCTCTTGCTTTCCTACACTCCTCTCCAGATTAAGAAAACTCTTCCGCTTAAGGGCAGAAAAATATTCAAGACCTTTAATAGAAAGCATCCCTATCTAAAGAACACCCTTGATACTTGTAAAGCATTTTCCAAAATTAATTTGCTCTAAGGATGATAAAGTCAGCTCTTCATTGTTTTATTATAAAGTATCCAGAAGGCCATTACGTCCAGCACACAGGGATCCATCCCCTGGATGGTAAGAGAGACGGCAACAGGCAGCTATTTGACAAGTCCTGGAAGAATTAGAGCTTGTAATCAACTTCAGGTCAATTTTTGTGGATATAGCCTAGATGCATGGGCTTGATAACGTGCTATATCTGTCTCAACCTCATTTTCTAAGTAGTAGTATTAGATGGGGTTTATATATATATATACACACACACAGTGTTTTCCAGTGCCTCCTGATTGCACACCTATGGCCTTTTCCTACAGAAGGAAAACCACAGCACCATCACCAAGGCATGATCTCATAAGGCAGCCACCTACAATGAGAAGCTCTGTATAAAAGAAGGCTTTACTGGGAACACAGGGCCTCTGCAAGGCAAAAAGTTTTCCTGTCCTCTGTACTAATCTCCACATAAGTGTCAGTGCTTTGTATTTGCTCTTTAGATGTTTTGCTGTTCTGCCAACTTCACTGGGTGAATGCATTAGCATCTCACCAGCTCTTCCCAAACACACACTCACTCCCAGTTCAGAGAATTACCATCCACTAACTCTCCCCATCACAATGTCACAAAAATCAAGTAGCATGGGTTCAGCAGCAGCGCACTGTCCAGAGCTGTGCGTGCAGAAACACTCTGTACTCACGCCACTGTCAGTAATTAAATGTGCTGTTCCCATCTGGGACACAAATCTTCCCTGAGTTTGCAACAGAATCTCTTTGTCTGATTGCACTGATAGATGGAGATGATGTTCTCCTCATTATTATACACTTCAGATAACAACATAGATGGAAAAGGACCACAGCCAAAGAGGTCAAATTTTCATATAATAAACAATATATTGCCTAAATATTTAGCCTCCTGCATCCTGGGATGCCCTTTTGTACCTACATGCTGCAGTACAAAGAGTATTTTACAGATTTAGGGATGGGAGGTTCATCATCTGATCAAATACTGGAATTAATTTACTTTTCTATTTTACTAGTAAATGAGCAAGGCTGGATAACCTGCACAAAGACTCAACACAGATCCTAATTATAAAGGGACTCATTTGAATTTATTTTTTTCTAGCCACAGACGTCCAGGTGAAGATATGCAAGAACTGCTTTCCCAACGCCTCCACTGAACAGACCTTCGCACACAGAACCATAGCACAGAGTTAAACATACAGAAGGACATTTCCAGGTTTGCTTAAGCACCAGCAGCACCAGCAAGCAGGTTACCTGATAGCTGCCCCACAGAGCCGTGCGTGAATTTAGCCACAAATGCCATGACAAGATAAGGAAGCTTTATCATCTCGGGCCCATACGGAAAAGCTGCACAAAAACCTCCTGAGGTCACACGTGTAATTGATAGGCCTTGGAAAAGGGGGTGCTCAGGGCAAGTGTATGATCCCCACACAGCAAGAGCCTGCGAGGAGGTAATAGTGTGCAGCCAGGGAGAGAGACCACAATAAAGGAGGAACCCATTATATCAGATCTAAGCCATATTCCAGAATGCAAATCAAAACACAAATGGTAGATGATCCATGACACAGACTCATTTTTCACGGGTTCGCAGATAAGGAGCTATTGAGGCAGACAAAGCACAGCAAGAAAATTTATATTTTTGAGAGAAGTACTTCTCTTGCAAGTATGAGTGAGAGAGGCAGGGCGCTTGAGACCAAGCTTCTTACCCCTTCCCCACCTTTTTTGTTTGTTATTAAAGGTCATGTTTATAGGCATAATCATCAGTCAGCTATTTCAAGAGCTTGAAAGCCATACAATTAGCTGTAAGCACACTTTATTGTAAATAAACTCAACCAAAAGGCTGTAAAAACAGTTCCAATGCTGCTCCAGAGTCCGTCAGAATCAAAGACTCCCAGGGATTTCAACAGGCATCTCATCAATCCCTTTTCACACCAGTGATGAAGCCAGGGAAAATAAAGTTATAGTTTCACATTTAATTTTATTTGTTAACAAGTTCATTTTCTATCAACTATTGCAATGCATCAATGACATGACTACCCTGCTAAATCATCATTGCCAAAGGCAGCCCTGCCATACCTTCAGCAAGCATAGTGATTTATCAAAAGTCGCTACATTTTTCAATGGAAGAGGGAATGCCTGCAAAAAAATGTAACAGCTGATGAGTTTCTTTCCATTTTCAGCCCTTCCCCCTACAATACACCAGCTAAACATTTATTTAGTCTCACTTAGAACAACGTGTTTTGTCAACACTGATGAGTTTGAACTACCCAGCAGACACAAGTACAACTGGACTGATTTCCTCCAAATCATCCCAACTCTTGGGGGGGATTATAAAAAAAAAAGAAAATCACAAAATTAACAGTAATTCACAAGTTTGAAGTAACCTGCATGATGTTTTTTCTCAGGTGAAGCTCATGACACTCCAAAGGTAAGATACCATAGCTATAAAAAAGGTAGTCTCTTGATTGAAGGTTCTCTTGTCTCCACCTGTTAATGTCTTTATGTGCAGAACAGCCACATGCCTGAATAATTCGTGATACTCTTTTTGACAGGAATTTTGGGGCAATTCAGCCGCTGAGAAACTTCTAACTACTTCTCTAATTCACATGGGCAAGGGAATTTTCACTCCATGGTACATCTAATGATACTGAAACGGATTACAGACCAACACAAGCACGGTGAACATCTTAAGGGAAATGAGACTTCCGAGCACCATGGAAGAGCCCAAAGTGATGCAATTGCTTTTGTTAATGAATGGTCCATCTGTTAATAGCCAAGACCTGTCTTATGTGATTTATGCCTGTTGATCTGTGATTAGCCACCACCACCGCAAGATTTACTACGGTTCATATTATAATTAGGAATAAATTGACTGCTTATAAGAAGAAACCCACTGAAAAATCTGTAATAACAAGTATGGTATAGACTGCATTTCCTCGGAGCTTTTGTGAGCAACGTGCATTTGTCTCAATCACAGAACTGCATTTTCATGTCAATCAATCACCACATTAATGGGCTACTTCATTTTCCACTGCAAACATGTATTTACTTTGTAGAGATGCTTACAGAAGGTGGGAATCAGCACTTACGTCTCAAAGGGTGCTTCTACTTGAAGAACTAAGAAAGTCAATATTTATCTAATGAGGAGTACAAAAAACACCCAACAACAAAACAAAACCAAACCTGAAGGTAAGTGTTCTCTCTTTAGTAGGTAGAAGGAACAACAAGCAGCCAGTTTGATGGTTTGTTTCACGCTGCCACATCCCTCAAGCACAAGACTTGATCCAGGAACACCATTACCTGTATGTACTGTTTGCCCATGCTGGTGTACTTCAGAAATGCCCTCCATCTACTCAAGACAGTGTAATTTTGTGTTCTCATTCTTTGCAGGAGATTATAGCCAGCTTTGCTTCAGGTTGCAAGTTCACACCATGTGTCCTCTCATTAAGTCTCCCCACTCTTGTACATGGAGTAGCAACACACTAAAGAAGTGCAAAACTGGCTCATGAGAGCACAAGGTGGAAAGCCTGCCTGCCTTAAAAAGCCATGACAACTACTTATAATTACCAGTAAAAACACACACAGCCTGTACCCAGTAACTCTTTATCTAGCAGAAATCAAAATGCAGTGCCCATAGCAGAATGCCTAGAATAAATACATACACTTTATGAAGCTCACACAGAACCACCTTAGGATGCGTGTCCTTAGGTAAACACAGTGTGCTGTTTTACCATTGTTTTCATTATTCTCTGCATACAATACCTCAGACATTAAAAAATCCCAAACTAACAGTGAATGCCAAGAGGGGTGAAAACTCAGACAAGATGACTGCTACCATCCAAACACAGCAAACCCTCAAATGAAGCCGGAAGAGCAGACAAGGTATCACCACCACGTGTGCAAAGACAACCCTCAGGCAGCTTTAGTTAACATCCCAGCAAGTCACACAGGTTTCACACAACAAAGTAAATATTTTCCAATTTAATAAAGCTTGAGTAGTTAGAGTACAGCACCAGCTCCTCTATCACACACTACCTATGCCTTACTCTTGAGATACAGGCCACTTTCTCAGGGAGAAGTAGTTCCTACATGCTTTGCAGTGGTGGAAGCAACAGCATGGTCACGTTTGCAGCACAATCTGCTCAGTACTGCTGCTTTTGTGGAAGTGCTGCTTCAAGCAAGAACACACCAGAGTTGCCCACACAGCCCAAAGTATACAGGCCTCACCAAAAGAGCATCACAGCCCTTTCCAAGTTACTTCAACAATGTCAATCTGCACAGTTGAACACCCCTACTAAGTCATGCACCAGGAACTAAAGCTGAGCTTTAGGTGCTGTGTCCCTGGGAAGGAAAGCAAAGCACCCAAGTGCTTCCTCACAGAAGAGGGACATCTAAAAATACAATACAGAGGAGGCAGCATGCTGAGCATCTCCCCATTCCAAAATATCAAGGAACCAGACAAAACACAGAATTCTGACTATCTTATGGGTGTCCTCAACTGCTTGACACTCACAGTGCCTGGCAGGCACACAGACCAGATCTCCACTTTCCACAGCAAGCACCTACCCCCACAGCACCTGCTGGCCTCCTTAAAAGCAGATCAGCACCCATGCAACCAACCAGGGGCAGCCACCTCCTCATCTCACAGCTGCCCTGAATTTCTGATAGGTGCCTATCAACACTCAACTGTAGAGCAGAGGGTTTCTGCTCCTCCTGACCTGCTCAAAGCTTGGTTGGGGAGCTGAGCCCCTTCTTAGTTCCTCTGCAGATCCTTATGCCCACTGACTGAAAATGATGCTGGGAAGAATCAGGGTCCAGAAACTTAAGGAATCTTAGGGTTAGGCAGAAGTTTGCTTGAGGAGGTAGAGGGTGGTCCCATAAGTTTTCAATTTCCAATGCTAAATTCTACCTCTCTAGTTTATTGAGCCACCTAATCACTACATGCCAGGTCAGAATCACTTCACATGCTGTGAGAAACTGTACATTTTAACCTTTCAATAATGTGTTCTTCTGTTCTTATAGAATAGAAATATGAAACGTGGCTTAATTTAAGGGAATAAAAAGATCATTCACGTGGGAAGCATCAGTATCTTGTTATAATGGGCTTTTAATTAAGCAGACATTGCACAGTGCTTGGTATGATAAAGTAAATGCTGTTAATGTTTCCCCTACCATTGCCCCTACCCTATGAAGCAAAATGCAATCACAAAATCAATTGAGAAAGCAACAACTTCATTGAATTTCCAGATTTATGAAGAGTAACAGACCCCAAAGCTGTGACATGCCAGCAGATGGCAATCTTCAGATATTGTAAAAATGTGTCATTAGCAAATGCAAAATTTGAAATTAAACTGTCTGAGAAAACAAAATAAAACCTATTCACAGACTGAAATCACTGAGAAGTTATTAAAGTTTTGTTTTGCAAATGTCAAGAGGAGGATGGAGAATATCTTGTATTGGCTTAGGTTCAGTCTTCATCCTTAAAAAAAAAAAAAAAAGCAGCATAGAGACAAACATTAACCTGAAAATTGAATCTGTTTTTCTGGACAAGGGAAGTATTTGAAGTTTGCACTAAAACGTTTGTTTCTGGTTCTTCTGAGAGTCCCTCACATGGCCAGTGTTACTTGAGCAGATGTGGCCTTCATCCCGCAGTTGGGTACCTGACCTTCAGGAAGAAGAGTTGGAGGACTACATTTACAGAAACTGAGAAGCCTAAAGTTACACTGCTATTAGGGAATACAACTGTGTACTCAGATTTACTTGTTTAAAATTCAACTGCATCTCCAGCTCATAACACGCGGTCAATACATCATCAGATATGCAAGAGAGTACATTGGTCTATATTTAATTTCAGTTCTTCAGAAAAGCTGCACTTGAAATTCTGATTACTGTTGGTTCTTGATTTTAAGACCTCAGGACATCATGAAATGTGATCACACTTCTAAGAGCAGAAGAAACTCAGAAACAAAATATCCATGCCAATCCAGGCTCAAGGTGCAGCCATGAGAGTGCTGGTAACGTCTATGACACTCTACTGTGTCCACAGATAAAAGACATCCAAACACTCCCATTTTTTAAATTAAAAATCTTTCAAAGACCTAAGTTAAAAAATTAAATACTGCGTGTATTACCAGATTGAAATACTATCATTTACATGAGATTTATTCCAAGAAAACTCCCACATTCACACAAACGTACTTATTTTACTCAAGTCTGATTAATTTTTTTCATATTATTTCCTCTTCTACTTGAAGCAGACCCATTTTATAGAGACATAGAGTTCCACTCTTATTCAGGAATATTACTTCTCTTTTATAATCATACAGGTAAAATCAGAATCAAGCCTAATATAATGCTAATGTGACTCTCAGAAACACCCTTATTGACCATCAGGTCTGCTGGCTAACTCCGGAAAGGTTTTGACTTCTTTAAGAAGCCCAGTTGCTGTCACCACATCATCACAGGGAGAACCACCATGCACTACATTAGCTTTTAGCAACCCCCACTCCACCAAAGGGAATGTACCCAATGAAAATGGGTTCCTGCTGTAGGACCATACCATGAGGTGGAATTACAGCCAAAACTGCATTTGTACAGTACTGCCTGTGATCACCTTAAAAAAAGTCATCTAGGCATAGCTCAGACACAAGAACCCTCCAACCTGCTCCCAGAACTCCCCAAAGGAAACCCTCAGCCTCCAGGGAATGGAAGTGAGACAGTTTATCAACTTTCAGGAGAATGACAGAAATGGAAGCGAAAACAAAAATCCCTAACAGCTGGAACAATTTTCTTGGAATTAGAAAGCCTGACACTGTCACAAAAATAAAACATCTCAGAAAAAATGATGCAAAGGATGTTATTAAGGTAAGGTTTATGAAGTTGGAGAATAATTACAGATAATGTGTATTTATTACTCCTTAGGATCAATCTGTGGCACAGATTTTCCTAGCTGAAGCCAAATGTACAGATACTTATCGTATCTATAGTTATCTTTGTTCTCAACTCCCACTCATCTCCCTAGCGACACTTTACTGTTTCCAGTTGTGATATATCAATATTCTTCATTTTATTTATTTCGGCTTTCCCTTTGTAAGAAAAAAGAGGGAAGCTTATTTTACCTTTGATAACAAGCCCTGCATTTCTCAACAGACCTAAATCCAAGGAGTAAAAGCCCATGCCCAGATTGTCATACCAGGCTACCTACGTAACAGCTAATCCATTTTAAGATCACGGACTAAAACCCTAGAGTTAAAGAAATACCTCTGAAAACTCAATGTATTCAAGTCAGAGGAAAGAGAAGATTCTGAGGACAACTATCTCAGCACAGAGCAGGGGAAGTTAACATCTCTGAAGCTGAAATACTGCACACCTCACTGGGCTCAAAATATACATATGTGGAAGGTTAGTGCTGGGTTTCAATTTATTGAAGCCATAGGAGCAGCTCCATGCACTCCCATCGGTGGCTGGAAGCACGAGTAGAGCTGAGCACCATCACGCTGGGAAACGCTCTGTACCCAACCTGCTCCGACCTGTCAGGGACAGCCAAGTCAGCAGTGCTTCTTGGTCAAGGGCTGCCACAAGGCTTCCCAGACCTCTCCAAACAGAGGTGAACCATGGGTTTGTCTTCCTCCCACTTCCCCAACGTGATGCTGTTGTCCCAAGCTCCCACTCAAAAGTGCAGCTGGAGGTGAGCCCAGCCTTCCCTGGCCCAGGGTGGCTAGGTGATGGTACAAGGTGGTTTGGTGCAGCTTGCCACACAAGAGCTGGGCGACAGGAGCACACCATGACTGCTCCAGAGGCACAGCCAGCCATGAGGCCTTCCTGTGCATGACCAAAATCTCCTGTATGCATGAATAATGCCTTCAGGCATCGCTCTGGGGACTCCATTCTGTCCCACCTCCTGGAGCTCCAGCCCTAGCAATTCTGTACAGGGAAATCGTTTGCGGATACCATCTGCAGCCTGAGTGCTAAGCCCTCCATAGACATAAATGATTTTTGCAGAGTATTTAACTCTTGTGATCTAGACACTTTTGCTTCATTTCATAAATGAGGCAAAAGGCCTCATTTTAATTTTAATTATTTTTAATTCTGAAACTGCAGTTTACCTTATTAAATAATATAGAAGGCATCACTATTCAAAAGCCAAAAGCCAAACACACAGAGGTAAAGACGATGACCATACTGCTTTAACCATGTCCCCTCGTTGTGAGAAGCATGACTTTGTAATACTTGCTTGCTAAAAAAAAAAAATAGGTAAATGACTTTCAGAGGCCATGAGCATCCTTTCTACCTAGCATATGAAAGAGTTCCTAGGCACAAATATGAAATAGCAAAGAATGCACTAGTTATCCTCTTGGCCAAAGCACAGCACACTCAAAATTCACTTCTCCCTGCATTCTCCACTTGCCCTGAGCTACCCTGTCATGCTTGTTTCCATTAAAAAGCATGACAGAGGTGGGGAGGGGTAAAAAAAAAAAAAAAAAGGTATTTTAGGTTTTGAAAGTTATATATGGCAGCATTCCTGCATACTGCTCTTGCTTTGCAAACACAACTTCAAAAAAATAAGTAGCCAGGCAAACAAACCCTCAGTTTTCTTTTGCCAAGAATAGAATCTTAATTCCCTCTGACAAAAGTTAACACAACCTCCCCAAATGTGTTACGAAGTTTCACTACTGAATTTCTTTTTATCATTATATCATTTTAAAAGTTAAGTTGATCAAAACACACTGTTTAAACATGTCCAGGCTGTCTCTAAATCTTGTACCAATTATCCCGCAGTACTCCACTTTTTCAACATTTCCAGGAGAAACATCACCACCTTAAATACCCTCATTCATTCTGAAAATATTCTTATCTCCACATCCTGTAGTGGCACCTAAAATCATTAGAGCTGAATAATTAAAGAGAAGGAAATCCATTCTAGTTTGAAACTTGGAAAATTTAAACCAGCTCAGAACTTGACCCAGAGCTTATTTAGCAGGTCCCCGGCCCCATGAAGCCGTGCCCGGCAGCACTCCGGACAGCACCCTTTTTCTCTTTGGAAATGCAGTCACCCTGACATCCACTCCATTACACAGGAAAAAATCAGTATTCTTGTAAGCCATCAAATAACCAAATCGTCAGCCTTTTCAATGGCTGCCTCAAAATATAGGGCTGTTCTGCTAAGCGCTGACACATATTTTATTTTGCTGCTCTCCATCAGCATGCCAACAGCAGGCAAATCTTTCATGGAAAATAGAAGAAAAACAAGGAGGAAGGGAAAAGAAAAAAATGAAGGAGCCGTTTTCTACATCTGAAAAACTTTTAGAAGAATTATTCTTGAGGAATTAATGGAAAGAAACTATTTTTCATACACAGTATTAAGTGATTAAAAGCTTGTTCATCACTTTGCTTAGTTTAATTTTAGAAAGGCCTACTTGCAGATTCTTTGAAATGCATAATTAATTGATAGCAGCGTGGTTACATCAGTACAGAAGTGAACGATAGATGTGAAGTGGTTTTTCCACCAAAAAAAAAAAAAAATACAAGCAGAACAGGGCACAATTACAATATCCAATTCACTCCGCCCTCCAACCAAGCTCTTTGATCTGCACATCCGATTGCACCATCACCCATAAATATCACTGGCATTAAAATTCTTGCTGGTTTGCGACTCATTTTGACTTGTGCAAGATTTTTTAATTTTTTTTTGTCAATTGGATCTGACAGAAAAATTAAAATAATCCTCTTTTACCTCTGCATTATCCTTTAAGTACTTAAGTTTTAATTATATCTCAAGTCTACCTGAAGACATTTTGGGCAACTTCCAATAATGTGCATAAGCAGTTGAATACAGTGTAAAAGTGCATGTAATTTCCAAGTCCCCAGTTGTTAATGAAATCCCAAACATTCAGATTTTAATTGAACTAGATAAAGATTAAGAAGCTTAGCAGCAGCTGGCATTGCGAATTAGTTCTCAGCAGATTTTTATGTTGTACTCTAAATCATTGCTTTTGTAATCTTCCTAAATTGTCCTTTATCTTGCTAATGCAGATATGATTCTCAGAAAGCATTAGGCTTCCACTGTTCCCATTGCCTGTAAAATCTTGAACTGTAAAATCTTAATAGTCTTTTTTAATAAGTATTATGATCTATATGTATAATGTGCATTCAATAAAATCTTACTGTAATTAGAAGAAAAGTTTTTAGGTTTTTTACGTGACCTGTTTCACAGATTAGATTTATTAAATAGCATAAACTGTTGGAGCCGCTTTAAGACCTATTTAGAGCCGTCTGGCATCAGATGAAAAAACAGTGTTAGACCCAGTGCTTGGGGCTTGGCTCTCCAGGAGGTTCATTAGGAACTTTCCTTCTCCTTCTGGTTCAGAGAGCTCAGCATAAACATAGTTATACCGCTTAAACGCCTCACAATATATAATTCAGCAGTGATCAGGAAATATTTTGCTTGCAAAGACTTTCCAAGACTTGGAGAAAGTATTTGGATTAATGCCTGTGTTAATCATTCTCTGTCCTCTCCCTCCTCCACCGAAGCACGATGCTGTGGAGGACCATGCACACACAGGTTCTTTCTGCAGGACCCGGACTATAAACCCAGAGCGAAGGTCTGTACTTGAAATAACCACAACAAACGCTCTCTCAGGACTTGCTCATGCATTGCAACAGCTCTTAAGACAGTTACAAGTGCAATTATTACTTGCATAGTAAAAGGGGTTATATTTATGCATGTCAGTTTTTCTTACTCACCCTGATGTAAACAAAATTTGAGATCTTGTCTTTATGGGAAATGGGCAGGGGGGAGGGAAATATGAAGACCGTTATTACCATCATCAAAAAGTAAGAAACACTTCAGTCCATTTTTCTCCCTCATTAAAAAATCTAGCTATTTTCCCAGCTAAATGGGATCGGTCTTTCAAGCCTGTTGGTAAGTGACCAACTAATGCAGTTACATACGCACTGAAGAAGAAAATTATGAAGAGGCAACACAGCCAACTGGCATGGAAATGTTGAACAGAACAGAATTTCAGCAGTTCCACTAAGGTCTTTTAACATGAAGAGTCTGGGCCACCCCATTTTTTTCCCTGATACAGGAAATGTTTGGCAGGATGTAACAAACATGAATAGCTTCACCTGTACTTCTGGAATATTTATTTTTTTTTTTAATTAAAAGTGTGGTGGTGTTCAGATGTAACTGATGGCATTTCAGTGCACTCTGTTGCCTCAGCTCCTTCCCAAACGCATTTTTCCTCTTTACCTCAAGCACTGGACGCTTGCTGCCAAATAGTAAGTACGCTCCAGTGTGGAGACGGATGCATTTCAATGAGGAGTAAAGTGATCATTAGTCTATACCTCTCTTCAAAGAATTATGTTTGGTTCAGCAAGCTTTGAGATCTTTGAATGAAAGATGCTATAAGTAGTGCTAAGCAATTTTCTCTCCCTCAAACTAAAATGAAGCTGCTAGCTTTTCATGTCTCTTTAGGCCCCTTATTACTTGCCATTTCCCCTTAGCAATCTTCTCATTCCAAATACTGACATTCTGGCAGCCCAGCTATTTTCAGAAACTATTATCTAACTTTGAGATTGTGATTTTTTTACTAGGTATTTTTTCCAAGCAAGCATTTTGCTACCTAAACTTCAGCAAACTTCCAAGTAGACTCAGAGACAGAAGTCTACTTACCTTGTTTTTTCCTGCCACAAAACAAGGAGGTAACTTCACCATGTTGACTTCTCTTATAAGCCATTTTCTGAAGTACAGCTCCAGTTCTGAGAGTGACTAAGGTAGTTTAGCCTCAATTTTCTGAGCTTTTTTATAAAAGCTTGACAAATTTTTTCCTAACATTAAATAACACATTCTTTGGATGTTCCAGGGGTTTTTAGATGCCTGTTGCTGATTCCAAGGTGCCCTAAATTTAGCATTCATTGAAAAGCCTGTTAAGAATTTTGTCCTTCAAATTACTCCCCTAAGAGCAACGGAAGTGTGCTCCCAGATTGCTTCCAAGGCTGGAGGGTTTCTCTTGCTTCAAGATAACCAGTAAATAAGAACTTTGATCCTCTTTTTTTTTTTTAAATACAGAATAAATTATGCAAAAGAAATTGACACCAAAAGGAATTTCTTTATGGACTTTACTGAGAACATACTCAGCTCCAGCCCTGAGAGTGAGAGTCAGTCATCTCTGCTATGGCCTTACCTCCAAGTTTCATCAAAATTTAGCAATGTACTGTACTGTGAGAGTAAGCGTAGTGAAGTTGGAAATAATTCAGGGAAAAAAATTAAACATTTAATTCTCTTAAACGTACAAACAGGCACACAGGAGATCAGTCATACAACATATTTGCCTTACTGCATGAAAATATGCAGTGTGGAAACTGCAAACAAGTTGTAGTTATTTGGACTCATGTTAAACAGACTAGTGAGCCTTATAATTAGCAACATAATCACTTTAAGACAAATATACTAAATAAAATAATGGATCTACAACACTGTTCCGTGTAATAATGCTAACAATGTATGCTTAATTAGCTTGTTGCTTTATCAAAATTTTGAATTCTGAGCCTCCAGACGCTGCAATCCCTGTTCACTGAAAGATTCATCCTTGACTTGAGAGACATGCCAGAGCAGGAGGGAACTTCCCTTGAGTTCTCACACACCTTCAAGACCTGCTTTTGGGGATGCTGATTATACAGGACAATTGATCAATAGAATTCATGTATTCCAATGCTTTCCTTCTAACACAGCCCCACTAGCCCTAATTGATTTCTCTGCTGGCTAATGACTAATGTAGATGCTCACTGACATGAAAATGACTGACCAGCACTAAAAGGCATTGTGGCCAGGTCCAACAGATAAAAGTGATTCAAACCAGTGAGGCGAGTTATTTTTCTGATGTATAACCATAGATGCTATTACTTCTGTTACTCAAATCATAAGGCAAAGAAATGGTCAATCAAGTGTCTACCTGAGTTGTTGGAATTAGCTTTTCAAGCAGAGGAGCTGCCATGATAATCACCAACGTGCAAACCAGTAAAGATACTCCAGGATCAAAACTTGTCATGTACCAAGGTCACACCAGAGAACACAAAAAAGGTCCAGTGATGATCTCACATTAAAGGTCCCATCTGAGGAATTTACAAATGAAAATTATTTTATTCAAAGACGTTTCAGAAGCCTAAGCACAGATTTTGGCAAGTCTCCTTAGAAAAACAGAAAATTACATTCTAAAATGCTGCATGAATTTGAAGGATTTATAAGCAATATAGAGGCCCTTAATGTGGGGTCTCATATGCACAAAGGCCACACCACATGGCAGTGAGGACCTGCAGACCCAAGCTCTGGAAAAGGCTCAGTCTCATCCAGAAAAGAACTTCTCCAGGAAGAGTATAACTCCAGCCTTTGATACACTTCTAAAAACTCTCACTTGTACGTGCCTTTTTCATTGTATCATGCAGCAGCCCAGGTTGGAAGGGACCTCAAAAGATCATCTGGTGCATTGTCAAAATTTTTATTTATAGACTGCTCAGTACATTGGCCCATGACTAGGTTAAAAAGACAAGCAGGTTTTGTTAGTAGAAGGATTTCAGGAATGCAGATATCAAGCACAGTATTTATTTTCTTAAAGCTAGGAATTAAGAATTAGCTGACTATCGGCATAGCTTTTATTAAAATAACTTTCTTCAAAAGGTCTTCAGGAAAGTCTCATCACTGGCAGGTATTACTGCCCAAGTTACTCAACTGGAGAGAAACACTCCCCCTGCCATCTAGAGTACAAAAAACAGATGCTCACTTGGATGCACACAAAGGCTTGTCTTTTTTTTTTTAAATATTAAATGAAAAAAAAAATTATACTTCTGTTTCGCTCTCCCTTCTATTATGTGAAAACAATTTACCTGCTTTCACACTCTGGCTACGATTACTTTGTTTTCACTTCATCTAAATGCAATGAATAATCTTGGTCACGGCTACAAAGATAAAAGCTGGGAGAATTCACTTCTTGTTTCATGCAGCCACAAGATGCTGGCGACACCTGTAACATCAGGAACGCAACTGCACCCTGCACACACAACCCACCCCGTTCATGGACCCCCAGACCCACTTTATTCATTTTTCTCATCATTGCACCCGTTCTCTGGACAAATATATAACATCGTAAGGACAGATCTATACTGACAACCAAGGCCAACTGTATAATGCTTGTCTAAGTGGCAATGAGATTCATTAATTAGGCTGCTGCTTTAGAGTGCTGTTCCCCTGCAGCTATATTCCGCTCAAGGGTATTTTCAATAGTATTGAATAGATGAAGCAATTACTAAGCAAAATCCACTAACTGATGGCCAGTGTCAGATTCCTCAGGCCATACTTCCAAAGGGTGCATATATATATTTACTTGAATGAGTGACTGAATTTACTGAATAAAAGCAAAGCAAACAACAATCCCCAGTGCGACAGCTTATGTGTTCTGCGCTTTTAGGGGTGTGATCTTTAAAACAAAGCTTCCCACTCTGCAGACGCAGTGCTGCAGACACAATTAAGATGGAGAAGGGCTAGCTACAGGATACCTAGCTGCCTGATTGCACATGCAAATCAGGTTCTTTGTGATCTAAAGGCACATACTTGCTCTCACAATTAATGGCAAGCAAAGAGCTTTATCTATGGTTATTTGCCCTCTTTACTGACAGCAGTATAAGCAACTTGTAAAAATAATAAAAGCTCAAGTCCAGGTAAGTGTTTCCTGTTCTGGTGCCTGACTTAACATGCGTCTTACTGCTTTATTCCAGGAACGCCATCTTTATAATATGACATATCTCTAAGCTTTTAAGTTAAATAAACACAGCACAAATATTTTGGCTTTACTGTAAACATGCGGGAAGATTTTCTTCTTGTGAATTTCTGGGTTGGCTTTTTTCCCTTTTCCCTGCTTCAGCTGCTGTGATGTTTAGACCGTGCCTCATTAAAGTTGGGAGCAGAAGTAACAGAGTTTTCAGGCAGGAGCAGTATTTTGAAAGTTTAGGATATCTGTAATTCTAACTGATCTTCCACCTGGCATTAAATCTTCAAAGCCTGTCAAAAAGTATCTTAAAAACTTTGGCTGTCTGACTGTATACAGAGGAGGAACAGATGTACCTCTAAAATTTGCCCATAAATAAGTAAAAATGAACCCATTTTGCTATTCAGGGACACTTGCACGCAAGCAGGCAGACACATCCTTTTTCCTTTTTCTTGTTTGTTTGGGTTTTTTACAGTTTTTAAACATCTTCTGAACCAGCCTTTACAGGGTGCTGTTAAAAAGCTTTAAATGCTGATGTGGTTTTGGGTTTGGTTTTTTTTTAGAAACTTACAATGCAGAAATGCCACCTCATAACTCTGATCCTTAAATCAAACCCTCAGCCACTGCCCATGGCCTTCAAATTCCATGAGACCCATACATGGCAGTAACACGTGCACACACAAAATACACAATTTCTCCTCCCAAAAGCAGGAAAAGCTCAGTCTGCAAGAGTTTCCTTTAAGGTCACAGCAAGTCAACTGCTGAAAATAAGTTAACATCATAAATGAAACTATTTCTGAAAGCCAGCAGACACCTCAGTGAGTTCTAGATTTCCTCCTGTCACGTTTTTTGGTGTCTGGTTTTAGGGATGCCTTTGAGCAGAAGTGCACACCCTCTGTAAGCATTTATCTAGCTGAGCGAAGAAAGATACTTAATTGAAGTTTTGAATGGAGACAAGTTTCAAAAGATGTATCTAAAGATCAGGGTTTGGTCAGTTCAACACCACTGAGCCACCGACTCTGAAACTTCCTGTTTATTCTTTACAGATTAAGAAATAACATCTCTGAGTACTTATTTAGGGCACTGGGCCCACTCCCTCTCCTTCCAACTGACCTGAGCTATTTACCTAAAAATTACACAGGCAGAAGAAGTGGACTAAAGGACACTGATTTTAAAAATCCTTCAAAGTAACCAGCCCAGAAACAACACACAATTTGTGACATCTGAATTCGAGCCAAGACAGCTACAGAGGCACAGGTGAGGAATTCCTGTAGTAGGGAATCCTTCAGACTAACGGGGCTTTCGAGCTGATAAAAGCACATCTGGGTAGGTGATCAGATGGGTTATCATGCTGACACTTTGTTCTTTTCAGTAGGCTGTGCTGGTTTCTGTAATGAGCCAGAACATCGACATTTGAATTACACATCTATGAAGTAATCCTTTCATTCCCTTATCTAGAAGGAGCAGAATGAAAAGAAATAAAAGAAATCAGCTGGTTTCTGACTAAAGATTTTCAGTGCAAATTATTAAGCCACAGATGGAGTAAGATGTACATCAGTGGCTGACAGCACACGAGCTCCTGCATTGTACTGTATTGCTTCCCAGTTATCTCGTGTCACAATTATGGCAGACTTCTTTCCATTTCCCTTGGTGTTTTCTAGTCCTCATTCTAGACGGCACAGCAAGACCCCAGAAACTTAGAGTGCTACGGTGCTGACCTCTGCAGCATCACACAGTCGGCTTGGGCTGTCTGTCCCAGTCTGAAGGACACCACTTCCTCCTACCCCGGTCCATAGATATGCTTCCACTGAGCTTTTCTTTCTTTCTCCCATTGATAGACAATGAACCTTGAAGAACCAACCCTCTTTCTCCATTATTCAAATCTAGCAATTGCCTTTCCTCTGCCTCATACCCCTTTCCAAAAAAACCCTCACATCTTTAAAGACCACACACAAAACCAACAAATCCCATACCAAACCCAAAAAACAACACAACAGAAATTTCTGGACAGATTTCCTTATCAACCTGCTCTGAAGCAACATCTGAGCAGGACACTGAACAGCTACCCAAAGGCATCTCCTCTTCATTTTATTATTCATTCCCTTCAAGACAGAAGGTATGCAACCCCATTCATGGCCAGGAGCCCACTGGGCTAACTGTTTTATCAACTAAGGTCAGGAAAACTGGGATCTCCATCTCAAAGATTATTTGCCATCTAAGTAAAAAGGCAGATACTGAGGAAGACACATGAGGAAGATGAGGCCACAGTGAATCAGTATCAGTCAATTTGTAGGCACATACATACTAAAATTTGAATTGAAAAATAACATTGAAAAGTTGAAAAAAACCCCTATTTATTCCTTTCTTGCATGACCTAAAAGAAGCTAACACTACGGCATCACACATCCACCTGAAAGGGAGCAGGCTGCCTGTCTAATACTGAAAGACATTCATCGACACTTTCCTACCACCTACATAATACAAATGTCTTCGTGTTACAGTAAAGAATTTATCTCGAATCTGTATTTGAGGACATGGTTACAACCAGAATTCCCCTCCTTCTATAAGCTTTGATGAAGAGACTTACGAAATATGTTCTACCAGGCTTTGATTTCACTTGAGGGTTTCTTGTTGTTTAAAGTAGTGAATAAAGATGACAGGCAAATAGTCTAATCAACACAAATATCTTGTTTCTTGAAACTTCTGACAATTTTTGAACACCTATTCCTGAGTATTCTCATGATACTCTCCATTACCAGCCCCGAGCTAGCGTGGGCCTCTCTTCTGCCGCAAGGACAGCTTTCCCTTCCATTTATACGTGGCAACAAGGCACTCAGTCCCACATCACCCTGACGTGAAGGCCCCCGTGCTCCTGGAGCTGGAGGACCGCAGGACCCTGGCCGCTCCGACTGACTGCACGCATACCACAGGGTCAGTCAGCTGGTTTTGGCTACTGCACATCTGCTGGCAGTCATCCGACACCGAATCACAACGCTGAAGGGTCAAAGCGTATTTCATTTCACTCCCACCAATGGTAAACCCCCACCTGTTCCAAGGTAACATCAAGGCTTTGCCTCAGATTGGAAGATTTCAGTACTCCATCAAAGTCCCTCCTTGGGTAAGGAGGCAATGATCACTAAGACAGACATCAAACCACCTCTGTGGATCAGCAGGACTTTATGACAGAAAGTTTCCTACGTTTGGCTAAGTGTGTGTCAAAAGGAATCACAGCAAACTTTGCTAACGCAGAGAAGACATCGCCACTGGAATGCCGTCAGCCTGAAGCAGGAGGTGACAGAGCCCTCGCAGCATCCAGTCCTTGTGATAACTGAAGTCTGAAAATATTTCACAGACAGCTGAAATACCAATTTATATTTAAGGAATATATTGAATTACAAAGATCACACAAGAAGGGTGACTCGAGCAACACTTACATATTTTATTGTTGGACTTTTAGCTTAGCATTTGAAGAAAGGCCATCTAGTTTTTAACCCAGATAAGTTGGAAAGATTATTCATCTAATGTCTTCTCTGGAAGACTGCAGCTCCAGTGCTAATAAGGGAATTTAATTAGATGGACAAGCCTTGACAGCAATCCTTTTCCAATACACTTAGTATTGAAATAGGTCTGGGTGTTCCAAGATTTACAGAAGAAATCCACCACTCAAGTTAACATAGAAAAATACATGAAAGTTTTGACTACCCAAGACGTATGTAGGCTCTTTGTTTTTCTGACTTCACTTGTGACATACATTGCATTACAAACAATTACACCGACTGCACAGATGAAACCGCTGTTCCAAATGCATATGCTGTATCATTTGAGCAGAATTGATTTTGCCCTCAGCATTCGTAAATCTCACAGATTCCCTGGAAATCAGCCCAGGACCACAAACCGCTCAGCAGCACCTCCAAGCAGGACACCAACCACCCTCTCCTTCCTATGGCAGCACCCAAAGCCCCTGGACAGAGGAGAGCTGCTGTGCACAAGGGTACAAACATGGTACAAACAGGAAACAAAATCTCTTTCAGTGTATTTACAATAGGAAAAGACATGCAAACACATGGAATACGGGGCAGGGGGGAGGAAGCACAAAGGCTAGTACTTTCTTAAATTGCACAGGGAACAAGGCTGCCAGCAGGCTGATGAAACACTTGAGATAAAGTAGCATAATCAATAACAATGCTGCACCTTTAAAAAACAGCAAGAACAAGGCGATCAATTCATATCTCAGTGAAGTAGCATAATAAAAATCTGCAACTACAATAAGCTAATTTAATGATACTTTATCAAGCGCTCACATTTTCAACTACTGTTGTTCACGGCAGAATGAAGCCTGTGTAAAAATATGTCATGAGTCAATATGGCATTCTGCTGAAGAGAAAAGACCCACATCATTAAAATCTTAAGTAAGCCTTCATTAAATAAAATACATGAAATTAGCTCCTTCAAAAGAATTTAATTAGTCAACACATGCAGGTTAAACTCACAATCTGCCATTGTGGTTTTTTAAGCCATTCATTTTCTTAAAGCTTTATCGTAAGAAGGATTTTTTTTTGTTGTTATTATTTTTATAATACAGTTAGAAACCACAGTTCCTTTATGAAAAGGACAAAGTATCCCTTCCGAACAGCAAGACACATTCTCCCTGCTACTGTATATAGAGCGTTGCCTTGTTAAGGCAATTTCAATCATTTTACGCATCTTCATTAAGTCAGATACGGTTCCGCTTTTCACAGAGAGAAACCTTAACAGCTGCAGAGAAAAGGAGGGACAGCAGATTCTTAAACAGAAAAGAGGAATTACCAGTTATCTAGCTTGAAATGAAACCTCTGGGAAGCCCCATCTGCAGTCTCAGTCATTACAAATCACAATAATTATCTGAGCTCTCAGCCCATATATAAAATTTCAATACCTATGAAGAGCTGCAATGCTGCAACGTCCACAACACACAAAAACTGCCAGCTCATTTTGCGAAGCTTCAGGCTACTTGTAACACCGAGAGAAGATGAATCAATAAAATGTTATCAGTAAAACAGTTTGATTCCTGCACAGTTAAGCGCATGGCCACTTCTATATTTCAATCCCCTCAGGTCAATATAATTTTACACAGTTACCCGATTCTCAGCAGTGAAATGATACTGGTGGATGTTTCAGATATTCTAAAGCACTTATTTCTACATCAGGGATTTAAAAAAAAATAAATTAAAAATAACTTTTTTCCTATCTAGTTCAAAAACTTGGATCTCTAGCACAGTCTGAACTGCTAGCCGGTCTTTAAGTTACTCTGAACAGTTCACTAGGCCAAATCCTATGTGTCCTATTCACCCAGCGCTTAAATAGGAGTTTGGGAAGAACAGCAAGTCAAATCTGGATTTGGCCTTTCATTTAAAGTAAACCTGAGATGTGAAATAAGATGTAATTTCTGCCTACTCAAGAAAATCAGCCCGTTTAAGCAGACTGAACCATTCACTAATAAATTCTGCGAAGTTACTCACCACTAGGACTGAAGAACCTATAAATGCTCGTGACAAAGACTAACTGCATGGTTAATACAACATTTTCCCCCCAAATCCAGAAAACTCTTCATGCACACTCTTAATTTCCAGCTTCCCACGTGGGCATGCCATAAAATAATGGCTCAGGTTAATTGCATACCTCCAAAGAGCTGGTGTGGGGGGTTTTTTTTGCATAAATAAGAGCAACAAATATACCTCCAAACCCAAATTAGTGATAATAGTCAGCTCTAACAACCCAGAGTGCTCCAGAGACAGGGAACACTCACAGGGAAGCTCTTTTTCGACGTGAGTCCACCTTCCTTGATTTAATTTGACAGTGTCTTAATGAAATAGTATAAACCTATTATTGGACCAGTCATGGGCACCGTGAAGTCAAAGGCAACTGACTTCAGCCAGACAGGAATATAGACCCAAAAGGGGGAAAATGCCTTTTTTTTCCTCCATTTTGCCACCAACTGCATCTCATTCATGTCACTTGTTCTTTAACTCCTGCACTACAGACAATACACAAAGAAATACCAGCTCACTCAAAGAGTACCTTTTGAGTTTTTTATTGACTGCTTATTGCTGTGTTCAGTTCTTAAAAAAAGAACATTTTAATAACTAGAAAGTCCATAAAGCACCATCTACTCTCTCTCTTTTAAAAGGTTTAGTTTCCTTAAATACTTAAAGGATGCTGGAAATACCTGAGGGGCAAAGCCCCTCTGCAACTCCCTTACCACATTTCTCTTACCAGGAAATTACAGTAATGCATTTCCAGCATAGATTATAATAGTTTAAAAATTAGCAGGAAAGGTCTAATCACTAAGAAATGAAGCACATAGTCATGAAAAGACAAAGCTGTGCTATCCCATTAATGTTTATATTTTGCTCTACCACCAAAACCGTTCCTTTAACATTCCTCTGTACACGTTTCATAATTGCAAATTCTCAGCCAGTAAAACAAGTGATCTTCATACTCTGCTTTTCTCCTAAATAATGAACCAAACCATCACAAATATATACAGGAAGAAGAAATCTGTGTATTTTACTTGAAGACTTGAGCTCATGAAAATCCAACAGCATCAATCCTTCTTTTATTATTCTTTAAAACTTCCCAACTCAAATAACTTTCTTGAGCTTGGCTAGAGCCTTCTGAATAGAAATTCCACTGGGGAAAGAAGTTTTAGATTAACAGCACAATACATTGAGAAATCAATAGATAAACCCTTTGCTTGGAACACTACCCGATACTGTAAGACCAAAGTAAGTCTCAGAAAATAGAACAAACCACTCAGAAACATCTTTCCTCATCTGTCCACTTTTGCTTGGCACTGAAACCAGCAACGTGAACTTCACTTCTGTATCACACTTGGGGAATCGTGTTTCAAAACTGTTCTGATTCAGTAATATTTTTAAATTGTAAAAATACATCCATGTTTCTATTAAAACCAGGAGGTTTAGTATGGTGGTGATGGTTTTTACTTATAAACTACAGAGATAAAGCTAAAAAGCATTAAGGCAACTCAAAGATAACCACATGTATGGGGTGCCTGTCTTTCTGATCTAAAGCAAGCACCTTCAAGTGAGAAGACAATGTGATTTGATGCTCGGGTAAGGCAGAAGACAAAGTGAAACTTCCAAAGTTAAGGTGAAAATCCTTCAAGCCTGGTCTCAACTTCACTCCAACACCCGGCTCAGGATCAGCTCCGATCATCCTCTATGCTGGAAGCAGGATGGTTTTTACTTTTCATCTATTTGACCTTTTCTCCCCTCATTAATAGTGCTGTTTTCTCCACTCACCAGACTCCTTTTTGCCTAGACCATGAGCTTTGGAGGGTAAATCCAAACGGGGCCACCGCAAGCCAGACCAATACAGCTATGAGCTGCAATCGTGAAGCCCAACTGGAGAGCAGAGCTGGCTATGCTTTTTTGAATACACAAAGCCAGGAGCTCTCAGGGAAGAAGAAAGCATGCTTTTTCATCTACTCGTGCCTATTACAGTAGTCACAGACATCCCACTTCTCAGCTCTGTAGGATGTGAACAAGACACACAGCTCACCACAAAGTGCATCCCACTGCTTCACCCCCTTGGTTCAGTTCCAAACCTGCTCAGAATTGATGAAAAACATCCATATAGTGAGACACAAAAGGAAATGGGTTTTCCAAAATTTTGACTGGTCATTCAAACAGCTCGAATGGCACAACCCCCTCCTCAAACTCAGTCAGGACACCTCACGGGTGCCACTGTTGTGTTATATTCATTAACATTCATTATTTATTATCTTGTAATTCTGTAAGGCAAGCCTAAAGAAACGTTGCCATGACAAACACACACAGTGGAGTTTTCATACTAACCTGATCCCCACGATACCCCTGCCTTGAATTAACAGAACCCCATTTTATTATATCTCAACTAGACAATCAAAATATTTTCAGTACTGCTGGCATTTGCCTTATAAAGGGACAGATTGCCAAACCTAAAAATCCTTTGCAGCAATGCAGAAGGGCTTTACACGGAGCCAGACCTCTCGGATGCCATGGGCTAGGATACCATGTTATAAGGCTGTAAAACTATGGCCTGTGGCTCCAGTCCAGGCTGCAGAGTAATTTAATCTAGCTCACAAAGAAATCAGGAAAATGGCCTCTGCTGTGCTGAATCAGCAGTGCTGGAAGCCGTGCCACCCTCTATCAGCTAGTAAGAGAGAGCTTTGTCTGCAGTGCCAACTCCGTGTAGAGCAACTATTGGGCAAAAGAAAAGACCAGCAGGAATATTATGTGCCAGATTTTCAGTAGATGTAAGTCAGAGTAGTTCCAATGACTTCGGGAGTTGCACTGATTTACATCATTTCAGGATTATAAGGATTTACATCCACTGCAAGTTTCACTTCTCTTTTCCTTGTCTTTTAATTAGAAGAATGGTGTAGATTTGGCAGCAGTACGAGTCTTCGACAGACCAAGATTTGGGAAGGATCTTGAGAAAGTTTTGTAAAGCTCAGGGAAAGGCAATAAGCCATTTTTAGTTGAAAAATGATAGAGCAGCTGCATTAAAATTCACAAGATGTATATAAATTCGGATCTATCCATGAGTAATGTATGTAAGTATATACTTTCGGTCTTTACACTGGAGCTCCCTAAATATAACAATGGGAAAAGAACAGCAATAAATGAAAACTTTGCTTATTCAATCTGGTTATATATCATGAAAAACTATCAGCACAGATGTTGTCCCTATTTATGAGTCATGACTAGGACCAAAACAAATGCCATGTATTACTTAATTTTATTTTTTTTGTCCAAAGTGTAAGTGCTAAAAAATGACTGGCATTGGGATTAGGAAAAACCAGGGGGCTCTGCTTGTGAGGGAGCAAGCCAACTGGGGCAAAGTTTGGTTTGCTCCGATTTCCAAATAAACTCCTAACTACCACATCATGTCTCGGTGACCTCAGAGCAGTTGCCATTGCTTATCTGCTCACATCTCAAAGAAAGCTCTGCTCCATAAAAGAATAAACAAGCTCTTTGCCCAAGACAAAGCATGCCCAATACCACCCTCAGAAACACACACATCTCCCAGCTGTTTCTCATAGGTGACCATGATGAGGAAAGAGAAGCAGCAAAGTTAGAATCATTCTGGTCCTTCATATCCTTCTGTGGGCAACACATTCATCGTTTAAGACTGAAATCGAGCAGAATCTGGAGGGATGAGCAGAATCTGGAGGGATGGCCAGGTGAAAACCTACAGGCAGATCTCTTTGCACTGTCTGTCACTCAGTGACCTACTCCCAAGCCCACTGAGCCTTCAGAAACACCTCAAATTGGGCTCATAAATAAACAACACACTATTTACTAGTGCAATTTGGCTGATGTGGGACACAAGAACTTAAACTATTTCAAAAGCAACCTGACGAAAGAAAAGCTAAAGCCAAAATGCCTCAATACTCAAGAAATGTACTTTTCATTCCATCATATCTTTTTCAGTACTCACCTCAGAAGAGGTCAGTGTTAAATCTCCTTCCAATGAGTCCCATTTAAAAGTGTTCTTCAAAGGCTCCTACAATTCTAGGATTATTAAATTTTATGCCTCCTAAGCTATTTATTAGCTGGGGAAGTACTTAATTGACGTTCACCAGATATTAACTTTTTTGAGCATGTGTTACTGATTTTAGTATATAACCTTGAGCTTTTACTTTTTTATTCTTTTCCTTTTCTTTCTCTTTTTTCCTTTCCCCTTTTTTCAGGACAGCTGTCCTAAGAAGCCTAAGGTAGGCTTCTTGGTATATGGATACCCTAAAAACATTTCTTGGGAGACACAGACACAAATATTGCTGTTCACAAGGTACCCCAATACAGATTTTAAAAAAAAAATAAAATAAAAAAATCACTGAAATAAACTGTGATAGAAATACCATCTTCTCTGCAGGTCTCCATAATACACATCACTTTTGGAGTCATCCAGACCCAACATGAACTGCAGCCAAGCAGTTTTGTGGGGCAGCCACATCTCCTGGCACTCAACATGCAACACCTATTCTTCCCACCCACCCCTATTTTAATTTTCTTTTTCCCCAGAGGGAACCCCACTCCACAAATGTGAAACTCTCTCGCAGTTGTGCTGCCAAAGGACACTACGGCTGCATTAAGAGAACTCTGCTTCGTCATCATGTCTTCCCAGGCAATGAAACTCCCTATATTATTATAAAGGTAAAACCAGCTGTGCCACTATTGCTCAGTGCTGCTGCTACAGAACATGATACAGCCGACATTATGCCTCAATTCACAGTAGAAAGGGAAAATAAAACTTTGTTTTATTGAAAATACTAGGAAAATTCATTCCAGTGAAACGCATCGTCTGCACTGAGCTTTGCCAACAACACTGCAGTTAATTCACCACTCTCAGAAATCCCCACAAAGCCTCATGCAACGGGTGTTCAGTGATCAGAATGGGATTAAACCTCTATTTCATGTCTAACACAAACTCCACCATTTCTTCCTGCCCCATACAACCCTTCTACTTTGGTTTCTTCTAGTCAGGAGGTTATCAAAGCCCTCCTGTACGACTAGAGTAGCTTGCCTGTTAGCAGGTATAGCAAACAGCCTTTTAACTTTCAATTCCTCTTAAGTTTTAAACTCCAGGCAAACAACAAACAAACAAAAAGCCATCTTTTGGTAAACTCTGCACAGAAATAATCCATCTACTGCTCAGTAACTTGAATGAGCATCTGGATTTTAGAGATACAGAGATCATTAAACTTCTGATAAGAGTCATCTCTGTAGGGTGAACACAGTATAGGGAAATCTTTGGGTGCAATCCAAACATTTCTGATAGTTGCCATCCTTGAAGATTTCTTCACCCCAAATCTTACTATGACCTATAGCTTCTCCTTTGTCAAAGCAACCACAGACATATCTTTCATCATCCTCAACCTGTCCCCTCTTCTCTCCCTAGGAAAGAAAAAAACCCAAACAAGATCAAAAAGGCTTTCTTCGGGGTTCGTGTTTTGGGTTTTTTTGCCATTACCCACATTTCTTTATCCATCCTCAAGAGAAGGTCAAAGGGCAAAAAAGGACACAGAATTGACTGAAAAATGTTCAGAAGCCCATGAAAAGGTAAATAAATGAAAGAGTAATTCACCCAAATAATTGAGGCATAAAATAAAAATATTTAAAGCTTCTGGAGATGAGCAAAACAGTTGCCTTTCATGTGTAATTGTATAAACCTTCTGTTTTCGAGGGAGCTAAGCAACCAGCCAGCAATAATTAGGCTCCTGAAAGACAAGTAGGAAGGCATGCAAAACCTGAAATGATGACTTTTTCTGATTCCCCAGGGAAGCACTTTCACTGGGGGGGGAAATATAAATAATATTCCATCTGTAAACCCACTAGCCCCACTCTCTTCCCCCCTCTTGGAGTGAGATGCCTTAGAATCAGATCTTATCAGCAGAGGGAGTCTCTTCCTCCAACACAGAGATGAACATGCATCTGGCTTGCTTCAGTTACCAAAACAGACAGGCATGATGGGCAAAATTAAACAGAGACACTAAACAAAAAAAAATATCTTTGTGTGGGCTAATGAGCTTTATGAATAATACAGATAGGATAAAGCCAGGCAGTGCAATACCTGTTTTGCACAAAGCAAACACATGTAAAGTCCTTGACACGTTACAAGGTTGGACAGATGACAGGATGAGAAATGGGGCACAGCAAAGGTCAAAATCCATGAGTAGAGCGAAAACACAGACTACACCAAGGAATCCATCCATACTCAGCATACAGGTGCAACACTCCTATTTACTATGCCAGTTGGAATTTCATCCTGCTCTTTCAGCTCATGTTGGGATCAGGAACAGCTCCTTCAATAAAAATGTCGTGTTCCAAGCAGATCTCACTAGAGTCTCTGGAGAGGCCAGCCTGAAAAGCATGTCCTGTAGCTTGGAGGCAAACCTCCAGGGCTGGACAGCAGTTGAGCTGAGGCACCTAAACCACCCTACAAATTCAGTGTGTCCAGTGCTGGATAGAGATGTGAGCCAGTCCTTCCCCTCCAACAGCATTTTATTTAACATGCATGAACCAACCATAAGCCTAATCTGGAACATTTGCAGATGGTAAAAACTCAAAGATCCCAATGTCTGTAACTCCTGTAAAAGCCAAGAAGGTTACTGACAAATGGAGACATTTGGATTTGTGTCCCTACAGATCCCAGATACACAATGTCAAGACATAAAAGGCTTAGATTATAAACTGCTATTGAAATTTTAGTCATTTCAATAACTTCAGCCAGAGCTTAAGTTTTAATGGTTCACGGTCAAAGCAGAAGGCTCTATCACATGGGCTCTGCGACAGTCTGTTCTGAACTGGTTTTGTTCAATGCTTTTATTAACAGAACAGATAAAGGAATGCAGCATATGTTTGTTACATCTGCAACCGATACGAAAGCAGGATGCAACTGCAGCTCTGTTGGAGGTCAAGATTAGAATTCAAAACAGTCCTAACAAGTCAGATCAGGTTGTTAAATAAAACAAAAAAATAATCCCAAAGATGTAATTCAATAGAAGAGGCGCAAAGCAACCTGATTCAGCAGGATTAATCAACTACAAATACAGAAAATGACAGAGTAGGTAGCAGTTCTTCAAAAACCGATGTGGGAGGTTATACTGGATCACAAGCTGAACATGAGTCAACAGCATCATATTGTTAAGAAAAAAAAAGCAATCATCACATTAGATAAATCAACTGGAGTATTGCCTGCAAAACAGGCAAAGTAATCCTCCTCGTCTGTTCAGCGCTGCCAGACTTGGCTGGCGTAGTCAGATCAACTTGGGGCATCAAGCTAGTACCAAAGGTAAGGGCTCAGAGAAGGGAGCCCAGGCATGAGGCAAGAAAGGGAATCAATGAGTGGTTTGGCCTACAGAAGTTGAAAAGAAGTGTTTCAAGTATGTTGGAGGAAGAAAAAAAAACCAACAACTGTTTTCTGTGTCTATAATGAACAAGATAAATAGCAACAGGTTTATATCACATCAAGAGAGCTTCAGCTTAAAGACAAAGGAAAGGAAGGGAAGGGATACAGTATGTTGGCTGGGATCTTCAAGAACACCCTGGAGACAAGCCTGTTCTAAAGGAGCTGCTCGTTCCCTGAAGAAGGAGCAGGCATTAGGTATCTTCTTGAGTTCCTCCAACCTTATTTTTCGTTAAGCCCGTTAAACACCAATGAACAGATGGTAACAAACAAGTTCAGGTAATATCACAAACAGCTCTCAGTGAAATCAGTGAGACTCCTCAATAAAACCTCATGGCCAGAAGCAGCTACCAGGCAGATACCAAACACTCAGGGTAGAGTTACCCATTATTGACCGCTGACTCCATCACACAGGTTATTAAATGTTACGCGTATTAAATGGCCCTGACTGGCACTTTTTCCAAGTACAACCATGCTCTATTTTAACTTCTTCACTATTTTTTTCTTGATTCTTTACTTCACATACCAAGTATCCCAACATGCTCTTCCTGCTACACAGTGAAATAATGAATGCTTGTTTCACTGACCTGCACTTTATGACTCTCTAGACACAAAGCAACAGAACAAGCCAACACATAGCTTTGTATGGAACAATTTTTGTAATCTTGACTATTTGTCTTTAGTTAATTGCTATGTTCATCATTATTTTAAAGACAATTTTGTTTAATAAGGATTGGAATTGCTACTAGACAAACTCAGTATAACAAAATTTTAGACTAAAAGTAATTTTTGCGACTAATCTATGAACTGCTACAAAATTGTGATTTATAATAGGCATAGTAATAGCCTTAATGATTGCAGTGCTTCTGGGTATCAAGGAAACACACAGATTGGCTCATTTCAAAGCAGAAAGGGCATTTTTATTTTTTTCCTTCTTCCTTCATGGGTGGCCCATACATATCTCCAGGGTCCTTGGAGGAGCTTCCAACACTCCCACTGCGCGTTCCACACAGTGGCTGCTATTACCATGCTAATGTTAATAGGCTGTAGCTTATGTGACCCCTCCGAGCGGCAGCTATTGCACAGCGTAACTAGCAGAGTGCTGAATTACTGCCACTGGCTCTCTATTACAAAACGCTGGCAAGCAGTGAGGAACAGTGGCAGGAAAGTAGCGAGGGCAAAGCAAAAAATAATTAAAATTTTGTATTGGAAGGGAGCAGAAAGCAGGAATCTAAACAGGCTGGCAGAGAGAGACACTGGAGCCTGGGGTCATGAGGAACGGGGCAGCAAGAGCAGATGAAAGTGCCGTTTCCAATGACAGTGAAGCCCATATGCCAGAACATTTGCCACTTCTCTCTCCCTCTGTGCAGTTGCAATGTAAAATTAATAAATAAATTAGGGACAATGAATACAAGCAAGAAAAATGATAAAGCCTGTGGCAAAAAGAAATCTTATTCAACCCAGCTATTTTTTATATCACAGAAAACTCGCCTGGGAAAGATTCTGCTGGAAGAAGTGAAGCAGCCAGTACTAATGACAAATATTTTGGGAAAACAGAAACTCCATATGTTCTCCTTTTATTCTACTAAAAATAAAGAGGAAACCAAGAGCTTTTTGATTTTAAGCGTAACATTTCCTTACGCCAGGAGACAAACTATGCCCAAGTTAAGTCTGGACATTAATGGAAGCAAACAGCAGAATGCTGGTCCCTGGTGTGTCAATTCTTCTCTCTTCAGAGGTTATGCTTCCAAGAAGTTACAGAAACACAATTTCCCTGTAAGGATCATTTTTTGCAGGCTGTTGCAATGTTTTTATTTAAATCTATTTGATCTGTATCCACAGGAAAGCTCAGTTTGTCACTCTGCCTTTCCAAATATTCACATGCAGAGCAGTTCACAGGACCAGTGCAGTGGAGTCTGGAAGGTACCTCTGCAGAGCACCTCATCCAAGGGCCCTGCACAGCGGAGGGTCAGCCAGAGCAGGGTCCAGGGCTGCATCCAGTTGGGTTCTGAGTATCTCCAAGGATGGACACTCCAAAACATCCCTGAAAACCTCCTCTGGGACCTGACCACCCTCACACCAACAGGTTTCTCCCAAGTTTAATTGACAAGTCCTGGATTTCCACTTGCACGTGTTTCCTTTTGCCCTTTCTCCATGCACCACTGAAGAGCCCGGCTCTGTCATCTCTGCACCCCGGGGAGGTATTTATACATCATGATAAAGTCTCCCTCTGAGACTTCTCCAGGCTAAACAATCCCAGCTCTCTCAGCCTCTCCTTTCAGAATTCCTAATAAATAAATATTTAAACAAAGTATCCAAACCAATATATCACAGCATAGCAAGCAGCAGGACAACCCTCTGATGGCACAACTGGCCAAGGACGCTCCTGAGGACCTGAAAAAGCAACGAGGGGGGTCATTTAGGCACGAAAAGTAAAATCGAACATGAAGCCAAATGCTCTGCAGAACCCTGGGCTAGTGCACAACAGGTTTACACACACACAAATGGGTCAAGTCCATCCATCCAGCGTTAATTCCAGTGCTTGAGATGAGGGTCCTGAAGAAACCGGCCACTGGCTCATCTCAAAACCCTCCTCAGATCACAGGAAACTGAGTTCCCAGAGGTAAGTATCAGCCTTTGCTTCTTCACAGACCGCTTTCTGGTCTTGGTTCTTACTATTTCCATTTGCCTAAAAATAAAAAAGTAGGCTTTATACAGGAACGGCACTAACTCTGGATATACCAGTAACCCCAAACTGAGCAGGAACTCCTTTCTTGCCCTGTGGTACTCGAATTCACTCTATTATAGGAAATATATTAAGCAGCAGATTGCCAATGAAATCCTATCCTCTGTAGTTTTAATCTCTTCTTGCCCTTCAAATAAGACTTTTAAGTATTATCTATACTGCTAAAATATTCTATGAGCTATGTGCATGGCCCACGCTACTGTCGAAGTAAGAACTTCACCAGCTTTAGTTCACAATGAAATAGCTACCTCTAGAAAAACCTTACACTCTTTTCCAGGTTAGAAATTAAGGCAGAAGGAGGCTTGCATGTAAATATCAATGAAATTAGGCCATGAGAACTGGCATTAGGTCAATGAAAATTAACCAAGAAAATATTTCACTGCTAGAATAATTTTAATTTACTACATGCAAAACAGAGTTTCCAGAATGCTTTCAGCATCTGCTCTGTGAGATCAGAGCTCATGAGCTCTGTCAGCAACAGACAGTTTCTGAACCTAGAAGTGACTTAAAAATTAACATTATCCTTTTGGAGTTCAAAACAACAGGTATTTCACAATAAATAACAAATTGATACTGTTCCAGGCATGACTTATTTCTTAAAAGCCTAAGCATAAAGAAATTAATAAATTATTCACTAGAAATTGCTGTTTCAGTTTCTTCCTAAATATTTTTTGAGAGTGCCTAATTTAAAGCAGTACAATTCTTTAACTTTTTCCTGGAAAGGGGAAAAAAAAACCCTCAGCTCTGAGTTTGTTGTTGGAGAAGCAGATTTATTCAGATAAAAATCATTTAGCTTCCCAGAATGCAGAAAAAAGTAATTTTACTTGGGTTTGAGGAATTTGGTTCAAAGCTCTGATCTAGAAAGCAATATATACAGTTATTAAACAGTGTAAGGGGATTAACTCTACAGAGTGTTATTGACTACTCCGGTCTCATTAACTGCAATTTTATTTAGATAAAAATGTCATCTTAAACATCATTTTGGTGTCAGAAGTTAGATCTGAAGAAAAACATTAAAAATAAATATGCATCAGCAGCTCCCCAGTCTGCAGCAGCTCTTTCTGGGGTCTCCCCTGGAACTCGTGATTGAAGTTACGGTTTTGATTTGCAACATGCCCATCAAGAGGAACTGCTTTTAAAAGAAGTTGTCCTGTGGAATGGGAGAAGTGTTTTCTGAGAGGCAGCTTCACTGGAGCATGTACAAGCTTAACAGAGAGCCGCTGCCTGCCTGCCTCTTTTTCCTCCCAGAAAGGAATGAAGAAAGGTTAGGGAGAGAGTTCTGGGTTCCCAATGGACTTTCTCCTACTTCCAGATTTTATTAGGGAACTGTGAAGCTAATTATGTGTACGATAACTTCAGTAACAGCTTTTCATGCAGAATCACACACCAGAAAATAATGAAAGCATGAATAGAAAAGCCTCTTGAGCTCAGAACAGCTCACAGAAGGCACCGGATACTTCAGCACAACTTCCATACTGCCACAAGGATAGAGTAGCCCTCAGAAGGTGCCCAAAAACTCCACCAAATCCCAGAACAAATCCCAACATTCCTCATGGTCTTCACTTCCAAAAAACAGCTGTACAACACACCAAAGAGCACTCAGAAGATGGAGGCAGGTCCGGGTACAACCTGTGGCCACAAGCAGAATGCCATTGGGATGGATCATCCTCCCAAGCATGCTCCAAAGGCAGACCTTGACCACAGAAGCCTAACAGCAGTCGGGTACCTATGTATTTCTTGGACTCTGGACCAACGAAAAGTGGGAAGTAGGATGTACAGTCAGAACATCCCCATTTACCAACTCACATGTTGCAGCCACATGACACTGCAGATAAACGGCAACATAGCAAGCGTGTGTTACCCAGAGGGATGCTGGCTAAGCTGGGAGTATTCCTCCTGAAAGATCTGTCTCATGCTTTGGCAGGGGCCAAGTGTCAGGTATGCAGTTGTATTGTGGGGCTGTGTGACTACTTCCAAGTAGAGCTGTTAGCAGATGTCACTAACAGTCCATACTCGATTCCCTCTATTCCCTTAACCACAAGAACACTGTACATCTACCTGCCAAAGAAGGTATGGTATATATCCCCTACAGTTAATGCTCCACGAATTACAAGTAACCAGGCTCAATCAGAGTTTGCACAGGCTTGCTCAGGTTCTCCTTCCCCTCTTTTTCTCTTTTTAATTTTTCTTCTATGCTACCCATGAAGATTTGGGGTATTGGGTGGGTTTTTTTGGTCTGTTTGATTCTATACTCTCTAACAGCAGTTGCAGCCTTCCTGTTTTACTATCGGAGGTTACGAGCGCTGAATAAATAGAGGATTTGAAGCTTCAGTGTGGAGAACAAAAGGCTTTGGCCATGAAGAACATCCTAACTCTAAAAGAAGCCCACCCCACAAAAAACCCACTTATGAGAGATGGCCTCCATACTAAATTCATATTAAAAAACAGGTATTACAGTAAAATTATTAATTTTATTTATTTGTTTTTAACCAAAAATAACAGTAGTAAAAATCCTATGGTGGAAGCAATTACATTTTTATACATTTGCATGAAGCTTGGCTACCTTTGGTTTCATACACTTGCTCAAGCAGAACATGCTGGCACAGTTTATTCATCTTCCCATATGAAAATAAACTGTGCTTCCACGTGCTTCTACCCAAACGTAACTGCCTACACAAGTGAAGTTATCCTGCTGCATCAGTATAGGCACTCTTTAGGATGGGCAACAGAAACATGAATCACTGTAGATGAAGAGATGCACGGAAGAACAAAAAAGGAGCTGTGTGTCCCAAATGATTGCGCTGTCCCCTGACTGTAGAGAAAGCTATGAGTTGTTTTGTTTGGCTGTATTCCTGAGCAGTGACCGTGCTGTAACTGCGATGGTACTACACTGGAAAAATAATGCATTTAACACCATGATGTCATTCCACCCACCACTAGTTGCCACGGTCTCACAGCATGCCAAGAAAACTTGAATTTCTAATCTTGAAAAATACCTTTTTAAAAAAAATTAAAATCTTCAAAAACCTTAAAAAACCAGAAAGGGCATAAATTCAGTATCAAGAGTATCACCACCCCTCCTCAGATCATCACTCTCAGCATCCTACTCCTCCTTTCTCTCTTCTCCCAAGAGGCTACCACTTATCTTCCCCATATGCCTGAGTCAACACTCAGAGATCAGATCCCCCAAGTCAGTCCTGAACTGTCTTCAGCACAGTACTGCATGTCATTGCTCCCTGCTCCTCAGGGCCAATGTTCTCACCATTTTAAGTTAGCATTAATAATTAACAAAGAGAAAAAGATACCCATGCTGTAACTGTCCTCTGCCATACTGCAGGCTCTGAGATTTTTTTTTCCTTAGGCTAAAGAAGAAAAAAGTTAACGATCCTATTTCAAACACTATCATGCATCAGCAATCAAAAGTAAGTTTATTATCCTGCAAACAAAAACAAAGATCAAATATTGTAACAGATTACATCCCACTAGCTTTTATTAAGAGATTTGGGGACAGCATTTCTAAGGAAAGCATTTGCTCCACAAATCAACTCAGCTAATACCCCATCATCAGGCTGCAGCGCTGGCAGTGATGTGCAATATGTGGTATTTGTGGCACTACTGGGGAAAACTATTTTAAGTCTAATTAACATGAAAATTTTGGAATGCAAATGCTTTTCATTTATACATAAAACAAAATGCCGTGACATTTCTCCCATCCATTTATCATAAACAAGTTAATTACTGTGTAACAAATAGCTCCTGCTAGAATCTGTATGTTTTGAGGATGTTAGAGAGCTGACTCAGGCAAATAAGATGAACCACAAAGTAGTAGTTAATAGCTTATGGCATACTTATAATAAAACAATGACTCTGTAAAAGCTCTTGTTGTCAAATTAAGGCTAAGCTATTTCCATTGGAATAAGTCAATTATAAGCAGTCATTATCTGTTTAACTTGATTCAAACCTAGAATACTATAAGCACTTTGATTTTGACACATTCATAACACTGCATACATTTGAGAGCTGGGTATCACAAAGCTTAAAAGGGAAACACTGGTTTTCTTGCCACCCAGCTCATCCCAAGCCACGTAACAACTAAACTTCCCAATGCCAGCTGAAGTTCACCACTATGCCAAGGTCTACATGCTATCTGATTTCTGATGAACAAACCTTTAGGCAGTATAAACGGTCCTAGGACTCTTCACATATGCTTCCTGAGGATAAAGCGAGGAGGATTATGCAGTATAAAGGCTTCACGTTTGCCCACTGGAATCCTCTGAGAGCAATCTGAACTACACACACTTCCTGCAGCTCCACGAAAGCACTGACAGGTGAATCCCTACCTCCTGCTCCCAGGCAGGCAGCCCCGTTTGGCCTGAAGATGAATTACTGAATGCTGATGAATAAGATGGTGGTAGCTGGCAGCAAAGCTTTGCGTGGTAAGATGGTGTGAAACAGTACATATGTCAATCTATCAAACATGATAATGTAAGCAATCTGAACCCATTTTTGGTCTGAACTATTGTACAATATTTCACCCAGATGGAAGAAAGAGATAAACATTTTATGCTTCAGACATATCAAGTGTTAGGAAGTAAAATTAAACCTAAACTGGAAAGCGACCAATTTTGCATGCTAGAGTATATATAAAGAACAACACAACCATGAAGAAGAATTTTATGCAGCAGATTTTCTCCCCCATAATTGTACAAATTAATTAGATATATTTGTTCCCTATGATAAACAGCAGCATGTATTTGACTGTAGATTAAAAGGTGTAAAGACGGTACTTTACTTATTAGCAAACACAGCTTTTGCACTTTTTTTTCTTTCTCCCTCAAGTTGACAAAATGCTAACAAATCACAGGCATCGTGACAACATTATCAGGACACGAATCTCAGATGTGCTGCATGCACACATAATACCTTCAGGGCCAGGTCAGCCCTAAACCAGTGCCAGGTTTGCCATGACTAATGTAAAACTACAACTGGGCCCCTAAAGGATAAAATTAAATAGAAATATATTTTCATTCAAATCAACTTGACAGCTTATCTAAATATAATTTTATATTTAAAAATTATCAGTTACAGCTGAAACAAAATGACAGCTACTATGCTGTCCTCAAAGTCACTGCCAGCTGACTCCTCTGAGCAGACCTTCTGCTCCTTCCTTACTGTCCACCTACACATACACACAGCTCAATGTACCAAGCACTAAACTGCAAAAATACTCCTGGAAGCAAGTATATTAATGACTTGACTTTCTATAGTATTTGGAGGATATTGTTTATCAAATCATTTCCAGAGCTAAAAAGCATAAAATCTACTCATTTTACAGACTGACCTGTAAAGCCATTTGTTTGGGAAGAAATGCTGCTAAATATGTAAACAGTCGGTATTTCGTCTCTTCATGTGTTGCTATATTCTTGGGCTTGTTTATGTCAAATCCCTATTTGGTTATCTTTCAAACTAAAAATAAACTCCCAAACGTTTACTAATTGATGCCAGGCTAGTCAAGAGAATTCCTGAACAGCAAAACTAAGACAACTGGGCTCAGAAACAAAACTGCTTGCCAACTCACGTTGAGAAAAAATGTCCAGTCCTGGATTCTGCTGAAACCAGAAAGAACACTGACAACTCTCCCTCTTTTGAGAAAATCAAAGTAATGGAGCAGGTGTTTGCTCTGGAGGAAGACAGAAATCCCAGCTTTCTGGCAGAGAAATGTGAATGTGAGTAAATGTACTTAGGAGAAAGTAGCAAAGGATTTATAAACCTTTGAGTAGAGCATCAGGTCCTGATGAGCTCCCCAACTTCCACAGCGTAGTACATTTTTAAAACTGCTGTGCCATTCAGCAATGCTAAGTGGTTTAGATCAAGCGGGGTGCTGCTGGGGGGGGAGTGCAGGTATGCAGATTTTCATCTTCAAAAATTCTCTTGGAGTAAAACAATTATTTCCTGCATCATGCAAATATAAAGTTTAATTATTTTTAACTTGAAAGGGAGACAGATCAATACACAGGATAATCTATTGTTATTTGGATTACGAAGATGTCTTAGAGTTTACAATCACAAAAGTGGTTATAATCCTGCAATTACTATAAAGCTAATTGGTAGTTTCTTTTTGCCTGTGTTTTCATGTTGTCAGTGGGGCAGTAATGAAAATGAATGCCACGTTTGTGAACAGAATGTCTGTAGGCTTGTTTACCACATTTCCAACAACAACGTCTGCTTTATCATGCATTTCAAAGCAGAGATAATTTAAGGATCTTAGAATTTCATACATAAAAATACTTTCTAAAATATCAAATGTAGACGGGGTGGGAGTGGGAGACTTAAAAGTGAAGTGATGACCTCGCATACTATAGGCAAACAATCCACCTGAAGCAGACAGCACGCGGACTTTGAATGATTCATCTGTATTCAAAACTGCGCTCAGGTAAACCACTTAGTGTTTCATCCTCCTACAAACATAATTCTGCAGACAATTTCACCATCAAAACCAGCATCTTTAAGCCTCCTTTCACCTCCCGAAAATACAGTTATTGCAGCGCCTATTAAGCTTTTTATTCCACTTACCTTTGAGTAACTTCTGCCCTTCCATGATGTTTTGGGAGACGAATGCTGTGTAGTCTTCTTCTGAAAAGCCAGGATTGCACGTGGGTCTAACTGTAAGATCCCCATTGTGTGCCTGCAAAAACAGAATGAGGAAAAAAATATACCATGACTTTTGTCATTTGGGAAAATGTTTTGCACCCAATGACTCGGTGTTTAGGCATGGGCAAATCTGAACAGTAAAGCAGTGTGCAAGTAGAGACCGCTCGTGCTAAAGCGCCTATCTGTTGGACTGGATCCATACTGTAGCTGCAAAAATAAAATGGGCCAGAAAATAGTTGCTTGACTACAATAGAGAACATTGTTTGTAGGAAGGCTGGGATACTGGGCACTGTCAGAAGAGGGGAGGAAACAAAGAGCAGCAATTCATCAGGGCGAGCTGTGCTCACACTGGAGCCACGCAGAGGCCTGATGTTGCAACATCCAAATCACTGGGTTTTGCTATTGAGAAACTGGGCAAGCCCCAGGACTCGAGGGAGAAGAAATACCCCAGCTCGCAGCAGCTGAAGTCTCTTTCCTTCCCCTTTGCCCTGCAGCAGCCTCCAAGGCTCAGCCTGCTGCTGCCTTTAGGACCATCCCGGCTCTGCACTTGCCCCAGCACTGGGAAGGGGATGGAGGGAATGGAAGGGACACCTGGCCAAAAATGTAACAATGCCACTGAATAGCACAGCCCCACACACAACCTGTCAGGATCCAGCAGGGAGCATCCAGCTAAGCACTCAGCTGCTCTGCTACAACTTTGGATCGCACAGCGGGGAACCAGCCCCTGCCACAGGGACGGGTCAGCCTGGTCACGGTAGTCCAGGCTCTTTGGGACAGGACACACATTCCCCAGCAAGCAGGGTCCCAGACCTCAGCCAGCTCACTGAAAGCACTTCAGCCCATGATTTATGCCGAACAAGTGCCAGGTGATTTATGCACAAACAAGTGCTGGCGGCAAGGGATTTCGAACACTCCCGGACTGTCGGCAGGGCTAGCCAGAGCATCGCTTAGCGATGCAGGCTGCGCCTCTAACACCTCCAGTCCCAGCAGCGCAGGCTGAAGCCAGGGGACCGGGAGAGTCGCTTCCCCGAGAAAGTGCAACTACAGACATGCACCTGCCTCCTCGGGGAGAGGAGCAGAGCTCCCCTGGGCTTCTCGAAACACTCCTGGACACAGACGACGCTTCATTATTACAGAGAGGCAGAAGGGACGAGGAGCAAAGGGTCCTTTCAGATGAGCTTAGTAAGCAGAAAGCAAGCCAACGTACTCTGCTAAAAATCACGCTCGGGAGGCAGATGCCAGCTACTGCATGGGAAGCACAAGGATGCGGCGGCTCTGTGCACTCTGTCGCTGGCAAGATGTTGCCATTAGGAAACATTTCAAGGGGTCTGACTGAAGGTAACGGGCTTTCAATCTGAAATCACCCCATTGCTGTAACAGCACTCGCTAGATGAGAGCGCATCGGGGCCACTGCTGCACACCCACGGGCATCCCGAGGGCTCGGACTCGGGACATCTTCAGAGATCCAACTTGGCACAGCGGGATTCAGGCAGAAAAATAAGCGGCTCTTGTTCCCGCAGCCAGTCGGACGAGCCATACAGCAGCCGCCCCGCTCGCACCATACCACCGCAGCCACGCGCTCAGGCATTTGCTGATGTTCTGCAGATACCCCTGAACTCGGGGTGGGGAACACGCGAACCCCTCAAACCCCCAAACTTTTCAGCCCATTAGCCCCCAACGCGTATCAGGCCCCGCTCGTCGTGCTCACGGGCTCATATTGATAAAAGTTAAAAGCACCGCCACGGCGCCGGCAGAGGAGGGACATCTCGCACAGAGCGGGCAGCGCAGCGCGACCGCGCTGGGGCGCGGAGGCTACGCCGGGGCGCGCAGGGCTCCGCGGCACCGCCACTGGGACGCGCCGCTACCCCCGCCCGAAGTTTATCCGGCGACGCGCACCGCGGAGGGCAAGTTCCCCCGGCCCGGCTGAGCCACGATACGAGAGGCGAACGAACTGAAAGAGCGACGGCGAGAGGGGGGACGCGGCAGGGAGCGCGGGGGCGCCGCTCCGCTCCCACACGCTCCCCCGCGCCGGCCGCTCGGAGCGGCTCCGCGCTCCGATCCCGAAGTTGCCG
>VZTU01026314.1:626113-706180 GCA_013400835.1 Zapornia atra
CGCCGCGGGGAGGGGGAAGGTAGGGGTTGGCGGCGGTGGCGCTGCTGCTGTCGCCTCCTTTTCTCCTCCTCCCTCGGCAGCCGGTGGAGCCCCGCGGGGAGGAAGCGGCGCAAGCTGGCGGTGGGGGAACTCCGGCAGCCGGAGTTCGCCTGTCCAGAAAACAAACTTGAATGACCGAGGACAAGAACCCAGCGTGTTCTGGGAAAGAAATAATAAACCCAGCATATCCAAGGGAGGGAGGTGTCCGCTGAGGAAAAAGTAGCATATCTGGGGAAAACTACTAGATCCAGCAGAAAGCTGAACCCTCTAGGGAAAAAGCTAACATGTCCAAGTGAAAAAAAAGCATATCCAGTGAGGAAAAACTATCATGTCCGCAGGAAAAGCTAATACAGCCCGGGGGTGATGAGCATACCCAGTGAGGAGAGCCCAGCCTAGGCTGGAGCTGTGATGGGCGAGAAGCGTGTCCACGGGAAAAACAAACATATTGTTGGAGGAAAAAAGTAGCATACCCAGAGAAGGAAAATTAGCGTACCTGGGGAGAGGGGAGAAAATGACACCAGAGGAAATCGCACGCCCACCATAGCGGGACCTGCTCCTTCACCTTGGAAAGCCCTGGCTCAATGCCACCTTGTCCGGGTGGGAAGGACCCCGCAGTGTGGCCAGGGTGTCCAGGGGTGTGGGGCAGGCAGGGAACTGGGGCAGCCTCTGCCCAGCATCAATCAGACCTTGGGTGGAGAGAGGAGAGGGCACAGGAGATGCCTTCCTGGGAAGAGAGTAATTCGGATGAGTGGTGGTTTGGGGATGAGGTAGAAAAATGGGTAGCGCCTGAACCAGCTCCTCAGCTGCATCTGTGAGCCAGCCTGAGCCTGGCCATCTCTGCAAGGGAAAGAGCCACGCCAGGCCTAGTCCAGGCTCAGATTGGTAGCAGATACAGCTGATGCCACTCAACCAGAGATTTTCTGGTGTAAAAATAAAGGCAGATTGAAACAGGGCCTGAAAAGCAAAACTTCAAGTCAGTTTAGTTTTCACAGAACACTGAAAATGGAAAGCAGCAGTTTCGAGTGCTAAGTATGGCTCCTGCCAGTTTCCTCCTGCGTGACCCTGACATCCAAATGCGATCTCTTTCCTTTCTGAATGCAGCTCGATGCCACAAATAGGCGTTCTCCAGCATGTATATTTTGTGCATATAAATCCCACATCTATTTGCATAAATAGATGCATACTATCTGATGTACGTGCAAAATCAGACATTGCAGCTGAAAAATCTGGCCATTAAACTATTCTGTTAGATTCACACATTTCCAAAGGAATGAGACACATAAATCCACTGACTGCATCTTTTGCTATTGAGTAGATTTAATAGCATTGTGTTAACACCTAGAGATGTTAGCGGAGAACTGAGACCTCATTGTATTAAGCTCTGTAGATACAAATAATGAAAGAATTGTTCCTATCCCACCAATTTAGGGTCTTAGTGGATTATGGGGTTTATTTTGTTTTTAAACAAGTATTTCTAAGTTTCTTATATAACATCAAATAAATCCCACCATTGTGTGAATTTAGTGTACACCCTTTTTATGAAGCACTTTCACAAAGGCAGAAATAATCAAGTGATGCTGTAATGGCAAAAATAAATCTTTAATATGTATATAGAAAAATCTAAAATTTTTCCTTTTATTTTTATCCTAAATTTCAAAGTTTGGAGTAGATTGTTCCAGGTTGAAGGGCAGCGGCAGTTGTTGCTGTTTAAATAAAACTACAAGTACTCTGGAGACTTGGGGGGATATTTTGGATCTGTTGGTATTTCCTTGCAAATACCTATGACCAGTTATTTGGACTCTTGCTGGACTACAGCTGTTGCTATGCATGTGCTCGCTCAGTTTGATAACTTTGTTAATATGACAAGTTCTACAAGTATTGTCAAAATAAGTCTGACACCACAACAGATTGTGAAGAAAAGGCAGAGCAGTAGTGAAAAAAAATAGAATTCTTCAACATGTTTACAGTTGATTTCTAATCTGATGGCAAATTGATTTATTTTTTTCCCTGAAGTAGTTTGCCATCCCTCTTTTCTAAGCTGAGGTAACTGACTCTGTACTCAGGGAACAAGTCTATAAGTGGAGTGAATTACGTTTCTACTGACTCTGTGAGAACTGGGTGCCTTCCCAAACTGAGGTGTTTCTGGGAGGAGAATACAAATCCAGTGTTCAGACAGCGAAAATCGCTGTTTTATGCGAGTGTGGTTGTTTTCACTCAACCACTTTCCTCCAACTCTTGACACTCCGATTAATTTTGGAAGGAATTAAAGATTTGCTAACTGATTAGCTACTATTTCAACTACCTCCTTGTTTAGAAGCACTTAACATGAAGTGCTCATAAAGTATCTTTCTTCAGTTCTTTAAGGAAAATTAAAATAGGCATTTTTGTACCTATTGAATTTTTCACAAATTACTGCATTTAAGCATACGGGTCTGGGCCTGAATGTATGCTTCACTTCAAGTCTTCTGGGAGACTGGTTCTGAATCAGTATTGCACAAAAAGGAAATAGAAAGAAGCTCCAGCATCTAACATACAAATGCAACAAGATGTGGATTTGGCTGGATGAAGACATTTAAGAGCGTACACATGCACAGTAAATCAACTTGCTAAACACCTCAAGAGCAAAACTGCTGATCCTAAGAGCCAACTTGCTACACTGCACAACACTCGAGAGAATAAAAGGCTCATAGACGAGACATCTACAGAACTGACTGCGCCAAGATAATGAGGAGCGTGGAGTGCACAAGGGATTTTTCTCTCCTTGATGCACACGTGTAATTCCTATTGACAGCAGTGGGAGTTGCACATACATATCAAGGGGACAATAGAACCCTTCGTGGTGAAGATGAGTATCAGATGTGAGCTGTGTTACCACGGATAGAAATGAGAGAGAGGGAAGTGTGATCACTGAGGGACGGTACAACATACAATAAAATTGTCAAGCAGCCATCAAATATGTGAAAGCATGGGAATAACAAATTAAATGGACAGGAGGTGAGAAAACAAAGTCTCAAGAGACTTTGCCTTCCTAGCTTAGGGCTGATGTCTGAATTCCTTGTTTGGGAAATATTCCCGCTGACTTAACCCCTTTAATCATCTGATAAGTAAATGTTTCATTGAACTTCAGTAAACAGTAATGGCCTAGCTCCTAAGGATAAAAAGTGGTTTTATGAAAAAAAAATCTGATATGGAAGGAGAAATTCAATTACAGTGTGCAGACCACACCTCAGGTTTCTTCAGTATGATCCGATGATTTTTGGTTCTCGTAGGAGACTGATAGCAGACTGGTTATTTGGAAAGTCATTATAACTAATTTTGGTTCATGTCAAAAGTACTAACAAAAGAAGGGATATACAGAACCAGAGAAATAACGATGACTGTGGATTGGTAGATAATGGCAAATTATGAGTTTATGTCAGCAGTTCAAACCTGAAATGGATGCAGAACAGCTTTGGATTTACTCCATATTTGGGATCTTTTTGGAAGATGTGTAGGGGAGGGTAGGACAAGATAGAACTGAACAGTAAAGTGAAAGGTAAATAAAAGCTTTGGAGAAATCAATGATCAAGAAAAGGCATAATCATCTACCGGATTGAGACAGAAGCCAACATAGGAAAGCAAGATGCTCCAAGTAGGAAGACTACAACTACAGAGGAAAATAACACAGTAAAAGTCAGACTTTGGTGCATTTATTTACATTCTTAAAGTAACAGCAAATCACTGGAACTACATGAGTGGTTGGTCACAGCTCAAAATTCTGGATTACTTACGATCTGGCTCCAGCACAATATCTAAAGACAAAATGATGAGTCACAGAGAAGAAAGAATCCACAGGAAAAATCAACACCGAACCGGAATGGAATATCCTTTACACTAAGCTGATTCTGCACCACCCTGGATGTCCTGCTATGTGCTGGGATGGTGAGAAAGGTACGACTGTCCTCCGGGTTAAACAGATCTTTGTGAAGACACAATTTCAGTCCTGCCAGCCGGGCTGCAATGCCAGGGAATTTAAACTTCCTCTCTTTTCCACTATCTACTCATCAGTACATCATGGCTCCTATCGATTCTCCTTCTGAGTTGGTAATGTGAATGGCAATGAGGAAAATACAACTTCAGAGCCCTGATACAAAACCTTCCTGCTCAGGTAATTACACTGACCAAGGGAGGCCAACTTTAGTGTAGTCTGACCTCCAATTATGAGACGCGCTGTGGTCTCCTCGCTGAACTATGCAGGCATTAATGGCAGCGTGCCAGCAATGGCTATATTAAAATCAATTTAAAAATCCCAATTCTACCTTTCTTTCACCTTAGGTGAGGTAACACACCTTTTACTAATGTAACTCTTATTAAAATATTGTAAAACAAAATTGACCTATGCAAAACAGTACAATTCTATTACTTTTTTGATCCATTTACTGTATTCTTGCAAAAATGAAATAAAAAAGCAAAAGTAGACCGAGAGGTTTAATAGGTCTGTGTCACTGCAGTGGACTGCAGTTTAAAGTAGGGGTATCAAAAAAAAAAACAAAACCAAAACAACAAAACACACAGAATTAGGTTTGTTCTCAGAAGGAACACCTATTTATGTCAGTATTCCCCATGTAACAGCTTCAGAAAAGTGACCTCTCTGGTGGTGGGCAAACCTGTGTGGCTCAGAGTCACTAAGGAGAACAGACTGCCAAAGATCCCCAGCACAGCAGGCAGGCAGCTCCCCACACTGCTCCCTGATGCAGCACCTCATATTCACAGAAACAATGAAACCACAACAGATTTGGAAAAGAAAAAAAAAAAAAAGATCAACTACTGTTGTGCTGTTATAAGTGGGAGGCAGGCTGCAGATTCCTAAAAGCCTCCCCAGACTTACTGATTTGAAGGCACTCCGTACAAGAATGTGTTTAAGTGCAGTTGTGCCATCACCCCAGAAACAGAGTTACTGAAGCAGTCATCAGCTAAAGCCGTTGCATTCACGGTAAGCTTTACACCGCCACAGCCATCTGAGAGGAACCTTACTGAAGTAAGAAGAACCAAGGGACTTCCTCCTCATCCTTTCAGCAGCTGAGGCAGAGGCACATTCTAACATGACCTGTGGGCTCCTGGCCCACTGGGAACCACAGAGGTTCAGCATGGTATCAGGGAAAAGGGGCAGGATCTAACCTATGAAACCCTACAGTTCCCTAATTTTTGCTCATCATACACCAGAAAACTCCAAATATCAACACAATCAAATATTGTGTCCCTAATTTCTTGTAGGGATTGCCAAAGGAGAATGGCGATTTTTCAGATTTGCAGCTTTTGCTTTTGTTGATAGCAGCAGTTCTCGTCACTTCACCATTGCCTTTCTTTCCCCTCCCCTTTTGGTGGACATGGCTCTATCTGCATTGAAATGTTCACATAAATATAAATTCTAGTCCAGATCTCAAAAGAAGTTACTCTGGTACAAGCAGCAATATTAATAAATAAACACTCTTCTATCTAGCAAAAACCTGAGGTCCACATCAGGCTTTCTTATCTCACTGACAATACATGCTTCTCTTCTTTATCAGAAAAAATAAAAAAGAAGAAAAAAGTCTCTTTTCTTCTGCACAGATTGGTAAGGCATAAACAGGAGTTACATTGTGAGCTCTCTGTGCCTTTTGTGGCACCTAGATTGTCTGCATGTCTCCCAAATACTTTTCCCTCCCAATATATCCACCAGTTTGAGCACCAGAGCAGATACTCTAAACCATGTGTGTGTGCATGCTAACTGCTGAGGCAGAACTCCTCAGAGAAAGCCCCAGTTACCTTGTTAATATGAAGTAATTTTCTGGAGCTGTCAGCATTTTTGGTCAAGAACCACCTGGAAGACAAAGCACTTTACAAGAGACAGCTTTGACAGCCTATGGACTTGAATAGTGGAACTGGAAAGATAAGAAAAATTGGAGAGAGGAGAGAAGAGGAAGAAATGTGCCAAAATATTGAGGAAATTCAGCATATTTCCAATTTTAAAAGGTAGTGAGAAATTTAGTATTTTTCTCCATACAACTCTGGTCAAGTTATAGATGTATACGAAATGCATTGGAATATCTGAGTCACTGATTTAGCTATAAATGAGGATAATATGATGTGGAGGAATTCCACTAATAATATGACATGCCTAAGTGAAGTAAAGCCTGGAGAGAAAAGTGAGCTCTCTAGGAACATTATATGCATGGCCAGCTGAATGATACGGACTAACTTTAGCCAAGAGTAATGACGACAGAGTCTTCCACACACTCATAAACAGAAAGGGAGAGAAAAGAGTGGAGTCACACACAAGTGAAGAGTTTGGTAACTACCATTGGTAGTTGCTGCCTGACGCTGTCCACTATTCAATGGGTATACACTATTTCTGGTGTTGGCAGGGTTCCTGCATGAGCCCAAAGATTTCTCTCTACAGAGTAATTGCTGCCTTTTGCCAAGGCCCAGAACTCCAAAGATTTATTTTTTTAAGTTCCTGCATTCATCTGATGAGATTATCTGCGGTTATGCTGTTAACACTGGCCAACAGACCCTGTGGCCTCACACCACCTCATCTGTTCCCAACGACACACTGTAACTGTGTCCAGAACACCTCATCTGTTCCCAAGGACACAACTGTAACTGTGTCCAGGACACATGTCTAGGCAGTAAAAATGTTGGCACATCCAAGATGGGGTAACCCCGGGGGCAAAAAGTAACTCTGACAGCCAGTGAAGTGTGTGTTTTTGATCTCTCTGTGTGTTTTTGATCTCTCTGAGAGAGAAACACTACAGGAGATCCCTGCACCATCTTCTGTTATAAGCTACAGGAAGACTTGTGGTTTAATAAAGCTTATTGTAAGTGACATTACTTCAGCGATCGGGATCGTGCTAATCCATCAATAGGAAATGGCAGAATCATGTAACAGGTTTTGTTGTAGCCAGGAAGAAGCACAGGATTTAGACAGGACATTTATATTATAAGATTTCAACAACAAACACAAATTATATCTGGTGCAAGTCACGGACTGATTCGGATAACCTGTGCTTTACCTACCCAGACATTTCAGCAGAATGGTCATTTACACAGCTGATCTGTAAGTATTTTATGAGAGATAAATCTAATAACTGTCCTGTGAAAGCCTCAGCAGGATGTGGACACTGTAATAATCCATATGCAAGCTACCACTTTGTATTGTATGCTCTCAGACAACTCAATTATTTTCTTCCAGATCTAACATAAGCCTCTGTTTAGTAAACATGATGAGAGTCAAACTTTTACATATATATATATGAAGTGCTTAATTTGCATGCAAAATTGCCCTAAGTATGTATGCAAATAGGAAAACTCATGCACAGATGACTAATTAAGTGCATTTATGTGAGAAATTACCCAATGCACGCATGGAATCTCAGTAATTGTACACACAATTCAGATGTGCGATTGCATATGCATTTTGGACACATAACTGATTGAAAAAATTATTTCTCAGTACTGTGTTGGAATAACTGATGCAGAGCACACGATCAGAAATAGGACAACTGATAGGGCTTTTGAAGGAAACTATAACACTTTGCGAGGAACATTATGGTAAGAATAGAATTTACCATCTCTACCATTACTGTATTCCAATTCACCTAGAACCTGAGGTTTGAAGCTCACTGTTGCCTGTTCAGTATGTGTTTTGGAAATAAAGGGGAAAGTTTACTTCATGTACCTTGACCAAGTGCCCTTTCTGCTCACCTAAGCAGGGGTTGTAGAATGACAGCACAATACCCCTTTGGAAGGTTGAGTGGGAATTGGTGCAAAAAGGGTGTCTGTTTTAATTTTCCAGCCAATTATGTTGTTAAAGGTTCCTTTACATAAACACTGATTAGTTCTCTTTGTATCCCCAAAGCGAGACAGTCATGCTAACATTGTTAAAATTCAATAAACAAATTCTTTCAATATGATAGGATAAACATCCCTGACATCAATGTCCTGCAAAGAAAAATGTCGGTCTCGATATTTTTATACGCTCTGGCTGCTGAAAGCCAGGATACCTCCTCAGCCTGCCTTGTGATGTTTTGCTGTTGTCTGTTCTGCTCATGTTGCTGAGTCTGTAAGCAGCGAGAGTAGCACCTTTGTATTTATGTGTGACATATAATTTGAGGTCAAACATTTCAGTCAGCCACTAATGCAGGCGAAGATACCCGTCTGCGTCTGCGGGCGCAAAGGAGGGACACGTGCAAGGGGAGCAGGAGAAAGGAGACTGGAAAGGGATGTGCTGTGACTGGTTTGCTCAGAGCCAAAGTGCTGTCATGCTGCTGAGACACTTGCAGCAGTGTTGGGAGGCCCCGAACGTGAAGAGCTGAGGAGGAGGGAAAAGGGACGAGCTGCTTTGGTTCGGTTTGTTTCAGGACAAAGTTCCTCGGATGAGGTTTCAGAAGGCAGTATTTGAAGTAGGCTTCTGCCACTAAGTGGTGCTCTATACAGTACAGCATCTTTATGATACCACGGTTTACAAGGAGGAATAAACCAGAACACTGCCAAGCTGATTAGACTGATGTAGACACTTAACAAGTGTCCATTACGCTGATTTAATCCTTCTGCAGCACTGGATAAATCAGAAGGAAGAACAGGCCAATCCAAATGATTAAAGAAATCCAAAGATTTGAGCCCTGGCATACAGCATCTGAAGTGGAGGATTAGAGAAAATAATTCTAATTTTTAAAAAGCTTTGTCTGGCTTATTTTTGTTCTTTCTTAATTATTAGTATTGTTTTCTCAAGTTTATGGGGCTTAGAACCTGAACTACTTACCAAAAAACCCACCCTGAAGATAAAACCCTAGTTTTAATTAATACTTGCAATTATTCCAGAACTAGCAATCGTATTTTGAACACAGATGCCCTATTTTATATCAACTGACAAAAAAAGTAGAACATGTTCTTTCCAAAGTACATATCTACATGCAGATTTACTCCCTCCCACCCTCCCAAAATGATGCAATTTAAAAATAGGATGTAAATTTGGAAGGAGAATGCAAGCTTGCAACTTCTGCTATTCTCAGTCCCAGGAGGAGTGTAAATACAGCAGGCAGAGGAACTGTCTTGACATTTTGACACTCATGCGATCTCTTGCCCCAAGCAGCCCTACATACGTGTTGCCTCCCAGCTCCAGCGATACATTCAGGGTAAGGATCCACAGACAAAACTGCACCATCCCAGGAATGGAGAAACCGAGTTCAGGAATCTCAAAGCTTTGCTCCTATTTTATTGAAGGAGGAGGAATTTATTTAACTGCAGTCTGTGAAGCAGCTTATTCCTTTCCTCTGCCACTGGTCTGTCCTAGAAAGTGAAGAAAGGGTGGGGAGAAACGATGGAGTGAGGACCGCTGGTGTTCAAGGATCCCACGTCTGTTGGTGCACTTCTCTGCTCGTGACAGAGCAAAGTTGGTACTTTGTATTAGATGCCCACGTAGATGGCATGTGTGGGCCTCCACCCAGGCCCAGGCACAGTCTGGGAGCCAGCATTCTTCATCAGATCTAAGGACCCTGCGACACGTGGCCTCCTGCTGAAACCCAATGGATACCTACCCACCTGAGCTGCACTGCTGAGCAGAATGCCTTTAAATAGGAGGTGGAACCTCTGGGGAGAGGATTAGTGCCTTTTGTGGGCTGTATTTGTGTGCAGGGTGCCGGTTAATGCACAATATTCCCAGAGAAGTGATTTAAATCAAGAGTCAAAAGCCGAAAGGGTATCAAAGCTGTACAGGAACTGATTGCTACTATAAATTTTGCTGAAACAAGCTGATGCTTTGCTGATTCTTTGGTCCTTTTCTGGAAAAATATGTCCATGTTAACTCACACCATTGACTTCTCTGTATTTTTCATTTTTGTTCCATGGGATTATTTTTAGCTGCTGTGCATTAGCTCTGCTTCTGAAAAGTATTGATAGGTGGAGGTTGCAGGTTCTTCTCGAAAGTAGCAATTGATTTATTGAGAGAAATGCAATGATACAAATATATCCGTAAAATGAATGCTTCTCCCACCATCACTGTTTTTGAATGAAGTTAGGGACAGATGCTGGAGACAGATGTGAATTTCTCAGGAGAAAACGAAATATCACAGGTAAATCAGTTTTATAGAAAAATATCTGATAAAAATTATTGTAACAGCTGAAAAAGAAGTGAATTTTTAACAGAAGAAGGAACCCCTGTCAATTTCAGAGGAAATGGCAACACCCAAACTTTATATCAGTCAGAAATTATAATTTCTGTGCCCCAAACCACAGCTAGATGCAAACACATAATAAGGGACAGTAGCTGTCCAAAATGCCCTCTGGAGAGAGCTGCAGAAATGCAAAATTAGTGTCAGGAACAGGGTCAGCTGCAGACCCAGAAACAACATGATTCTTCTGACATTTACTTCTTTTCTGTGCACCACCAAAAATATTAGAGAATCAGGAATTTGCATAAAGCAGCAATCCAACAGGTAAAAGTTAGATGATCCTAGAAATTAACCTCTGTTTATACAAAACTTCTGATATATTAAAGTAATAATCTATCCCAAACAAGAAGAATGTGAAAAATAAAAACAACAAAACCAAAGACAAACAAAACCCCAACCCCCCCCCCAAAAAATTCCTGAATCAAGTATCTGAATTAGTTAAAGTATTATATCTGAATTTTTAAAATGTTTCATTTACATTTTTAGACATCTATTTACATATATACAAATTTATAGTGGTCCAAAATATCCCTGGCGAGTTTTTGGTATGGTGGCTTCACCATGCCATAAAGCAGATCCTCAGCACCCCTGCAATCACCCTCAGGCTTCCCCAAATTTAACTGGTGTATTTCATCATTAACCCCTTTCTTGTGATGTGGAATGTTGGGCATTTTCCAGCAGTTAGAATTCATTTCCCAATGTCAGTGCTGCCGTGTGGCATCAGTCCACCTTGCTTGTCTCTCTGTTTTTCCTACCATTCACATACTTCCTTCTTTTTCCTTTTGGATCAGAATAAAGCCAACAATACACAGACTTTCTGGGCTGATAAAGCCTTACTGTTGTAGGTAAGCAGATTCTAAAAGTGACCTCAGTTCTTTCGCTTAGTTTGAAATCATTACTGACTTTCTGATAATTTTCTTTCTATTCTGGTGACTGAAGGTTTGGTCTCAGATTTTGCTAAGTACAATTAACACTGGTTTATGACATCACCGACTCTGAATATGCCAAGGAGTGAGAACGTTCAACTTGCAGCTTCTGGAGCTTTCTCCTGGCTAGGGACAGCCTGGGTCAGGCACTGTTTCCTGGGGAAACACGGAGATAGTCCAGAACGACCATCCCACCTACCCAACTGCCTCATACTGGGAAACTCATCTACAATTCTTTCCCACATGTCTGATTCACCTTGTTCCTGGCTGGACCTGTAGGGAGTTTAAGGTTATTTTATGAATCTCTTCGTTTAGGAGGCAGTTGCACACTAGTGCATTAGACTGTGGGTATTTTCAGGAAGGTTTTATCTATGGTAAGTACTTGAAAAAAACAAATACAACTGCTATATTTAATAATAATCAAGGGAAAATTCTGGAAATGTGGCTTTGTATTACTTAGAGACTAAGATATTCTCAGCATTTGCTTCGTTCACTAAAAACTTGTTTAAATATTAGACATAATTCCTACTGTGGTAGAAATGGATAAGGAACTTGAAAGCTCCAGTTTAAATTTGCAAGAAGCTTTTTTCTAAGGAAAATAGGGATAATAGATTTGGCATATAAATGAAGCACTGGGTAGCTTTCCCTCCCCCCCGTAGAACATGTACACCTTGTATGTATATTAATCTGCAAACTGCAGACCAAATATTGATTAAAATTTGAAATAAAATAAAAAATGTCATTTATGCCAAGTATCATAAACAACCCAATATCCTTTCATCTCTCAGAGTTTATGAAGAATGGAGACAATAGCATTCCCTCACAGAAACTATAAAGAAGTTAAAAAGTAGAATCAATACCATATGAGGAACTTCTGGGTGCAGGTATTTAGCTGAATTCCTAGCAATATAAAAGGGAAATGTTTCTGTTGAGCTTGCTGCCTAAGGCTTTGAATTGCTGTATACTACCCTGCAGTATGGACTATATTAATTATCTAATGTAGACATTTATGTGGTCATCAAGCAAGTGGGGTCCTGGAGAGAAATCCCTAATTAAGACTTTGGAGTTGGGTAAGAGGCTGTTCCTGCATGGCGATAAAATATTATTTTTGTCTTATCTTATGAATGTGTCAGGGCAGATTATGTTCAATGCTACCTACATGCATAATCAGATGACATATCTCTGGCAAGGCCCACAGATAACACTCTGCACATGCACATTTATTATTTTACAGTTCAGGGTGTTAAAAGGAGAACAACACTTGTCGATCCAGAACTAGAGCAAATTCCTCTCTGCTGTGTCTGGTGTGTGACACTGCCCATACCTTCCTTGGGACTTGGGGATGGAGTATTTGGTCTGTGATGACAGTTACAACAGCTGGAACCTGCTCCTGGTCACAGCACCTGGAACCGTTCTGCTTGCTCTTTATTGCTGAACTCTCCAGGCATTTCCTTGCTCCCTGGCAGGCTTTTGCTGCAATAAACCTTCGGTAGGTGGATTACCGCCATCAGAAATTCAATTATACAAAAGGAATCCCTATCTGATTGCTCAGGTTAACCTCCCTTACCTTTACAAAGACAGGAGAACAGGGCAGGGAATCGCCATTCAGCTTTCAAAGCCCCACACTGCATTTCATTCAGATTACAATCCACGTTTTTTGGCAATATGAGTTTGTTGTGAATGCTGAATATGTAGAGCAAAAATACCAGCTCTGAAGATATTTACTTTCTTGACAAGCTTGCTGGGAAAATTCAGAGCTGCTCTATTTTTTGCAGGCAGCCTTCCCATCCTTCTTCTCAGCTGAGGACTGGCTTGAACAAATATGTTCGCTTAAGGATCTTTTTCCTCATTAGATGCTTTGACTTCTGAAGGAGGATGGCCGGTTCTACGACCAAAGCAAAGGAAAACAAATTCAGGGAACAAAACAGAGATGACAGTTTCATTTTTGTATTTTATCCGCTTGGCATGATCCAATGCCGTTGATAGTAATAGCAAAACTCCTGTTACATCTTCCAGGATTGGAGCTTAGCAATGACTGGAAATGGAAATGTTTATAATGTTTATATATATATATATATATGTGCATATCTGTATGTATATAAAGCAAGTACATACATAAGCTATATATATGCATGTATATATACATAAACACACACATAACTTTAACACTGTAATTATCATGTGGGGTTATTCAAAGCCCATGCTGTAAAATTTCCATGACCTTCTACCTGCCTAATACCTTTTTTCATTTTCTGTTATTTACAAGTACGCATAATACAAACTGACAAGTGCTGTAGCTGAGGAAAAGAGGCGAGAAACAAGGACCAAAGGTCCTTGCTAAGTAGCCGGATGAAAGATGGCTTAGTGCAGTTTTGCAGGAGGGACTCAGTTTCACAGATTTCCAGAGGAGAAATGTGGATAATAATGGGGCTTGCCACCAGCAACAACTTAACAGTCCTGTTCAGTTACAAGTACATAAAGCACGAGTGTATTGTACCCCAGTTTATGTTTAAAGGGTTGTAGAGACAATCTCAATCATAAGAAAACAGTCCATTGAGTTACTCCTGAGCTCAAAGCTCATACTTGCAGGCATCATCCATTACCAAACAGCGCTTCATTGACATGCAAAATGTTTCTACATATTTCCCAAAACACTGATTAGGTTCAAGTAGGAGATTTATGAGACTTGAGTTTAACCAGTCCCTCAATCCCAGGAGCACAGATAAATCTCTGATCTGTCCTCTCAGCTCACCAGTTTGCTTTTCCATGTGCAGACAGGGGTTGTGGCGCTGTGAGGTGGCATCCAGATAAATCCATCAGATTCTGAAGGACGGAATGCTGCCATAGTGAGGATCAGCGAGGACTGGAGCTGCCGGTGCCTACCAGGTACGCAGCTATGGACTCTGAGAGCTTGGGAGAAATGGAAGATTAGTTGGAAGTGTAACAGAAGAATAACTGTTCAAAAAATACCCTTACCTGATGGAGGTGTAAGTCACTAGCTTTCGCAGTGTGATGGCCTGAGCATGAAAAAGACCTGGCCACAACAACTGATACATATCTGCTTTCCAGGTTTGAAGGAAAAGAAAAAAGCCAACCACCTGTGAAGACTTTATTACCCCCCCTTGCAGCTTATGTAACCTGATCACTACATGTCTGCAGAAATAGCTGGTGGAATGACATGACCCAACAAAGCCTATGAGGGTTTGATTAATGGAGGGCCCCAAAGTAAAATACTCATGCTGGAAATCTGAAGAGAAGAAATGCAAACTTTTAATAACATTTTCAAATTATTTAATCATACAATCAGGCCTGACCTTGTTCGATATGAAACTTCATTACAGCCTGGAACGTTAATATAGAGTTCCAAATGCATCATAAATTACTGGTTTCTTCAATGATGCATGGGCCTGTCCTGCTGTGGCCAACTGCAATTTTAATATTTTCTTAAGAAATGAAGAATTAGCAAATAATGGCAAGATCCTGAAATTACTGTTCTAGGAATCACAGTTTATTAATTGACTAAAAAGAATAAAGACATTACTCACTTCCAACAGATAAATGATGCAGCTAGTCTGACCTTTTTTTTTTTTCTTTCTTTTTTTTGGTGGAAACAAACCCTGAATGCTTATTTTTGAATAGATCCATTAATAACCAATTCAACTGACCTACCTTTCTGCAACATGACAGGTCTGACAGTCAATGAAGGAATTACTACATGTAACTGGCAATTTTACCATCAGAAGCATTATTTTGTATACCACTAGTACCTTGTAACAACTTAAAAATGGTATTCACTGTTTGAAAAGGGTAAAATAAAAACACTTGCAATATTGACTGACAGAGATCCTTATTTGGAGCTTACTATTTAATAACAAAAAAAGGAAAAATGAGTGGGCTGTTTTAATGGCTAGAGAAATCATGGAGACCAACTGGCTACTGTACTTTTAGTTTTACAATACATTTTGTAAACAATCTGCAGTACCCACAATTAGGGTTTTTTATAAATTAAGAACAGAGTATTGTTAGAAGCTTGGTGGTCTTCAGGAACAGTCCAGTCCAATCATCCAGTTCGGTAGTCTGGTTTAATGGTTCTGTTAATTTCATTATCATCAGATTGAAATTTCATTTTCTTTGCCTAATTACTTATCAAAGCATCATAAAGAACTGCACAGCAGTTCTGCTGTGGGTGAAACACCAGCCTAGGAAACAGTTCACTTTGGGTATTAATATGCCTGTTTTTACTGAGGTCTGAAGGTCTGTGTTGTGCATTGTATTCCAAGATGAACTGTTTGCTTTCAGCACTGAATAATAACAGGACAGTCCTGAAAATAAAGCTAATAGAATATTGTGCTGCAATTAAAAAAAAAAAAAGAGCATTCTGTCATGTAATTTTCATATAATGAAAAGCATGAAAATGTGATTCAAGAAGCTTGAATACCCAATTAATAAACATTTCAAGTTAAGTTCAATTATCATTATGACCATCCCAATGAACCTTTCTCATCCCCTTTTTTTTCCTAGATCTTTCTGTAACCACTTCTGCAGCCTTTTGAATCTGTACCAGAGTCACTCTAAAAGCATCTAATGGAAATGAACCACACACAAGACAGTTCAGCTTTTTTTTTAGGATAGCCATCCAAAGCTTTGCTTGCCAAAGAGGCAACAATACTGAGCAATATTGCGCAGAAGTCTATAATTTGCTCGATAATTACCTCAGTTTGCTTAATTTTTTTTATTTCTTCTGGCCATGAGACATGTCAGGAGTTTTCATGGGCAACCCAGTGCCCAGAACTAATTGGTTGGAAATCGCAGTAAGGGAAGAGTTTCGTTGCTTTCAGCCATAATATTAAACAATTGTTTAGCAAAGAGAAAGAATTAGGCAGAATAATTATTAATTGAAGAAAACATTCAGAACACATGGTGAAACAAACTATTGGGTCCAACTATGCCACTTCTGTGAACGTTGTTACACTATCTTGAACCACTCACATTTGAAAGCTCAGTGTTATCGGGCAATGGTTCAAAACCGGGAGACACATGAATCCCAAGCAGGAGCTCGGAGAAGTGTGAGACTCTGACTGACTGACAGCACTTCCCACAGCAATCTGCGTTTACCTTAAAGAGCTTCTTTTCAGCTCTGCTTCAAATCAAACTTCATTTAACTATGAAAATCCAGCAAGGTCACAATGCAAGATGGTCTGCCTGCAGAAATCTATTCCACAATCACACATAGGAGATTTTAAGAACAGATACCTTCTGTAGCAACAATCCAATGGGACAAGAGTTGCCACAAAATCCAAACTGTTGAATTTGTCACCTTTAAACCATGACACCATCTGTTTGTGAAGACCACTAATTGAAAACATGACTATGGACTTGAGTTTATCTTAGTGCAAAAATATAATTGGAAGAACTAATGTAACCAAAAATATAGTGGGACAGTGAAGTGTCAATTAGAGATGAAAATTAAAGTTCCAGAGAGGAAAAAAATGTGTTTTGGTGAGAAAGTCATCTCTAAAGTTACAATTAAGATGAAATTTATTGCCTCTGCTTAACATCTGTTTTATATTTATTCAGTGTGATAAAAAATTATATCCTGGATCCACAGCTTCGACTTCCAAAAATGCAAAATAAAAGTTAATTAAATATTTGATATAAAGTCTTTAAAAAAACCACTAAAATTATTCAGTTTACTTAAAATAGGACCCAGTAAAATACAAAGGGCAGTATCACATCCTGTAATGAAGTCTTTCCATTCCCTTGAACTCTTTGCATTTAATGTGAAATATAAAGGACTAACTTTTATATTTGTTTCCCTCTGGTATAAACAGACTGCGTAATGAGCTGCCGTGTGATATGAACTGAATGTCACTCAAGGCAACACATTCATAGCTCACTGGTAGCTTTGCCCCTCTTAATTTTCACCTTATATCTGAGATGTTCTTTCCCTTTTTCATGGATGCTCATTATGTATCTGTTATTCATTCACTTTGCTGGGCTCGAATAAGTATGGACTTCTAGAGATGACATAATCTACCAAAAACTACTAGAGAAGCGAATGTTATTTGCAGAAAAGCCTCATGCTCCTGAACAGCTTGTCACTCTGCTCACTCCTCAGAGGTCTGTTTCCCCATTAGTGCACATTTCCCCAGTTGAAGATTTAAGGATTTTTTTCCACTGTCACAATAAAAAAGAGGAAAAGGAAGCAGGTGGTGTCATTTCTAAAGTCCAAGTGTTTTTAATGATCATTCTCTCTTTCTTCAAGTGCAGAAATTTCAATTCCGATATAAAATGGAAAAATGACGAGCCGTTTACAGACAGGCCTCCGTTCTCCAAACGTTCCACTCTGAATACACAATATGTTTTCCTATAGAATGCATGCACCATATTTCAATATTAATTATATGCAGGTCTCTTTTGGGTCACATGCTAATTATATCTATTTAGAATTTATCATGCTACTTCCAATAATGTGCTGTCATTGTGTCCTGTTGTTTTTCCTTGCCTGAGGCAGAAGGAAGCTACAATAAACCTGAAAATATTGGCAAGAAACGTTCATTTTAAAACGTATGGGGAGAAGCTGCACTAAGGGCTCTGTCCAAGGCTCACTGAAATCAACAGGAATCATTATATTAACCTCAAAAGAGAACGGTTTAAACCTTTTAAATGTCTACAGTTGTGTATGATGAGCTATGTGCATCTTTCACAATGTACTGAAATGGTTATGCTATAGCCATCTGTAAATAATCAAGGCAGCATTCAGCGCCGTGCCAGAGAGGCTACGCAAAGAGCTGGAGCTTTTCTGATTCCGAGATAGTTAGGCTGGTACTAAATAGCCACAAGATGAAGAAGAATCAAAGCCTCTGTTCCCAACCATCTCCAATAGAGCTGTTTCTTATGGTGATGCATACGTTTTTTGATCACTGGGTCTGTGTGTCAGGCAATAACAGCTGGGTTATGACTAACTGCTGAATGCTATTTCATTCAGGTATGTCACACTTGAAAAAAATTGCTGTATTACAAGAACTAAAGATATGGGCATGTTTGCCAAACTTTGGCTGTGTTTATGGTTTCCTTTAACAATGACTGGTACAAGTCAGTCTACATTTCCCAACCCATGGAATCTTCTCTGCAAGAGGAATACTTTAAGTTTTCTGCACAATCAAAGTTACACAGTGCTCCCTTCGTGCCACCAGCTGATGAACATAAAGCCACATTTACCTCACTGTATATGTGCAATTATCGGTGCTGAAGATTTGCATCTGCTTTCATGAAATACATGCTTGCTGTGGGACTAAACATGGATAATGCACGGAAAAAATGCAGGCACTGAAGATAAGCATTTTGGACAAAATGATGCCCTCAAGTTTCCATCTAAATTCTTAGTGCCACTTGTCAGCAGTGAGCCAAATCAGAGGCAGTGGCTAAGTCCAATATGCAGGAGATTAACTCACCCAAATTTCCATGCATCCCTTTAGCTGACTTGTGGCTACCATCAGTCCCTTTACCTTTGGTGCCTTTCGGGTGATGGACACACCCTGGCTGTTGGATACGCACCGCTCTGCTCATGACTCGGGGTGGTGCCTCTCAGTCGCCTGACTCCTAGAAATAAAACTCACAAGATACAAACATGAAATGGCATTTATATGTCTCTATCTCACCGTGGGGTTTTTTTATCTATAACAGAATGTTTTCAAAATAAGAAGAAAAACGTTAACATTTAGCCCACTAACTGTATTTTTTTTACTGATAGGTCTCAGCAGAGAACAAACTGATATTCAGGTACAGAAAATGAATTATGTGAAGCCAAATGTAATTTTATTCTGGTGGACCAACAATCAATAGAGCAAATGCAGAGTCATCTCAGTAACTGCCACGGCTTCATGACAGATACTTACTAGAAACTCGCGGATCAGTACATCTCAGCATCCTGTATTACAGAGGTGCTCAGGACAAGAAGCAGTAGGTATCTTTAAGGTATGTTAGGTCAGGTGTTCAGACACACATGCAAATGAAGCAAGCCTATATGCAATTATTTCTTTTTAATATCCAAGGTCATACATCAGATGATTGTCTCAAATGTATATGACTTAGTAATCCACTTTCTCCTGATTTGCCACAAGAGGTGAAATCCCTTTTTACTTGGATACTTCTGGATGTTTTATTAATACCCATTTGTCTCAGCATTTTCAGTTATGCAGATCAGACACTCAGAAAACTGAGAATGTCTTAATTTCCTTTTTTGTTCTGAAACAAGAAATATTCTTTATAGTAGCTGAGGGAACCTCCAAAGTATGAGAGAGACTTTTGATATCATTTTTCCTTCGGAGGAAATCTATTCTTTTATATAAAGGAAAAAAACCAACAATCCAAACATTTGAAGAGTGTTCAATCAAAACAAACTTAGCCTTGAGTGTTGTTGTGAGAATAGAAATTTCTTCTGCCAGAAATCTTTCCTAAAGGTAATGCCATCTTTAAGCATCCTTTTTCAAACGTAACAGAAATAAAAGAGTAAGGCCTTTACTTGTAGTATAATTAGCAAAACTTGCAAGAAGAAAGGGAATGAAATATTATACATATGTTTTTGAAGAGTAGGAAATGGAAAGAAGAAAATAATTTCTGGTTGAGAAAAACCCAGCCCAGTCATAATTGTACGTAAAAATCATTGTCACATACCTGTCCATACAGGAACAACACAACTGCAGTTGGTCAGACCCAAAGAAAGACACAGAGTTAATTAATTTGAAATGAGAAATGAATGCCCACAAAAGTGTGAAGATGCTTTCAAGCAGCAGATGACTACTGGCAACCTTTGGGAATTGGTTTCAAACCTTTCACTGTGAACATGTAAGTTCAGAGTTGCAGATGATTCCTCATACCTAAACTAGCAGCATTGCACACTTGGTTCAAAGAGTCACTGTGTAAATGAGCCAGTGTGCTTGGTTTTCTCCTTGCTCACAGTTTTGTCAACCTGGAGCAAAGTTATTTCAGCTGGCAGAGACTAGACTCAAAATATTAATTTTAAACCTTCCCTTAGATTAATCTTACAGTGTTCATCTTCAGTGAACTGGGTTCTCTTCTGCACCCAGGTTATGCAGCACTCAGCAACAAGAGAGAAACCGGAGTCTCTCCAGTTCATGTCCCTGCCTAGCTGCAAGCTAATGCTGTATTTCAGTGCCAGCATCCTGGTGTGATCCTTTTTATACCTGCCTGATCTTCCTGCTCTTAATGGTGATGGATCTTCAACGCTACGGGCCACAGGTAGGAAAGCTGGCAAACTGGATAGGCTGGGTCCATGCTTGTAAGGGTTTTTGCACCCTGTCTGAGGTAATCCTTAAGGACCAGAGGACAGTTTATGCCTCTTCTGTCATGTTTGACCACAAAGTGTCCAAGTAGACTTATGCCTGCAGCTCTCCAGAGCCATACCTGCAGCTGCAGTAACTGAAACACAGCTCTGTTCTGCAAGGTGCTAGTTTTGCAGTGTTTCTCTAACCCATTCTTAACTGCGATTCTTCATTTTACACTGTGAGCACATACTACATGTCTTCTCTTTCATTAAACAGCATAACTAAAATGTATATTGCAAATATAATAATCTGCCTGTTCTTTCATGAAGTGGTTATCTTGTGTACCAAGGAGTTTTGAATTAAAAAAAAAATAAAATCAATCTAGTTGTGTTTGGTCACATGTAGCCACATTAACTTAAAACAAAACAAAAAGCAGTTCATATTTCCAAAGTTTTTGTGATCTTCAATTTTTCTGCTCCCATGCTACTGAGTTTGAACTGCTTCCCTACAAGTCTTCACATAGCGAAGTATGAGTAAACATTTTCAGAATACATCTCTCACCCTGAGGATCCACACTTGATTTTGATATAAAATGTTATTAACTTTAGCTCCTAGTACAAAAGGTCTTGATCAATAATTGTTTCTACCTGTCTATCTTATGTCTGTGTATCTCCTAAGACACTTTTGGGCTGCTGCCAATACATTTTGGTTTGTAAGCACATAACACTGTATCATACACCTCAAATCTGTGTGGGTTTATCTTATCTTTTCATTAGGTAGAAGATGGTTTTTTTATCTACATAGATTAGATTAGTTTAAGGTCACCCTGAGAAGAGGAAAGAGAGGAGGAGGAGAGAAGGAGAAGAGAGTTGAGGAGAAGGAAGAGGAAGGCAAAAAGGAAAGAAAAGGGAAAGGTTAGAAAATGTAACCCTATGTACTCTAACAGGTCATCCTACCATCACAACTAGCCACCTCTTTAAATCATTCTTACTGATTTTTAAAGTCTAGGAATACAGGGAACAAGACTAGACAGGCTTAAAGGGATGTTCTAAACATCTGCCCATAAGCTCTCTTGACAGTTCTTCAAAAATACATTGTCATTATTTGGCCATAATATTCAAAAGATCAAGTAGTATCGCCAGAGGAACCGAAAATTCTCATTCAGTGCTTAATTCTCAAAGAAGCAAAATCACTGCATGCTTGTTTCCTTTTTTCTCTTTATTGTCCACAGTAGAAATTCCACCAGATGTGAAAAAAACACAGACACGGCAGCTGGTAGATTTTGGTCTTTTATCTTGGAGTGAAAGATTTTGTGAGGTGAGTCGTAAGTGTACTAATAGCTAGAGAGGAAAAAGGACATGGGGCTGTGAATTGGACTGGATTAAGAGGGAAGAAGGTATGGCTCCCAGCAGAAGGCCAAGGGTGCCATTTGGAAGCATGAAGACAGTCCCTGGGGACTGTAGACTCAGCAAAACTTAGTTTCAGTAATGAATAAACATTCTGGTGCCCTGGCAATAGTCAATGGTTTGGTATCTCATCCATTCATTCAGTTCAAACTTAAAAATATCACTTCCTTGCTGCATTCCTTTACTTGTTAAAAATCCCCAACTCCATGTATTTTCATCACCGGTGGTGACAAGGTCATCACCTTAGTGACAGTGCACCATGGGGTGTGTGTCTACTGATGGCTATGATAAGAATCACAGAACTTTCTGCAACACTATTGGAAATGTATTTTAAACCAACCCTTCTTTGGCAGTGGAGAAAGAGTAGTGAGCAAGGTGTCCACAGGCAAGGAAAGCAGAAGTCCCTCTGCCACCCACGTACCTTCAAACTTTTATCTTGAAAGGACTGAGAAGGAACTCCCAAACAGAACAAATCACACACAACAGATCAAACATTTTAAAACTCCTAAACTCTATTTCCTGGTACATGATACTTTTGGCATAGCTACATTTTAGCTAATTTCTGGGTGAATTATATTCTCCTAGTGATCTGCATTCAGAAAATTAGTAAAACATTAAAAATTCTTCAGGGTAAAATAGAAATCAAAGGAGTTTTTGAATGTTTGGAAAACAGTACAGAAAAAGAGGGAGTGGTGAAGAAGAAAAAGGAGCATGCCTGGAGGCAGAAGGAGAGGTAACTCTTCTCTCTATTCTGGCCGATAAGGGTACATTCTCAATTTCAGCCGTTCATTCTACTCATTTAATGTTTGAGGCAACTTTCTGAGACAAAACATAACACGAGTCTTTGAACTCTTCATTTTTGAGAGCTTGTCTACCTCACCAGCAAGGGCAAAGAGCTTCCTCATAAAAACCTTGCTACCAAGACACAAATACCCTCAGCTGGCTAATTGGGTGGGAGAGGTTAAGGGAGCAGGGCTCACGCAGAAATCTTGCTGCATAGCAAGAGCTGGCATTTCTTGTGCATGGTGCCTTAACCACAGATCAGACCATGTTTGTTCAAAGGTATGAAATCCACTTCTGTAGCCATTCAAGTCCTGTATGAATCTTCAACCTGTAACCTCCAACTCAAGCTTCAATAGACTTAATTGGGACACAGCCCTAAAAAATCATCTAGCATTAATATGTTTTTAAGACCATATATTTTAGACTGTTACACTTAACACATTACATTTAAAAGAAGTTCTGCAAAGCACATAATTTATATTAGATTCTCTGTTTCTCATGATCTACATTGTTTCACAAGATCTGTGCTAAAGATGGAATTTTGGAGGCAGAGCGAGTGGGAGGCTGTGAACAGTTTATTCAAAAAAAAAGTTAATTAGAACTGAAATTATTCAGCATTTTGAGTCAAATTTGGCAAATAACTTGGGCTGATCAGAGAAAAAAAAGTGGATCTTAGGTGACCATTCACAAAACTAGCGAGGCAGAGACGGCTGCATGCCTACTGTGTCTCGGTAACGGCGACTTCATCGCAGTACAGGGACACATGGGTTCAAGTCTTCTTGGTTCAGAGCAGGCTTTGGGAAGTGCAGTCTCTGTGTCCCAGGTGACTGCCTAACCACTGGTCTGTGGGTGACATATTCAGCAACAAAGATTCATGTCTCTTACGAAAAGAAAGAAAATATTGGTAAGATTTGGTGTTGAACTGAAACAAGTGAAAGATTCCAATTTTTGCTTTGTTTTGTTTCTTTTCAAGTGAGACAATTTCACTCTCTTTCCTTTAAGCCTACACCTTAGACGGCATTTACCTTCCTTGCCATGGTGAGCCTCCTAATTTCAACAAATGGACTCATTTGCAGTCTTAAATGGGATTCATCTCACCTAACTTGAGATCCCTATAATGGAGAAAATATCTTTGCATTTAATCCTCCTGAGGTCACTTTTATGGAGTCATTCATCAAGGCTCTTCCATATATCTGCTGTCCAAAAAGATGAATCACATGGAGGTGGCCTACTTTCTCCAGGGGTGATGAGCAGGGAGCGCATTTCCGTCATGCTTACCTGTATTTGGTGACGTGAATCCCATCCTTGATGGGATCCGTTTTCCCCACCTAGGATTGATATTAAAAGCAAACAGAAATCCCTCTTATAATCCTATAGCTTTGCTCTGGTACCAAGATACTTTAGAAAACAGACAAATTGGTAACAAGTTATTCTAGCCCTCCTTTTGATTTCATAAATGCAAATTAAAAATACTTATCTGCTGTATAAAGACTTGGCATGTTTAAATAACTATTATCCTTTAAATATATTCCAGTGATGTAGGAATCATTATTCTAACAGATAGAATAGGCATTAAATCCACAGGGGAGTCATTAAAAGATGGCTATTTCTCTCTGACCGAAGCAGCAGTTGTAATGTATTTATTCAGGATTTAGCAAATGGAATTCAATTACAACTGAAATGATGTTAAATTGAGTAATTCCTATTGTATTTGTCTGACAGACAGGAGTGGCATGACCTGAAAAGTTAAAAGGAGCAGTATGCAGCCAGGATCTCTGTGTTCTGTGGCACTTGTTGACAGAATGTCACTAAACAGGTATATATACTGCTTAACTTCTTAATCACCTGCTGAACACTTGTAGTAAAAAATAAGGACCAAGCAACATTTATTGACATTATGTGATAAAGTCACACATTACTGGGAATAATCTCCTTTATTCACAGTGGCGGAAACAGAGCTTAAAATTCACTGTATTGTGGCCATGTCTGAATTAAGTGTTCTGATAGAATTCCATTCTATGCAACAAGGAGGAAGTAAGTCTTATACAGTACCTTGTTTCTCTGGAACAGTTTTTATTCTGGGACGATGTGATTTCAAGGTATGCAGGGAAATGCTGTCTTGTCTTTTTAATACAGTATGAAGACGCATGCATTTAACACCTTCTGTATGAGGGTGAGCTTCTACAGACACAAGTGTAGAAAGCTACAATGCATAAGGCATGAGGAAGGTCAAACTCTGAATATGCTGTATATAAAGCAAGATGTTCCATATGATGTGCTATAGGTGAGTGTCAGAAAACAAGGCAGGTACGTGACCTCCCTATTTTTGTAAAACATCTTTGACGTGAACAGATGGGGCTGGGGTGGCATTTCCTGTCCCTGTCTGTGGGGAACGCAGCCTGATGCCACTGCACACCAGACGCTGCTACTCATCAATAAAGTTGCATCCGTTAATGCATTTGCTTGGTTGTCTCTCACTTTGTGCATCTTTCAGGCATGCACACAAAAAGCAGGCTGGAAATGACATCTGGCACATGTTGAACGTAGAGGAAAACAAAGAAAAATTACATGAGAATGCTCTGATAAATTTATGAGCCTTGTTAAGGAAATAGCTGTGCTAATAACCGAGTCAGATAGTTTAGCCACTGCCTCAGACCTTCCATGGGAAAATACTGTGTTAAGGCAGCAATCACAGCAAAGGACTTTACACAGTGTTGTTATAAATAATTTTTTTAATAGTGATGAGTGAAACAGTCCTCTTGTTTTGGTTCTGAAACACAGAGTGTGACCTCAGATGAGGGAAATAATGATATTTTACTCTTCTGTAATTCCTCTGGTTCAGATCTTTGTAGCCTTCAGTACCTAGCTGATTTCACTCACATTAGTATTCCCGCTGGATGCCAAATCTCTAATTCAACAAAACACTAAAGCGCATGCTTAAACTTGAGCATGTGCTTTACTGCTGGAGGCTGAAAGGGATTGGGATGTTAGTTGGACTTAAAGGAAATAAAATGTCAGTAGAATCCTCACCCATACCCTGTCGTGATCCTGACAAAAGGGTTTCATTGTAATTAGCATGCAAGTAACGAATTTTCACAGGAACAGAAGTTGCTCAATCAGGTCAATAGAATTCACAGTTGAATAAAGCTAGATTTTGTTTGTTCTTTTTAAAATGTAGATGTGATTGGTGATACTAAGAGGCATTTCTGAGAGCTTCTCGGTGAGCAGTTTTTAGAGGACCAAATCCAAAGCTCCCATTTCAGAAAATGGGTCCATTGTTTGCCTAATTTAATACATCTGCAATGACTCTGAACCAAAAATCACTTTTGATGAGTATACACTAAATATCCATTATTAAGTATGAGATTATTAACATTTATAAGAAGCATTTTACAACTTTAACCTCAATTTGCTGAAAAAATTTCCATGTGATTTTAATATATAAATAAGTATACAGTTTACGAGGAAGATTTATGCCTTTAGCTGTTCTCTAAAATATTCAGATGTTCAGAAAAGGAGGCAAACATATGATAAAAATCCCGCTGGACACCACAGTCCCCCTTGGAACACTGGAAAGCAGATGGTGTCTTTAAAAAACAAGACAAGATCAGTCTTACCAAAAAACAGATGCTATCCATTTTCCAGGAAAGATCACTGGCAACTAATAGGTTCACACAATAAACTTCTGCTGACTCAAGAAACATACTAAAGAGTTTAGAATGAAGAAACTTATCTAGAATAATATTTCAAGGGAGAAATAACCTGAGGTTCAATACAATTAGTTTTTTTCATAACTATTATCATCTTCACATCAATCCCCAGCTATTTCCAAAACAAAAGATGAAACAATAAAAGCTCCAGGAGGTGAAAACATCATATAGAATTTTAGGAAAAGAAAACAAAACCTTCCTAAAAACCTTTAAATTAATACAAATCTGGAAGCATAAAAGACCAAGAAATTGCAATGCATTAAGAGATGTAATTCTGGACACATAAAAGAGACATCAATTACTCCTAAGTCTGTAAGTTTAAGAGTACAGAGCGTTTTCCAGGATGGCTGCTGAACACTACACATGACAGTTGTTCTTCCTGTTTGTAAAACGTAATGTATCATTCCACATAGAAAGCAACAAAACTGAAATGATGCTGTATGTATAGATTCAACATGACATCTCTTCCTTTCCCAATATATACTGAAAAATTTAAGCCACACTTTTTTTTTTTTTAAAGAATGTATCAGTCTGTGGGCTTCACTAAAGCAGGAAAAAGCTCATGAAGTCAAATTCTATAATTGGATTTTATAAGGGAGACTGAAGTACAAGAGACTATATAATGTAAATTTTAAAGACATTAAAGTCATTTCTACTTACACATTCAGAGGGGAGAAACTGTAACTGTGAAAGTCATCTGATCACAGCAGGAATGAATTTTCATTTGTTGTTTCCATATGCAGCACTGGATAATTGGCCAGTTGTGTTATTGCAAGGGATGACTATTTCTCAAAAATGTGAGATATGAACATAATACAGAAAACCTCCTGAGTAAAACACTGCACTGACGTATGCTGCTGCAACTCCATTAATTCTCATACCGTAATTACTACAGATATAATTTCAGAAGAATCCAAACACTTACTTTCAAAAACCAAAATGCATTGGCATGTCACTAGTGGGGCGGTCCTTCTCCTTGCATCTGTCACTGAGATGGAGCCAACATTTGAAAACAACATACCAAGTGTTAAAACAAGATGTGACACCTTTAGGGAGCATTTAGGGGTAGGAAGTAGGCAGCAGCATATACTGCTGAATATTTAAAACAAGATTTAATGAGACAAATGTACTTGTCCTGTTAGAGACAAAACACCAATCGCTGTAAAATGGGGCATGGATTTCTGTGCCCAAAGGCTTAATTTTAAATCCTGACCAGAATCACTTGCAGCTAGGCAGTGACTCTGAATCCATGCTGCTTTTGCCCACTCCAGGGAGCTTCAGAGCTAAAAAACTATAAACCTCTTTCATCTCCTGAGCAAAGGGGCTCTTCTTCCATCCAACTCTGCTGTTGATCTGGCTGTCTTGTGTGACTCTTAATGCAATGACCTTCAAATCTAGCTACCCTTTAGTACAAATAGCTATCAGAACTAAGCATACAAGGAATAGAATGGCCTATGACAAGAATCTGGTTCCCAGTTCTGTTAATCTGACCTTGAGGACCTTCTATCTGCAATACAAGGGTAATAATAACAATATAATGTTCCCAGAGGGTTTATAAAAGAGAAATTCTTAATGTGTGTGAAGTGTTCAGATACTCCAGGAGCAGATACATAGGGATGAACATTTAAGATAGGTATTTTTCAGCCTGGGCAATTCATGTAAACGCAAACCAACAAAGGAAAAAGAGGTAGAAGAAAAGAGAATGGACTTTTCATGGAAGCTTCCTGACTGCCACATCCCAGTCCTGCAAAAGTAATTTAAACTGAAAATCATTTCCATTCTGAACCTTTCACAGGCCTTTCACGGGGCTCCTTTTAGCTTCTTTCATAACAATTCTGCATTTGGCTCATCTTCCCCTCCCTTCTTTCTTTTAAATCACAGTCAAACTTAGATAATAAAAGTTGAAAATAGAGAGATAAAGACTTTGTGCTACATTTTTCTTATTCAGGTTAGAAGATAATTCTGTTTACTTGGTTCAGGTAATATTCCAGTTGTATTGCAAGCCGCCACAGAGGAATGAAAAATGGATTTTCTTCTTGTAAAGTATAGCATACATGAACACCTATAATCTTTATACATTTACAGTGATTTTAAAAAAGGCCACATAGTACATAAGCATGTTAAAGCCATAAAATATTCTTTAGGCTTCTTTAAGCTGAGGCTGTAATACTGCAGATGCTAAAACAAAAAGCAAGCTCATGTGGATCGGAAGCTGCTCTGCCTGCCTGCATCCACCGACACTGCTCACAAGGGCATGCTGGATGCAGACTTTCCAGTCACATTCACTGCAAATAGTAGCAGAATTTCTCTAGGAGGTGCAGAACATGTAGAAACACACAGATGCACACCCAGAAAGTGTAAGTGTTCACATATATTGTAGCTGTAATCTGTGCTAGCCTGTTCTCAAAGGCAGGGGGCCAGGTGAGCAGACAAGAGGAGAGCTGTTTCTCTTGACCCACTGCTGCACATTGCATCATCTCCAACCTTTGGGGGGGGGGATGAGTTTTTCCTTTTTCCAGAGAGTGATTTTTTACTTTAATCTTTTTCACCTGTTAGATCTGAATTTTCCTGTTTAAAGAGTGACCTTGCGTTCATCAGAATGTGGCTTCTAAGACTCATGGCCAAGCGTATGAAGTGTCTTTCCTTTTACCTCATTCCTTCCCATTTGAAATTGGGTTTCAAATTCAGGCTCATCAAAACCCGAGTCACAAAAATTACTGACTCTTTGCAAAGAAAACACTTGGAGTTACCATTTTATTCAAATGTCATAAAGATACTATTTATCAACTTAATTAAGGTGTAGAGAGCAAGAGGCTCTTGTTTGTCTTCCTAGCAAGTAGGTTAAAGAATGTTAAAAATGGTATTATCACAATTGGCAAATATGCCACAGTGAAATATAGCAACGGGCGGGTTGTTTTGTGTATTACAGACCTGACTCTATTTAAATGATATTGCCATGTGGGCCTGCCACTTGACTGCATGATGCTAACACCTGAACAGCAACGTGGTTCGTCATTTGGCCTTGCATCCTTTCCCAGCATTGCTGCGGCTACAGCCTTCACTCTGCTGGGCAGAGGAAAATGCCGCCTGGTGCAAAGGGAGCCAGGCAGGTCTGTGGCAGCAGAGCATCACATGGTTTAGGGCCTTTCTTTGTGGGCAAATTAACCCCTGTAACCAGACCAGTATAATTATGACACTGGTGTTAGGGCTGTCTAACTCCCCATGCGGAGCATCTCATTCTGCAATCAGAGTGCCTTTTCTTTGTTCAGCTTCTGTTGTTTGAAAGGTATAATTATACCAATACAGTTACACTGATGAATTTCTCTATCTAGACAAGTCCTTACATAATGCCAGATTCGTTTATTTCCCAATCAAATATTACAAGTTTAAAAGCTATCATTGTTTCATTTACTTATTTGGCATTTACCTTCTTTTTGGTGTTGATATTGCTTGACATATTATTCAATCAGTTGTTAGATAGAACAACTCTTCCCCTTAACTGTTATTAGAAATGCTATCCATTTCTTTTGTTAATTTCTCTGTGTCAAAGTTATTAACTGTCCAATCAACTAATGTCATAACTACTACATATTTCACTGCTGGAAGATACTTGCACCAAACCTAAAACAGAAACATGGAGACCAATCCTTCTTCCCACTGGTTAATACTCTTTGCAACTCTTTGTTATTCTATGCCAACAACTAAATGAATTTAAATAATTTGCTAAAGACATATATATCTATCTTATACTATCAGACTTATGTTTTTCATACACTATCAAGCATGGATCCAAATGCAGGATAAAACCCCTCAAACTATGTAGAAACAATTTTGAAGCATTTTCTTCTAAACTACCCATGAAGATGCACCTTGCAACGGGTGGCACAGATTGCCTGTGGCTGTAGCTTCCCTTAGTTCCCACTCGTTTCAGCAAATAAAAATGTTGAGCATTATGTAATTGACATGGAATGTCCTCTTTGGCCAGTCTGGGTCACCTGTCCTGGCTGTGTCCCCTCCCAGCTTCCTGGGCGCCCCTGCCTTCTCATTAGCAGGGCATTATGAACTGAAAATTCCTTTACTGCTTGGCAACAACTAAAAACATCAGGTTGTTATCAGCACTGCTCTCATCCCAACTCCCAAACACCCTTACACTGGCTGCTAAAAAGAAAATTAACTCTATCCTAGCCAAAAGCAGGACATTATCCACCCCTTGTTGCATAGCATTTATGTCAGACCCAGATCCAATGATTCCCTTCGGCATGACCAGTTTTCTGTTGGAGTCATAGAAACATGAGAGCTTGGATCTGTGCTCCCCAAGCCTCTGTAAGCCACTTTCTGTTTAGGTCACTAGAGTATTTTGTATGTTGTAAAAGGTAGATTGTTGCAGAAGGTGTGAGGGGATTTGAACAGTCTTAAACAGTTCTTAAACCCAAGGCAAATACCCTGCAAACAAAAAAAAAAGTGAAACAAAAAAGTCCCAAGTTTATGAAATAAATCAAAAGGAATTAATTCAATCTTATCTAGCTAGAACAACCTTTAGGACTTTTCCCTGCACTTAACAAAAGCATTGGCAATGTGGATGGGTGCTAACCAGTAATTAGTCCGTGTATGCTAAGTTGATTTGACTAATCTGAAATATTCCTAGCAAAGCCACGTAACTATTTTAAGCTAACATTAAATGACTGGTGTCCCACAGAACCAGGTAATGCCAAAATGCATCCTTAACTGCCTTCCACACTAGGGCCAAGTGACTGGTCAGTGAAATCAAAGCAGCAACACTTTTCCCAGCAGAAGAGTTGAATATGTTCTACAATCATGGGTCAAATATCTGTATCCCCTTTTCACAGGTAGTGATAGAAAGGTGCGAAGGGTGATTCCTCTGATACCAGTATTCAGAGAAAAGGCAACCTAGTAGGACCAAGGTCCCCTAAGTCTTCTAGAAGCTCTTCTAATACTAAATATCCAAAAGAGCAGAGGGGTAGGGAACTGAGGAGGAGAAGATGGCAAAGACAGAAAGAACCCCAAATGAAGGAAGGAATTGATAAAACGTAAGGAAGGATATAAAAACACTGTGTTTCTTAAAAAGACCTCTTTAAGATCACCGTCTGATCTGTTAATTGGTCAAACACAAATTAAGCAACAAAAGTAAAAATTAAAGACTTTGGCTGGAGAGAGAGTGAACCCATCCAACAACCCACCTCCTAATAAAATCCTGGCCATCACTTCCTTTCCAAGCGTTTCTCCAGCTACCACAAGCTTGTTTGTCCCTAACATTTTGTTCCTCTCTCCTGCGTACACTTAATCAGCCTTTACACTTAAACTTACTCCCGTTTTGCTAAATACAATAAATACACCTTTGCTATTTACCAGTGCTCAGGACGGCAGGGAGCGCTGATTCCCCAGGAGCACAGCTCAAGTTTAGATGCAGCTGATGGCAGAGACTGCTCTTTCCTGGGCTGGGAGGCGAAGAGGCCAAGGCATGCTGTGCTCAAATATTCCCCTTCACACTGACTAAAATGTGCTGGGCAGCCTCCTTAAAAGCAGCTGCAGCCTAAGGTTTGCCTATCAAATCTTACAGCGAGATGAGGTAATGGGAAGGATCACAGGAAAGGAAAAAACCCCACATATATCCCCAAACCCTGACGTGTTCCCTGAGTGTGATTCTGTGGGATTTCCCATGCATCACCCATGCAGTTCTGTGCTGCGGGCCTGACCCACAGTAAGGGCAGCACAGAACCCTGTACTAACAGGAGCAGCATTGCATTCCCAGATGTCGAGGGGAAACTTCATTGTAACAATGCAAAGAGAGTGATGGGCAGCAAGCTATTTATTGATTTTCACTGCAAAACTTTGTTCTTTATGTCTTAAAAGCTGTCTCAGTTACCCTGGAGAGGTAATTCCACTTTTGGGAAGCCTAGCTCTGTGTGACCAGACCTTCCCCAACCCTCATTGGATCTTTCAATGTAAAGAAATTTTATATCCATTTTACAACTTCAGCAAGGTGAGAAGTAACATCCTGTAATTTACTGCCTTCCTTAGCAGTGTAGCGTAACACAAGTGCCATCCATCTCTGGCATATATACTGTAATATTTGCCCCAGCGTGGATATAAATTCATGACCTTCTCTATACATTAAATATTAGGAGCTCCTGAGTTTTTACTGCACTTTGTCAAAATAAAATCATCTCCCCATAGGAAAGGGGCATCATAAATTAATATGTAAAAAAATTGCTCAGCAGCTTTCACAAATGAGGCTACAGTGACCAAAACAGTGTTTCTTAGGAAGACAGCAAGGCAGAATAATAGCCCCTTCACATTCAAAGCACTAATGTAATCAAACAATAACTGCTGCTATTCATGTGACTTGTCAGGTGTTCTTCCAAAGCTTATCAGAAAACCTGTGACAGGTTTTGTTGTGACTTTATTTAACACCCTCGTCACTCAGTCTGTCATGATTTCCTTCGTACTTGTTACTGTAGACGTTCCAACCCCTTGCAGTTTGATGTTTCACAAACTTTGCAAGCAATATATTGGATTTGTCAAACAATTCTAAACTCGCCAAGTTTCTGACCATAACTTAAACTTACTTTTCTTTCCTCATAAGTGAAAAACAAGGAAACAGGAAAAACAACAGGGCTCAAACAAATCCCACCTCTGAAATGCTCCCTATGAATTCCGGGCAGCTTAGCTAAGTTACCTGCAGCTTATCTAGGCCCACGTAGTCGAGGAGGAATCTGCTGCACATCCAGCACTCCCCTCCAGCATTCCATTTGCACCTTCTTGGACACAGGCTGAAAGTGGAGTTGCTCTCACAGCAGAGCGGGAACAGACCCATTGTAAAACAGTCACCTGCACCACATTCACTCTCTGATACTTGAAACCAGGGTGGTGTCTGCAAAAGAAAGCAGAGGGAAGATTTAGTGCTACATAAATATTGATCTCTCCCTCTTGTTTCTCCCCCACTAATGCTACATTCAATTAGAAATGAGTTTTGCGTTTTCCTGACCTGACCACTGTTTTCCCCGAAGCTGTCTGGGAAATGCAAATGTTCCTTCAAAACCTCCCAGTGCCTCTATCACCAGTCCTAACAGCAAAGAAAGCTGTTGCTCTGTTCTGCAGCAATTGCTCCAATCTTCTCCAACCATCAGCAGCCTGCACTAGGTGCAACTTCCCTCCTGCCAAGCTGCTTTGTACTCAGATGTTCAAGCCTGAAACGAAGCCCCTTTTCATATTTTCAATCTGATGGTTTTCATTTAAACATAAAACTTGCTAATAAGTTACATTACATGGATTAATCATACTCCCGACTTGGAGATGTGGTGGTGATGAAACCACTTCGGATTTGAGCATGGCTCCCTTTCAGACCTCTGCTCGAGGGAGAGTATGACAATTGCCCAAAGCAGACAGGCTGTAGAAACATGACCTACAGGTCACAGGTACAAGGAAACACCAACTGACCGTACAGCTTGGCTGTAGACCCTGTTCTTCACGAAGCAGCACACCATTGAACTCACTGCTATTCTTGGTGCAGATTTTTCCTGTTTACCCTGCTTTAACTCGCACGTGCCCTTTGAAAGCCACACTGAGCGCTGGATTTCAGAGCAAACAGCTCTCACAACTGACTGCCCCGTAGAATGATTTACACAGCTCTCAATGGCAATATACAGTGACGGTATTTAGTCAGCCAGGGCCAACAAAGCTACAAACACATAACAGCCCTGACTAATAGCAAGTATCATTAAAGAAGGCCAGACAGTGACACTAGGAGTCAGTTAATAACACCAAAAAGTCTCTTTAGGAAAAAGGTGAGGTTAGGAATCGTTTGAAGGAGATTTGTCTTTCTAGCTGCACACCTTCCCATGCATTATTCGCAGACCACATTCAGCTGAGCAGCCTGAACTTGCCTCAGACGTGTGCAACTACCATTAATTTAAAGCTATATAAACTTGCTAACTTAGGGATTCGGGACAGCTCAGAGGTGTCGGTATGCAGCTCAGCACAGGTGGATGTACCAGGTGAGAAGTGTCCCTGCTGTGACTGTGGGGCATGGGCAGAAAAACTCTTCAGTCTCCAGGGTTCAGACAAAACTCCTAGCAACCATCACTGACGGGTTTGGGTTTTTTTTTTATTTTAAAGAATTCAGCTTCCAGTCAGCACCTGCAGAAGGGTCATGTTTCTGTAAAGACCTGCTCGTCCAGATACGGCCCTGTTGTCAAAACCTTAGCAGCTCTTCAACCCTCCTGAAATTTTAAGCCTTTCTTTGGTGCCTGAGTAGAAATTTAACGCTGTTTTTGATAAATGCAGCGCCTGTATCTTCCCTTACCAATGTACTTGAGCACATTAAAACAAAAAAAGTCTCGCATACTAGCTCTAAGTCATCACAAGTGTATAATACCTGGAAATAATCAGGTTTAATTTGAAAGGCAAATATGTCCTAGTGTACACTAAATTCATATTAGACCTGGCACTTTCTGACTATCATGAACTGGTCCATATTTTGGGGAGAAAAACGTAGGTGGAAGATCTTCTACAGCCCACATCCTGCACTTCAAAAAGGATGAAGAAAGAACAAAGTGAAAACGTCATTTGCCATTCCTTGTCATGTGGAGGGAGGGCACTTGGTCCGGGATTCAGCATTAGTAGGAATCCCACAGCATATAGATTACATGGCTCAGCTTTTCTTTCCAAAAACTATTTCACAAATGTCTTTGTGTTAAACAGAGTAATTAGTGCATTGGGAGCCCCAGCTCACAGGCTTTTACTGTACTGTGGGACAAGAGCCTCTATTCATGTGTCATACCTGCTAAAATACAACGGCATCCAGAGCTGGTGCCAACAGCTCTAGTCAGAGACCTTTCTCTTGAGGACCTTTCTTGATTCCTTTCCTCTTGTCCAATGGAGATATTACTTCTTAGGTACTAATTATACATCAGTGAGATCTAAATTATCTTATTTTCCTGTAAATGACACAGAAAACTGGAGTCTACAGCCCAAAACCCTGTGGGCTAATTTCCAGATAATACTTTGCATTTTCCATACAGCCTTTCTTTTTTTTATTTCAGGTGCTTCAGTACTAAAGTGTTGCAACTCTGTAAATTACAGTTTGCAAATTAACAATGGGGATTTGCACAGTGATTTATAAACCACAGACTGTCTCTGATCCTGCGGAGAGAAGAAAGATGGAACAGAGAGGGAAAGCTGAAGGCCACAGGAGAATGTGCTAACTAGAGAGGCTAAATCATATGCTGAAGTTATCGATTTTGTATACTAAATCACATGTACGTTAAATATCACTGAAGCAAGGAGGTGTAAAAACTGCCCAATAAATGGAGCTCCAAGCAAATATGTTTCTTGTTCATGGTCTTCAAATGTGTTTTATAAATTAAAAGGGAGTATGTCAACAATTTATGCCCCTGTATTGAGCCAGAAACTTGAAACAGAATCAAGACCCCGGCTAGCGCCACTTTTTTAAACAGACACGTGGAAGGAAAGGCAATGACTCTTGTTTATGAAGATTTATGTGACAAGAGAACCAAAGAGAGAAGGCAGAAGGAAGCACCACATACAGCTTAGAAGAACTGGCAGGCTAAGGAAAACTTAATGAGCAATTTGGGGCCAATTAATGACTGGAAGCAGTCAGGAGTGATAAGCAGAATTTTCTAGTGGTGATCATGAATGCTGCATGTTCTTTGTGAAAAAAAAAAACCCAAACCAAACCCAACAAACCCCAAAACTAAACAAAAAGGGACTGCACCAACATAATCTGCATTTATCTCTATTCCCCCCCCCGCTAAAGGAAATAACCTGCACCATCCTGAATCCTGATGAATCAGTTGGGTCAAGCAAAGACCAGTGTCTGCAGAGCACACCTCCACTTTTATATATGATCTCTGTGCCAGACCCAGATAGATATTTATGGCATGAATTATGTATAAACATCTATACATACATATGCATACATACATGTATACAGGACTATGATTTATTCATTATTCCTAGACATTCCAGATGAAACAAGTAGAAACCAGTCCTGGAGGATATGCATTTACACTGACAGAGTAAAAACTGATGCACATTATTTATGAAGCCTGTTCTGTCAAAGTATGTTGGTTTTGATGATCCTATTCGAGTGAATGCCACCCTTATCTGTCAAGTAAGGCACACACCAACCTACTACTTCTCTGAGGGAGTAAAAAGTGCTCCTGAAAAATGCACACCTTCTGATTATAAATATGTATCAAGGCATGGTCAGATAAAGACGTGAGCCTTGCTACAAGTATGGTTTTAATTGGCACCATACGAAAAAAGGTACTCGGCGTGTGTGTGCACAATCACAGAGCCACAGAAAAGTATTTGCAGCTTTTAAACCAAGGGTTTTATTTTCATTTCTCTTGGTGCTGAAGAAGGCAGAGAAATAACTGTCAGGAAGCTGGAAAGCAGCAAAGGCAAAGTAAAGATATTCTTCTTATTTGTCAGAAATTAAGAAGTTCAGATGCATCTTGTCATTGAAACAGTTTTGTTCCTAATGCTTCATTTTTTCTCCTTGTAGTTGAAGACTATTATAGAAACTAATAGAGGTGGGCAGCAATCTGATTTTCTGTTGTATGTGTCATTCTGAGATTTTGACAGGCTTTAGGTTTTTATAATGAAACAAAACAAAAGCAGAAAAGAAGTTTATTGGGAAAGAGAATCTGATTTCTGGGTAGTTGAAATGTGTCATTCACATTCTGGAGATTTACATTTTATACCAAGATAATCCATTTTCAGGTTTTTTTCACAAAGAAAATGATCAGAACTTGTGTTTCTGTGAAACGTGTTATTTTGATTAATGAGAAAAAAACGGAAAAACATTTCACTGAAATATTTTTGTTGTCAAGAATTTAAATTCTACGTTATGCAGGGACTCTGCCTCAGAACACTGATATATTGCACTACAAAAATGAAGGAAGATCCATGACAGCATTAAGTTAATTCTGGATTTACTCCAAAACAGCTCAGAGCAATATTTACTTCTATATTTTTAATAAGAAAAAATGTGCACAAGATACAAAATATCCTTGGAATCACTAATAAGAAGGAAGAACAAATAGAAAAGAGGAACGAAAAATATTGAGGTAAGGACAGGACCTACAGGTGAACCAACATTTCAGATTTTGCATGGGGTTTAATGAAGCAAGCAGAGAGATTTTAAGAGATGACAGCAAACATCCTTTTTCTTTATTTGTACTACTACAGTTTCTAAAGAATCTAACTGGAGACCAGAGCCTTCTTGACTAAACAAATTACATATTTTCTCATTACAGCAAGAAAGGTAATTATTTTTTCCTCTCAAATTTGCAGGCATTCTTAAAATTAAGTCCTCAAATGCTATTCTTTTTTATCAATGACAATCTTCCCCACAGCCTCCCAGAAAAAGTCTTCTCAGGGGTTGAGTGCGTGTAAAAATTCAGTCTCTGTTTTCAGTCAAAATAATTAATTGCTTGGCAAAATTTTGCCTCCAAGTTGCACTGACTCAAATCAGAGCAATCCCACTGACCTAGGAAAGCACAGAATTGGTTCTCCCTCTCCAGTCCATACCTGTAGTTGAAATAATTGAGTGCTGCCCTTGACTCTTCGACTCTACATAGTTAATCTTGAATCTCCAGCTGCTTAAAACCATTTTGAATCAATCTTTACAATTTCTGCATGCAGGGATTCAAAACAAAATTTTACTCTGAAGATTAGATCTGCCTCCTTCAGTGTTACAATGACAAAATTCCAGCAGGCTGTACAGATGCACAATGAGAATGCGCGACAGTAACCAGGGCCATAATGTCTGAATGGATTAAGCAGCTCCAAGTTCTCTCTGCATTATTCCCAACAGCCAAAGATGCAGAATAACCATCCAGACTTCATGCAGCAAACCATGAAAGCTCTGCAGCAATCAGGATGCAGAAGTTCTCTGACAATCATAGAACCATTTAGGTTGGAAAAGACCTTTAAGATCATCAAATCCAACCATTAACCCAGCACTGCCAAGTCCACCATGAGGAGATGACATTTCTGAGATAGGGTTGAAAATCAGTGCTGCATGGGTGTTGGAAACAACATGGTGAGATATGACCTCCTGAATTACTTGTTGTACTGAAAGCCACTTACAAACAAATACACATGCATAAATGATCTCTCTTTGCTTCCTAATGTCCTGGTTTAAGTCCATTCAGTAACAGAAACAAGCAGTTTTTCTAGCGATTCACGTTGCAGATGTGTTGTAAGTGAAGCCAGACCCTATTAGCATAACTGTTTTCCTTCTTTTCTTGCAGACTTTGAGCTCAATAGGTCATTTTGCACTACAGCTAACATTTGTTCTGCATAAATTGTATTCAGTGTAATAAACATGATTCCATAAACATAAAGAAAATTAAAATTATTTTTAAAATAAACTGAAAGTGAAGAAAACCGAGTGGGGAAACTTTCAGGACTGCTTTATCTTTTAAAGTTAGGATTGTCCCAAAACATTAAAAACCTCACAGTGTAAAGATCTCATCTGATTTTTTTTAGTCCTCGATGTGCTCTGCCCTCCTGACATACAGGTTCCTGCTACAGAGAGCTTCAGTGACTGATGGGACAGGTCACTTCTCCTGTCCCTAAGAATCTTGGGCTCTGAAATTTTGTCCACTTGTGCTTTCATTAATGAATAGTGGTGGTGGGGGAAATGCCCAACTCTTAAAATAACTCTTTCCATGAAAACAAAATTTTATTAATGGGTTTCAATTACAGAAATACTCAATATGCTTATTAGGACCACACGTAGGCTTCATTTTAGAGGTACAAACCCCAGCTGAGACTATATCTGACGAAGCTGGAGAAGCTGAGCAAGTATGTCAGCAGTGTACACGTTTATGAAAATAAAACTTCTCATCTAGTGCCAGCTGTGAACAAAGCAAAGCAATTATCACCTCTGTATTTAATAAACAGAGAGAGAAAGGAAAGCAAAAAAATAACTGTGGGTTTGTCGTTCCTGCCATTTTGTTTGCAACAACAATCCCCTCAAGTAGTCGCTGTGTATTTAGGAAACACTTTCAACCCTCACTGTAATATTTGCAATAATATTTTTAATTTAAGCATAGGCATTTCCCAGAGAGTATGTAGACTCAGGCAGGAAGACAGCAATATTTAAGAAAAGCATTCACCATGTGATGAACAATGTTAGGGAACAAGCGTAGAGCATGAAGACGATGAATGAAAATGCCTTTATAAAATATACCAAAACTGTTAATTTTATGGCCAGGAGAGCTTGCTAATGACTAGGGGGAAAAACTTTCTAAAAAAATTAAGAGTTTGCTGGGAACATGAGATCAATTTCTCTTTGCTAAGTTACACTAATGAAAACAACTGCCAATCATGTTTGTTCATAAGAAAAAAAAATTGTAGCAGCTAAAATAGAGCTAAAATGTTGAAAGGAAATTCAGCATTAGGTGCTACAGGTTATGAGAACATGCTGCATACATCAAGCGAAGCCAGTAAGATGTGCCTGAACTGTTATGCTTAACAAAATGCCATCGAATTGCACCAGAGTCAATACTGTCACCTCACACCCACATTAGTACAGCAAAGATCAGAAACCGTTCTCATGTTCCAACATCTCGCTCAATAATATATACATTTTTATTTCACATTTCTGGTTTTAGATCACAAATGCTGCAGAGCAAACAGAGGCAGTGGCATTACTGGCTATGAACTGTGTACCATATATTACTGTAACTGCTCTTATCATGTGACAGCACTGAAAATTCTGTTACAGGGAATAGCTGAGCAAATAAAAACAGCCAATAGGTGGAAAATTAGAATGGGACCGCAGAGGATTTGCTGGAAATCCCTCATACAGTGGCAGACGATGAAGGCAACTCTTTACTGAAAGACAGGTTGCCTTGCTGTTCGCATGAGCTTTGGGATTTTAACAAGCATCTCATACACTCAGGAGTTATATTTATATTTTATTAATCTAAGAAAAGTTGGGGGTTTTTTTGTAAATGGATGACATCCTTTTGCCATCTATTATGATTATATGCAGTGACACCTTGTTTAATTGGGAAGGCCATTTCCTTTCAGCGAAGCTGCTTGGGCAGTGCTGCGTGCCACAAAGCATATTTGATTTATTCTGAGTCAGAATTCTGATCCACTGTCCCATTTCTCCCAACTACTCCAGGCCCATCCAGTCCATAACGAGTAGTCTAAGCAGTCAGTAATTAAAAAAAATAACCAACCAAAAAACCTAGGAATCCACCACACACCCTTAAAAACCGGGTTGCACTTCTTTATAGAAGTCTTGACAGAACCCTGGATTATACATTCAGGTAAAATCCTCATTAAAGTTTGCGGGTAAGATCACCGTTGTTTTGCATGGGAAACTGGGAATAACCTGGGGAGTCCACACCGCTTTTGGCAGGCTGAGAACAAAGTTTGGTCTGCATGGAAGATCCAGAACGTGTGTCCCTGGTTTATGTACACCTCGGTGCCTTGGAAAGCAACACTTTCCCCCTTAACTTTGTCCTTTCTATTTGCAGAATATTGATCTTTACACGCTCTCTGTTTTTCATAGAGTGCAGCAAACACTGTAACATTTTATTTATCTCCTTGCTTCTTACTTGCGTTTTTCTCTCAGTGACGGACATGGTGGTTGTTCTCTGAACCTTATCTGAACCCCTAATTGACCTCAATGGGTTACCTAGTTCATTGTGGGCTACTTTCATCCTTAATTGCTGTTGTTTCAATTCTGTATTCTCTAATCATGTGGAGGGCTGCATTGCCTTTACTAGGAAAATATAACTCTTGTTCCCAATCCCATTAGAATAAACAGAAGAAAAATCCTCTTCTAAAAATGGGCGCTGATTCAAGCCCATAATAGACACCTCAAGTGAGGGAGGCATCAGCTCAGAAGGGAACTCGTAAAAGGATTTTTGGATGGAAGAAAATAATTTCCTTATTCTGGGATTGTCTGTGATGCAGAAAAAAGCACAAGGGGCTACATGCTGCAGGGAAGCACTGCTCTTCGCTCTGAAAGTGAAGGAGCTGAGGGAGTAGGTGAGGTTTATGATGAGCCACTACTGAGCCTGCAGGTAGGGGTTTCACTGGTTTGAGTGCATAATATAGGCTACATATGGTGGCACAGGTTGCCACATGACATCACTTCCATACATTTCTTTGAAAAATAAAGGAAATTTTAATTTTCTTTGAAAATTAAAAGGAAAACGTTCAGAACACAGATCTCAAGCTACATGTAACAAATCCATGTTCAGTAACAGTGGCCTCTACACGCGCACTCTCAATCAGTCCATGTTGAGTTGGTGGCAGTTTTGAGTAGAGGCCACTAAGAATACCTTCATGCTTTCTAACATGCTGTTCTGTGGCTCAATATTACTTCACACTGGTTTTCTACCAAAGAAGCAAAAATGCCAAGTTCTAGTCATTGAAGAATTAAGCCCTGTGGCTTATAGACAGGATTGGGTCAGCCTCCTGCTCTAACAATCCCCCCCAAAAACTCTAGCAGGTAACAAAGTTGTAATAAGAACCTGATGTAAAACTGAATTTCATTCCACAGTAGCATATTTTCATACTGCATAATGTTTTATCAATTCTAATAGTCTTTTCACTATCAAAAGGGTTTTTCCCCCCCTTTATTTCCTTCTTTCCTGATGCCTATGATAACTGCATTTGGCTTTTTTTATCCCAGAATGATAATTTTGCAGTAATCTTTCATAAATCTCAGCATGTTCTCAGAAAGTAAATGATGGCATAATTTATCACTATTGAAAATGCATTTTGTGCCATGACAGTATAATTAGACATTCTTTTCAGGAGACATATTAAGTATATACCAATGTATTAAAGCTACTGTGCTGCAGATCCATTTAGTTGATTTATTCCTTGTCTCTGGCTACCTTGCCTTATCATGATACCCACACAATCATGCATTCTCATTGCAAGGGGAAAAAAAAAAGGGAAAGAAAAGAGAAGCTCAGGCAAGGAAGCAACACATTGTGAGAAACAGTATATGCAGGTTAATTCAAGTGGGAACAGGGTGCAATTTGGCTGCACTTTTGTACAATTCAGTACACATTCATTATGCAGTGATCAAAATAATTTCACATGCATAATGCTGACCTCATTCACTAGAGGGCAACAAAACCCCAGTTTAAAAAGCCTCCACCTTCTACTTTCAATGACAGAGCACTTTTAATAAGATGCTGCATGGATTTCATAATGAACACCCTATTAATTTTACATAAGTGCAAAGTTACTCCTGAAAAGCCAGTTAGGCTGCTGAATATACATGGTGTAACCTCCCAACAGGTGCCAGGAAGACATTATTGGAGTCATACCCCCCCAGCACCAGAGTAGTGGGTGCAATCCTTTGTGTGAGTGTTATTGTTTGACTCAGGTTACCCTACCGAGCTCTGTTTCATAAAGCCTCTTGAACGTTACACTGGTTTTGTAGCTCAAAGCATGTGGGCTTATCTAGAGAGTGTAAAGCCACCAATGTTCAAGCTACTTAAGCTGGAGTAATGAAAATCTCTTATCCATCTGACTGGGCTTTGCTTTTGATCAGCATGTTTTGGGGGGCTATTTTCTCTGCCCCTTAGCAGCTTCTTAAGGCATTACCTCCTCATTTTGACTAAAGAGGGTGCATATTTTCATGTTTTGCCAAAATGCAATCAAAACCCTTTGCTTGTAATTTTTAAGGATGTTTGTTAGTAAGTCTGAAAGAGTTGATACTATCAGTGCCAACAGTATAACAACTAATTAGTTTACTGTGGGCCACCACGTTAGCTCTGCTAATTTAATTTTGAAAAGTTCACCCTGCATAATAAAATCTGGTTTCTGGATCTTCTCCTCGAGTTGTAAATAAGAAATAGCTATTACTGCTATGGTCTATTGAGAAAGGGTTTCATACACTGTGAAAAAATGATTACACAGACCCAACCAATTGAAAAATAATTATGTGAATTTGTCTTTTGTCCTTAGATGCAAATAATGGCTAATGCAAATAAACTGCCAGGGAAGTATTTTTATGTGCTTTTTATGGCATGAATAAGAATATATTTAGCCCATTTTTGATGAATAGCCAAATAGTTTTTTTCACGGGTTTTGCTATGGAAGACGATGCAAAAACCCATCTCTTAAAACAATTGCTCCCAGAAACACATCCTTGGCCTCTCCTTTAAAGGGGTTCATCCCAAGAGGTGACCAGATATATACAAATGCATTCTTGTGTTTCAGAGGCTGTGCAAAGATTACGAAGGAGGAGGGGGGCTCAGAAGGGGAGAGACGTACAAATACATTTTTCTATTACACAGTTGACAGCCCCTTGGGAAAACAAGTCTAAGAAATGTGCAACCTTGAAATGTGTGCATGCTGCAAGGGATATTTTCAATGTGAACCCTGTGTTCTGATTTTCAAAGTCCTTAATCATTTGGCTGTGCTGTGGAAGAGGGGTATACTGAAGCTTCTAAACCAAACAGAAAGGTTGGATTTTGTTTCCTTCTCCTTGCAGAAAGGCAGAGAATACTCTCCCTGCTCCCCCATCTTGGCAGCGCACTACAGCCTACACGTTGCATGCCTAGTTAGCAATATTCTCCTCTCCAAACAGTACAGCATGACATGTCCCCCTTCCCACCAAAGTATTTAACAATTTCCTTTGAAATGCAACTCATTATACAAAAGCAGAACTAAATAAAAAATACTCCAGAGAGAGAACAGATTGCTAGATATAGATTAGATGTGCAGTCTAATCCTTCACAAGCATTAAATATTTAACATAATCACACCACAGGTGACAGGAAGATGTCTGCATTGTTTAATTAGACTTAATTAAACATAAGGAAAATCTAATACTAATTCAGGTCTAGCTTTTAAATTGATTACAAAACTCCCTTTTTAAAGTACTTCTGTATCCGGAGAAACCTATTCTTTCGTTCATTAGCTGGGGAATCCTTGCCATGCAATGCTCAAAACCCATGAAAAGACGATCTGTTATGTTCAAAAGCCCATAGATGATACTAACTTTACTCTACTGGGTTAAGGACAAAGCCAAAGGACTTGGCACTTGCAGCATGCTGCAGTGCTGTGATCTTTTGGCCATATTTTGTACAAACCATTACGCTTGGGACATCATTTTTTTCTATTACCTCTTTTATGGTCTTATTGTTTACAAGAAAATAGATAGAGCATTTAATTATGAGATGGACTTAATGTTCTATAGCAACTCCTGAATGCAATACATCGCCTCTGGAACTCAGCTTACAACTCACATTAATGCGACAAATGAAAGAAGAAAAGAAAATCAGAGTGTAACAGAGAAGGTGCTTTGCAAGAGGAGGGTAATATCTAATGCTATGAATCATTCCCTGATAATATTCCCATGTCTCCCAGTTAAAGTTATGGTTCAGAATTGTATTTAAGCACAGACAAATAAAACATGTGTTGTCATAGAACCAGAGACAATTTATGTCATATTACTCTGTTTCCCAGTCATCTTATTTAGTGACATTAAGTACAATAGCCTGATAAGGGTCCAACCTAAAAAGAAGATCCTCGTGATTGGATTGGAACCTGAACTATTATTTCCTCTACAAACTAAAAGTTAGAAAGGATTAAAGAAATTAAGTCATAACCTTCCTAGAAATAAATGAATCAGTTCAGTGACCCCAGCTCTGTCGGACAGCCAGTCCACTCACGATCAAAGTCAATTACAAAGATTGCTGGGCTCTTCGCTGTACGTTGCTGTTGTGATATTATATATCATTGCAGTTAGATGAAATCATGGATTGATGGAATGCTGTAACATAAGTACTGCAGCTGTTGGCTCTTTTTAAAAGCTCTTTTGTTTACCTGATGCCACGCCTCCTTCTCATCATCCTCTCTGGTTTATGGGTCACTGCAACTAATTCTTGGGGGGACAATGCAAGTTGTGGGAGTGGGATGTGCACATTTTGGTTTCCAGTTGTATAGTCTCTGAACATGAAAGCTGGAGGTAGTCAGTCATTCAGCCATACTATTCATCTACTTAGTACGTGCAGATCTTGCATACACAAAGGAGTGCTGGGTATGATGTACATGCACAGGATCTGGGGGACAGAACTTTAAGTTTCTTCTTTCTCTAAAAAAAATTAGATCCATTTTGAAGTGCTGCTATAAGTTTGGAAGACGGAGGACATCTCTCTCATGAAGTACCCACAAAAGCACAATAACAATAGGTACAGGTATTGCAGGGAAGGAACACAAACTCTCTTTGGTCACACACAGCAAGGGACTGTTTCTTTGCTGATCCCTGGCAGGAGGAGGTTATGGCTTTTTGCTTTTTTCTGGACTAACCTTTGTCATCTGGTGGTGGTGAATCACACTCTGCTTATCTTTGTGAGTCCTTAGTACATACAATTGTCTGACATGTTTCTGTCTGCTTCATTAGATAACACAGGTGATGAAAGCAATGACCATATTCATGGTGTGGGATCTTATTCACTATTGTTCCAGTCAAATTAGGGTTTATCTACACAGAATAATTGGATAGGCTCTGGAAACCGCCATACTTACTATCTGAGAACAGACAGTATGCTTACAGGAAATAAATTTTAAATGATGAGCAGAAATCAAGGACAATTTCTATTTTAGTAATTTTTTTTTTCCAGGAAGAGGAAATAATAATGGAAACAAAATTCTGAAAACAGAAAGAAGAAAATCAGAGGAAGAAGTCAGAGGGAAGTATGGCAATGGGAGGATGCTAACAGAAAGACTGAAAATGAGTGAGCAGCACAATCCTTTCATACAGGAAGCATAAGCTATCTTATTGTACACACAGGAGACTCCAATTCATGAGTTGAGACCTTTTTACTCACTGTAACTCAGTAGAAATTGGGAGCATTATCACATAGTGGAAGATATTCAGCTCCTGAAGGGAGTGGATTAGACCATGGAGGTGATTAATTCCCAGTTACACAAACCCAGTCCAAGGTTGATGTAGTATATGTATTTTAGGGCTCTCCTCTATAGGAAGTACATTGATAAACCAGAGGCACTACTGAAGAGAGCAATAAAAATGATAAAGTGGACAAATTGCTTGTCCTAGGTGGTCAAGTTGAATGAAGTGGGTATTTGCTGTATGGAAAAGTGGTGACAAAAAGGGGACAGGTTACAGGTGTATAAATAAGTGATGGATAGTAACTGATACTCCTGTGACAGATTAGCACATTTTAAGGAGTTGAACTAAAAATTCCAGAAGAATGTGATTCAGTGATAGCAGTCTCTAAGGGTGCTAAGACCATCCCACAAAAATCCTAAAAGTAAGAAAATCCATAAATACATTACTGATGCTTCTTCCCATGTGTCCTCTCCCCTGTAAAGAAAGGAGGGGCAATGACCCTCACCAGGAAGAAAACCTTACTAATCCTCTCCTCCCCCAAGCCTCACCATAGGGCCACCTGTCCCACCCAGCCCCTGGAGATACTGAGCACCTCCAATTCTACCACCACATGCTGAAAATGCCAAGTGATGTCCACGGGTGAATATAGGCAGCAATGCTCCCTTCAGGCAGGCCAGAAATTATAGTCACAGTTAGGGCTCGGTTTTAAGCCAGAAAATGTAAGATATTGGTACAGCAATGGGAAAATAATTACGTGAGTTTTCCTGTTAAAGGTGCAGCAAAATTAAAGCACAAAGGCTCAAAGCAGCTGAGCAGGAGGACTGCAGAGATATTATAGGAACCATAAGGAGTGCTAACAATTCAGATCCGTGTTCTCATTCATGGCTGAAGTCCCAAATATCTTTGAAAATGTCCTGTGAGATCAGGTTGGGTAACAAAACATCCATAATCAACAGCTTAATACAATGGTTCAGCTTTCTGTTTCACAGTACGCTGCCATGTTTGGGTTTTCTACCTTCTAGAAATTGTTCCCTCAGTGTAGAGCAAACTACAAACATGAAGAGCTCTTACCCATCTTTTCATAGGCTGGTCTCCACCAGTGTGTCGGTTCCAGCTCCACCACAACCCCTCCCAGCAGAACACCCGGTATCCACAGCTTTGTACCAACAGTTTCAATAGGGTAATAATAACGTGTGAACTAGAATGGGTCTGATTTAATCTGATTTCATTAACATTTTATTAACAGCTGTGTCTAGGCAGTCATTGTAATCATTGAAGTGTATTTCATGGGGGAGTGAGGGAGGGCTTGGGCAATTCAGGGGAAATGACAATTCAAAGTTGATTCACTCCTGCAGGTTTTGTCCAGCAAAACTCACACACAATTAAAGTGGGTTGGCCATTACCAGGACACAGCATGTGCTGTATAAATGCCTTCTGACAGCGTACATTCTTGCTGAACGTAAAGCCCATGAAGAGTGACATATGCCAGGGCTGTGCAGTCCCACCGACATATAAACAAATTAATATTTATAATACAACCCCATAGCTTTTCTGACTGTTGAGTTGTCAATAAAGACATTTTGAGATAAAATCCTCCATGCACTAGCATTTATCACAGAACTCTTATTAACATGGAAAGATATTTCATCTGTTGATGAACTTTGAACTGTTGAACTTTGCGTTGGCAGCAAAACCACACACAGATCCCAGTTCTTCCAATTACTAAATCACAGACGTCTAAACACTTGAAAAAGCCCCTTTAGCTCTTGGCTGCAGCTCTGAGACAGCTGTGATGCTCTGATGCCTTCCAGTAGAAGGCAGCGATGTGCAAACTCACCAGACAGTCTAGTGCAGAGAGGCTGCTTCTTGCTGACACAGGGTGCCAAATTTAGCAGCTGCTTTTTGAACTACTACTATGTGATGCATGGTCCTGAGTAAAAGAGGAGAAAGTGAGCAACATTTCACTTCTCTGGGTGGAATCCAGCTACTTACTAGATATATAATTTGCAAATGAACAGCAGAATTCAACAGCATCATTGTTGCAAATAAAACCCTCTAAGACAAACACACTTCAGTACTTCTTCATACTCCTTAAACTACCTCCAGTTATTCTGGAGCTCCTGAGATTTCAGCATTTCACAACACAGTCACTTCACGAAAACAGCGAGAAAATCTGTACATACTACACAGCACTGTAACAGATTTTGATGTTTTAAAAGACTGTAGGGCTTGAGAAACAACTCTCTGCCCTCCCATCACCCACAGATGATAGCGACATGCAGCTGGAACTAAAAAATAAAATTAAATACAGTTTGTCTCCTCCATGACATATCTATTATATATACTGAATTGGAAGAAGTTTACAATAATAACTTTCCCTCCGTAATATGATAGTTATTTCAAGCACTTGAAAACAGAAAATAGCTCAGAACATTCTTGCTCCAAGCCAGAGTCCTCATTTCTCTCTAAGTTTCAGCCTCAGTCGTAATTCTTAGCTTGGTTTATTCAAGAGTAAGCACCCTATCTCCCACATAAATTCTTCTGGATTTCCAAGAAACACAGATTCCAGCTGAATTTGACAGTAATATGTAAGCCGTGGGTTCAGTGAGAGGTTTCTGATAACACAGAGTCTTAGCTTGACTTACACTGCAGAGGAATGAGCTAAACTTACAAAGTACCTGCATCTCTGAAGCTTTCTGTTCAAGCATTTGTTCAGGGAAACCTAACCAAATTGGTACTGTTATTTTTGTATTTACAAGGACAATTTTTTCCAGTTGTTCTGTTGCTTATACATCACAACAGAAATTCCAAAGAGCCAAGTGCTCCTCTTAGACACGTCGGTGCTCGAATCTACTCAGCACATCATGTGCATATGATTTATTGATGTTTGCTAACAGTCAGAGGACTTTGAGTCAAGTGATTCTGACCCACATCCGCCCAGTGCGTCAGTGGATGTTGCTATTGCTGCATCATTCTTGTTAAGCTTAACAGAGTTTTCCTGCTCAATACACCTCTTAAGATGTACCTCCACATATTAGTGGGATGTTGCCAACACCATCAAATGAACACTGTTAAACACAAGGTCTTTGTTTACTGTGTGAAAATAAGCAGTTGTTGAACAAACGAGTAGGTAAACATTTACAAAGCTAGAGAAGAAACCGCATATCTGAAGCTGGGGAGAGGGTGGTGTGTTCTGTTCTCCTTTAAGAAAAACTAGCATAAAATCGTTCCAATGCAGTCACTTGGAGTGACTTTTCATGGTTAGTTTTCTTCAAGGAGCTAAATGAACTTGAGTAAAGCGCCAGAAGGAGCACTGCTTTCTGAAAATATTTAACTTGAAAGCAAAGATGCTTTCTGTATAGATACTGGGCTCACCAAACAGATGCCCAGATAGCACATTTACATGAAGACTGGACTGAATATAGCACAGCAAAATGAAAAGACAGCGCATCGTTACCCTTAGAAGGAAGGCTGTGCTCCTTAATGTCTTCTGCACTCCTTCACATCATATCCTCAACAATAGTTCTCTGTGATACCACCAAGAAAGGAAAGCATCACCTCACATCCCCAACAGGTATCAAAACCCTCCAAAGCAAGCGGATGCAAAGGGATTGTAAAGCTCCACCATGAGTGTGCTGACAGAGATGGAGATAAGAGTGAGGAAAGTGGTGGGAAGCTTTGTGCAGTCCAGTTTTTTAGGACATCTTTGTGAGCAGCTCAGGTTGTTCTCAAAGCAGTGGTTTTTGTCAGCGTCTTATTCAAAGCAGCTTTTTATTGCGACCTCATTTAAGTCAGTGGGGCATAAAGGAGCAAAGTAAAGCAAATACATAGGAGCTGTATTTTTAGCTATATTTTAGCTGAACTCAGACCTCCTTTAGCCAACACAATTTTGGAATTCAAACTCATCCCATGAGGACGCTATTTCAAGGAAGGAAAAGAATCCCATAGCACTCATGTCCTGAGCTTACTGCACTGACAAAATGTTTCCTGCCACAAACTGCATCTGGAATCAGAAGTAATTATAAACCAGGTGAAAACCCACAAGTATAAATACTTAATATAAAACTTCATGGACTGTTTGCAAAACATGCCATTCATCCCCTCCATCCCACTAAAGTTAGATTAAATTTAGTGCCAGTCTTATTCCTGACCTGGAGTTTCTTCTACTGTTGACTGACTTTGACAAACATCCCATCACATTTTCGAAAAGCAACGGCTGATATTGTTGTACTGGGCTTCCTGCCACGAGCAGCACTTTAGCATTATTGATACCCTGGTGCACTATTTCTCATGAATGTGGTGTTGAAAGCCCACACATGTGAAGGTATTTTGCTCTGTACAGATCAAATACAGAAAAAAATTAACATCAAGCTATTTGCATTGGCAAAAATCAATCATTTCAGCTACACCAGAGCAGAGACTTTCTCCACTGCCATCAGGCCACATCAGATGCCAGAGGTCCCTTTTTGGCAGAGAGGGCAAGTTACCAATAGCCAGCAAAATGCAGGGACTCATCCAAGGGCACAGAATGAGTTGCTCCTCTTGCCCACTGAAACTAATAATGTTCTCTTACAAGGGGCTCTATTGAAGCAGACATTGAGATGTCCCTTCAACTTCAGGTCCCTGCCTGCTCAAGGCAATGGTAGGGGTTGGAAGGGACCTCAAGAGCTCACCGGGTCCAACCCCCCTGCCAAAGCAGGTTCCATAGGACAGGTTGGTGTCCAAATGGGGTTGGAATATCTTCAGAGAAGGAGACTCCACACCCTTCTGGGCAGCCTGTCCCAGGGCTCTGTCACCCTCACCATGAAAATGTTCTTCCGCAGATTGGTGTGGAACTCCCTGTGCTTCAACTTGAAGCCATTGCCCCTTGGTCTCCACAGACCCTTGAAAAGAGGCTGGCCATTTCCCCCTGTGCCCCACACTTCAGATATTTATAAAGATTGATCAGATCACCTCTTAACCTTCTTTTCTCAAGGCTGAACAGCCCCAGCTCACTCAGCCTTTCCTCGTAGGACAGATGCTCCAGTCCTTTAATCATCTTCACAGCCCTCTGCTTGACTCTTTCCAGGACATTCCTGTCATTTTTTATACCAGGGAGCCCAGAACTAGACATAATACTCCAGGTGGAGCCTGACCAGGGCAGAGTAGAGGGGAAGGATCACCTCCTTTGACCCGCTGGCAACGCTCCTTTTGATGCACCCCAGGATCCCAGGGCACACTGCTGGCTCATGGACAACCTGCCATCCACCAGAAGATGCACACTCAGTGAGAAGCGTGGTTCCCCAAACTCTCTATATTTATGGTGGCACTCATGTGTGATAAAATGTTTGTCATACAGCTGACAGATTCATATGGAAATCCAGACAGGGGAACTGAGAAAATGTCTGGAACACACAAGCACGAGGTTGGTATGCACAGGTAAATTTTGGGAATCAAAAAGTTTGGACTATGATATCCAATTTATTTATAGACAATAACTAATCGAAATTTGTGTGTATGGAATACCATTAATACAAATCAGTTCATAATGTTTTGGTAGCGGTATCAGTTTAATTTGAATTTTATATCGCACAGTAGTATTGAATGCTAGACTTGATTTTTTTAAAGTAATTAATGAGCTAAGCTACCTGAGAGAAAAACAAAATGATGATTATAATTAGAAGTGTTCCATGGCTGCTACCGACTGTTTAGATGTACTTACAGGTAGCATTTCTAATTAAAACCCTCTTGATGCTTAGACATCTCTCTGTTCATTCCTTATTAAAAAAGTGGGATTTTTTTTTTGCATTAAGGAATCCCTTAATAGAAAAATAATAGAAAAAGTTACATGTAATTACATTCTCTGCGCTATTTGTGGTGAGCAGTTCCTAAGAGAAAAGGAGCTGCAGGTGTGTAAGAAGTGATTTCATTGATTTCACTTCTTCCAAGAATTCCACCTGGAAAGAGCTTGGAGTTGAGACTGAGGTTGTCAAAGGAGCTGGAAGAGTTAGGAAGGTTTCAGGGAAAGCTGGGTGTCTCAGTCCTTGAGGGCCCTAGGAAAGCTGCAGTATTTGTGAGAGAGAGAGCAGGAAAAATAAACCACCTGAGGTTATTCTGCTCAGAGCTGTGTAAAAATCCCAGCAAGATGCAAACACAGTTCTGGCTTTCTTAAATTGAGCCCAGGCCACGTGAAGGTCTGACAAAGGCAGGCCTGCAGTCAATGAGGTTGATCAGTGTTTTCCCAGTCAAATTACATTTCGAGCCACTGCTTTTGAACAAAAATTCCAGTCATTCATGGAAATGAAATCTGTAATGCTGCAGCAGTGTTCAGTTAGATTAGTTACCAGCCAAGAGAGTGCACTGTTCAGATTTCCAGTGTAGGCTTAAATATTCTACATACAGGGGAAAACACTATTTCCAACACCCAGCTGCAACCATATTTGCCAAATTTCAGGGCTGGCACTGAAAGTTTCAGCTACACCAAGGAGATTTCTCTGCCCTAGCAAGACTGCTTCTCTTTTCTTCTCCCATACCGAGGTCTGCCTCACTTAGATATGGATGGTTGTCACTGATGCTCACATTACCAATGCAGTTAGGTTTATGGCTCTGAAGCTCATTAACTTGCAATCATAAAATGGACTAATGGAGTAGCCCTTCTGCAGATGCAAACTGTCATACCTTTACTGACTTCACTAAACTGGTGCTGGTTTATATCACATGAGAGCCTCATCACATAATTTGCATTGTTATCCTTTGTGAGCAATAGCAGTAATGTTAATAAGCTCGAGCAGTAGTAAATGCTGCCTCCCACTTTACATCAACGCCAAAAGGTGAAGAGGAAGCTGAAATCAGGTATAATTAAGTCAAGAACTGTGTGTTTGAAGGAGCAACAGAAGCTTCAGATGATCTGAGGAGCTGGGAGATAATCCATTTTCCCATCAAAATCCCTTTCCTGGCCCAGAATTTGGCTCTAAGTACAAAGAACACAAAACCAGCCTTCTCTCTTTCTCCAGATTGCATTTTCTTAAAACAGGAAATTTGTACACATTGGCTGGGTTCAATCACTTCACAATCATTAGGTATGAAGTTGGTTTGGGTTTGGTTTTTTTTTTAGTATTTTGAGGAAATGTCTTAAAAGGCTCTTGGAACAACAGACATGGCTTTGAAGATGAGTCACTGAGTGCGGGATGCGTGCTCCTGTCTACAAACCACCAGGAACTTTGTAGCCAGAAAAAAACAGCATCACAGTGTGAAGTGAGGGAACCTGTTTGCTTTGATAGTAGATGCCTTGCTCTCCACAGCTTGTGCGTCGGAGAGTGTTGGGACAAAGCCACGTGCACTAGAGTGCCAGAAAAGTCAAAGTTAGAGAGAAAGGGAAAAAAGGAAAAGAAATGGGTGAAAAAACCCCCACAATATTGCTCACTTTGAAGGGACAGGCTTGTGGAAAGGAACAACGAGCGAATAAAGCCACCCTGCTAAGTTTAAAGTACTCTTTTGATATCAAGTATGCCACTTTCTCCCATGGTAAGAATGAGGAAAGACACAGCTCTGATGATTTCTTAGAGGGGTGGGGTTTGCAGCTTAATTATCATTAGTTTTGGTTTTCTTCATAAATTGCAGGATGTCAAAACTGTTCTCAGCCATGATCATGAATTTGGGAGTTTGGCTGTTTTGCTCCTGGTCGGCATAACCCAGAAGAACTACCTAAACTAGAATTTTTATTAATGCATCTAAAACGTTACGCTTGCTGCTAGGATAGATGTAGAGTGCTGTAGACAGGTTCTTAAATTTATGTTCTTACTGCTCGTTTTTGACCTGGATTTGGCTAGTGAAATTACAATATCTGTACTGTGAGACCCTTGGCTGATTTTTGAGATCCTCTCTCTCTTCTCAGTCACATGCAATATGCTGTTTTATTTATCTGGATCACAAGGACGCTCAGTTTGCAAACAGAGCAGTGCGTTGCTGGCCTTCGAAGGGATGGTGCACTTGGACACACGTAAACAGGGTACTCACCCTCTTCTGTGCACATGTGATGTATGACTCCCCAGTGTGACAAGTAAAAGGCTGGAGATAAAAGTCATGGCTAAGGAAATATATTGATTGTGCATATCGTGAATCAGAGTTAAGCAAATCTGATGTGAAAGAAACGTCAAGCTGTTTGATTTAAAACAAACTGTTGTGCAAAATGCAATATGGTCCCCCTGTCACTCCCATACTGTGCAATACATGCCCTTTAGAAAAATTAATTAGCTATGCATGACATTTATCTACCGATCTGCATATCATAACATCATGATGCAGGTAGGGTAACTTTTCACCAAACAGAACTAAAATCTCACGCACAGCTGGTGAGCCAATGAAACAGGTACCCGTGATGTACTGCTACTTGACACCCGTCAGCTTCCTGCTATGAATTAGCTACGCAGCATCTTACAGCCGTCTATACAGCCTTACTAAAGTGTTGCACCATGTGTAACAACAGAAGTAATCTTTAAGCTATACATGCTCCTTCAGTCGCTCTTCGCATCAAGTTGATGGCTTAAAAAAACAGGAGTGATGCAGGTAATTTAGCGTATTAGGAAAAGGGAGAAATATCTTTAGGCTGTAATGGTGAAATTAAATCTTTTGCAAATCCCAAGATTATGTTATATACCTGTCAGGAATTACCGACAGGTTCAGTATGGGAAGGGAGACCTAATAAAGGGGAATGCCTACTCCTGGGTCTGATTAGGATAGAGAAACCTTCCTGTTTCACTCATGCCAATGAAAACTTCACAACCAGCTGCATGTTTCAGAGAGAAACGGGGTAATCACCTGCTACAGGTTTTTATATTTTGCTTCTTCCCTGATAACTGATGAAATAATAATTAAAAAAAAAAAAAAGACGGAAGGAGATCTGAGCCATGAAGTGAGAGTTCGGATCCGAAGCTCCCCCAAACACAAGAATTCGGCCTGGCTTATTACAAAGCTAAAAGTCGTGAAATTTGAATGGACTTTCCAAGGTTAAAAGATGTTAGGTTTCAGGCCAATCATTAGTAAAAAAAGTTGCAAAGGCATGGAGGGAGGTTATGGAATAGCAGGCAGTGGGTGAAAGAGCAGCTATTGTATCACACACTATTCTGCTGCCAATCCCTCTCTATCTTCCTCTACTTTTTCTCTTGAAGCACCTTAACACCCAAGGCTGTGTGTGAGCAGTGGCAAAGGGCACAGTGGCAGCTGCAGCAGCGAGTGCCAACGAACTACCCGAATTTCTCTCCCACTTCACAGAGCGTACCGGACTACTCAGGCACAGGAGTCACTGTGAAATTGGATTCTATTCTGAAATTCACTGCATAAAAAGGAGATTTGTTCCTCAATCCTCCACATCGCCGTCTTATCTCCACTGTGTGTGAAGGCCAGGGAAGCACACTGCCTTATTCAGACCGAAATGACAGCAAATTATGCCTACGGTATCTTTGGGATATTCATACTGATGCTAACAAAATATTGTCCTAGGAACAGGGCTAGGAAACAGTTCTAGGGAACATGCTTTCTTCCACAAACACCTGAGTTTACATCCAGGTCTGTAATACGAAAGCAACCCCATATGTAAAATACATTCTGCCTCCTATGAATGCCTCAGCATACAGGTAATGTATGCACCTCGCCCTGAATTTCAGAACTGCTTTTGTGAATAGCTTTGAGTTTCGAGAATCACACCTCAGAAGAGAACATAAATCTACAGTTACTAAAAACATCCCATCGAAATACAATTCTCTGGAGTATGGCATTCTGTTTAACAATGAAACAATTACATACTGGGGAAATGAGACCCACGATCGAAACTAGTAATGCCAGCTTATTATTCTGATAACCTGGGTGCAAGGCCAAGGTAAAAGCCAGTTCATTTATTTTCTGTTCTTCCAAGCCTGCTGAAATTCCGAGTCCTGATTTCCACAGGCAAACCTAAAAAAGCCAGCAAGAGGAAAGTCCCTTTGAAATTATTTTTCATCTGAAGCAGCACTGAATTGTATCTTCCATGACACCACACCGCCGCCTTAATAACAGATTTCAATGTAAGCTCCCGACACTGCTCATTTCCTGGAGAGCGGCTTTTAGTGAGTATCAAGGTCCGAGCAGCAAGAAAAAAAGAGCATAAACTTCTTTTGTATTACAGCTAATGAAACCTAGAAACTATGCACCATGATTTTAAGTGGATTTCTAAGATATATTGAAAAGTTCTTGGAGAGTAAATGAGGCATACGCCAGTCAGCCATGATGACAATACCCACCAGAACAGAGATCACAGCTAGCTGTTAAACACTTACAGAGACAAAACTTGAAAGACAAATCTCTCATATGACTTTTCTGTAGGGAAGGTGGAGTGGGATTTTAAATAGTTCAATATTCAGTAGTGAAGCAAAGCGTTTGTTTGTCATCCACTGCACGGCAGCTGCTGTCATGGGCATTAGCAAGCTTTTCCAGAAATTCCCGGAATAAGGCAGCGAGGCATCACTTTCGCTGTGGGAAAAGCTTGCAGTGGAAAAAGTTTTCCTTGAGTTGTTAATATTTGCCTCATGTTGTCCACAAAATTAACTGCAGGTGAAAAACAATTTGGTGTGTGTACACGTAACTATGAGACTCTCACACTCAGTCAAGCAGTTATAGGTCCCTCCGCTCTCCCTATGCAGGAGTGAACATGTGAGTAACTCCCCAGGAGAAGAACATCACAGTAGTACTGTAGCCAGACAAGGCTTATCGCCAGAAGTAGCATTCCTTTCTTAGACTAAATGTGAGAAAACAGGAGGAGATGTTTAGATTTATAGGGCTTAATATCTGACTTTTATTTATTTATTTTTTACTCTTTTTTTGGTCTGAATACTGGTTGGACTAACACAAGGTATTAACACTCCCTAAAAGAGCAGGAGTATATTTTCCAAATCTGCTCATATCCTGCCAAGCATCATCCCCTAAAATCTCAGTTTATACACAACCAATAAAAACTTGTTAGGGTTTTACACCTAAAATCTCTGATAATACTTCCTGTATTGGCTTTCCTCAATGGAGCAAGATGCTAAGGACTTTCCTTCTTATCCTGGCCGTCAGGGACTGCAGCAGTATGAAACGTTAGAGAGGAGAGGAAACGTCCCTCTGACAGAGCCTGGGCGGCACAGAGAGGAGGAAACAGCCACAGTGAAACTCTCAGCAACAGGGAGCAGAGATAGATTAGGATGCCAGGGGAAAAGGATAGGTTCTGATATTGATTCCACTGAATACTCGTTCAGCAGACCTCTGCAAGCCATTTGGAAACGGGACCTAAATATAAAATAATATGGCAGTCTGGAACTGAATAAAATGGTTTCAGATAGCATTTGTAACCATGCCGGACTACATCTTCTTCATAATAGAGTGCAGTGTGGATCTGCTCTGTATGGGTGTTCTGGGTGAGATAAGTAACATTTCCAAAGGATCCAGTAAGACTTTCATGAATGCCATTTTATCGCTATCATCATCTATATTAGTTCCCCAAAGCTGTGGCCATAGATCACAATCCCAAAGTGCAAAGCCTCGCACAAAAGGCCCATGACAAACCCACGCCTCTGCCTCACACAGCTTACAACCTCAGCTGCAGATAAAACTCCTGCTCGCAGCTCTAATCTGTTTTGCAGACATTTTTACAGGACCGTGACAAAGAGATACAAGGAACTTTCTGCAACAATACCAGGAGTTATACTAGCCTGGTCCGCTGACACTGTAAAAGGTTCAGATTATGACCTGATGGCACAATACAGCATACATAAAAACCACAGAAGCTGCAGAGGGGGCAGTTTATACCTAGCACATCCATCAGCAGCAGAAGCCAGAACAAGCAGATTACCAGCAACAGCAGGGTATATTGTAACATATCTCTCCTTTTTTGTCACTAAGCCATATGAAGCATTTGCTGTAGGATTATTCTTACATCTCTTCTGTTGATAAGCTACTTAGCAAGGTAGAGTTGAAGCTAATCTGAGTACTGTATGAGAAATGCGATGTGCTTTTTCACTGTGCCACCGTTTGATATTTGGTTGCCTCTTTCCAGGCACAATTTTTTTGTGAATTGCAGCTGCTATCTCAAAGCTAAATCCTTTGGCCCATACACAGGTCATAAAAAGGCCCTGACTGTAGAAGCATCTGCTGAAAAGATGGAGGATACTACATTTTCTTTGAGTTTGCATCCGAGAGCAAGGGAAGGAATTCAGTATCTTTAAACAAATTCCTTCTGAACTGCACAATGAAGCAATAAGATCCTGGTCTGCTCAAGTCTGATAAATGACTTATTAATACAATTGACTCCCCTACACTAAATCTATTTCTGAAGAAGAAAGTTCATGTAAATATATCAGGCACCATTACAGCAGCCACATGACAGATATTCCACAGTGTAGTCAGTATCTTGCAATTATTTCCTACTGTAAATCTTTTGACAGTCTAAAATAACTCAATCAGAGGTTTTCAACCACTAAGTTTATAATTCCAAGGTTTTCCCCTCCTCTAATCAGCAGTTTTATAACCTACTGATCTTCCTTCAAAAAGAGCTAGTGATGATCAGTGTTTATTCCAAACCATTTAAGAAGGCAGCTGTTTATTAAAGTGCCAACAGCTATGATTGATTTCTGATGCTCATGAGTGCATCTGTTTTCTAGTTAATGACATCATTGCAAGCAAACAGATATTGCAAGCCGGGGCTCTAATGGAGAACTAAAGCAGCCATGCCTTCTCTATAAAAAATAAATCTATTTCACTCAGAAAAAAAAAAAAATCTATTAATATGTCAAATGTTCACATTACATTCATGCCAGTTGGCATTCTTAAATGCAATTGGCATTTCCTCAAAAAGAATCTGTGGGTTAACAGTGTTTATATTAAAATCTCTAAAGAGGACATCTGTTAGTTGAAATTCCAAAAGTGGTGACTGATTTATGATCTAGTAAATCACATCTGTACGGGGAGAAAAAGGACTGAAATACAGTAAAACTAACATCTGTCACTAGGCAAATACAGACCGTGATAGCAAGTGAAAAATGGAAGCTTCAGGTGGGGAGGGCTCCCTGTAATTCTCCCCCTTTTTGTGGTGTTTGAGAGAAGGGATAAAAATGAGTCTACTCCAAGCTCTACTGAAACTTGCAAAAGTAATAGTATTTTAAACCTCATTTCTTAGGTCTGAATTCCCATCTGGTTGAAGCTAGCTCACTTTTTACTGGCGTTACCTTCTCCTGGCTCCTAAAGAATGTGCTGCAAACCACAGTGCTGCTGAGAAAGCACTGATGTTATCTGCTTTCAAGGGTCTCTTTTTAATATAACTTTATTTTTGTTAAAGAAAATATAAAGAGCATACGTAACCATTTTCTTTGCCATCCCTGGTATGCATCAAGCAGGGACACGGAGCTAAGAGCACTGCTGCCTACCTGCGTACTCCTGGAAATCTCCAGGAAATGTTTTATATTTTATGACAAATAGGGTTTGATGTGCTCAGAGAACAAGGCCATGCCACAGAAGCCCTGAAGTGGGAAGCGCCTGCCCTGACCAGAGTTTTAGCAGTATCTCTGTGGGGATGCATCAACAGCCAGAGCACCTAGCTCACCCTTGCCAGTTCTGCCTCCCACTGCCACACGCCTTGGTGTTGGCCCAGCTTGATCTGCTGGTGTTTCCTTCACAAGTCCCTTAGGTATCCGTCTCTTCGGTATATGGTTTTTTTGGGGTTGCTTGCGTTTTGCCTGACTCTGCAATACTGGGTATCAGTGAGAGAACCAAATGAGAGGCAATGTACCTTAAAACCCAGCCATCTCGAATTCTGCATGCTGAGGAAAAAAGTTTTTAAAAAATATCAGAAACAGTGAAATCACAGTTTGAGGTCTGAAATAAAGCCTTCAAATTTCTTGGCTTTTGAGTCCTTTTCTCCTCTTCCCTGGCTCTTGACCTGAGTAACAGTAGCTTCTGAAATTTGGAAACATTATTCTATAGCAATGCCCGCTTTCTCCCTATTATTTCATTGTCTATGCTTTTCTTTCCACCTGCATTCTTCCACAGGAGCACCAGGGAACATCACTGTTCTCTTTATAGAAAGCAAGAGATGACCTATTCAAAGCCTAATGAGTCTCCTCATGCAGGTTTAAATCTTTAGCGTTGAGACTAAACTTAACCCTACCCAGCCAGTTTTCATCCTTTTTTTTTTTTTTATTTTCTAACTTTTCTCTCATATAATAACTCTGCATCGCATCTCATCCTTTCCCAGCTTCACTCATAAATTCAATCCAACTGCAAATACAGCGTGTCATTCCCTATTTCCCCTTATCTTCTTGCATCCTGAAATAATTAGCAAAGCGTATCAGAAAGAGCAGAAGGCACCGGCAAGTCACTCCACTGCAATAATCTATCCATGGCAGAGTGTGCCAAGGTTAGCTCTTTTGGTTGAGATTGTAAATCTCTTCATTTTAACCTAACAGGATTCCTACAGTCCAGTTCTACCCGAAGCTGGCAGAAGCACCAGATACTTCTGGGCACCAGTGGGCTGGGAATCAGGTCTACTCCTCTATGTAACAGCTGGAAATATGCAGACACCTTAACTTATCTCACCAATGTCCCACTCAATCATTCGCAATCAACAGTGGGTTGAAGAAAATTCAGTATTTTCCTGAGACAGATGCTTCCATGTGGTCCATGACCTGCTATTTTTAAGCCTGACTGCTTGTTTTAGTTTTCAAACGGGGAAATAAGACTAAGGAATTAGCTGAGAAAGTTCACCTTGTCTTAAGAGAATTTTGAGATGTGAAATATCCTTTCCTACTATTATTTTACAGTAGGTTTTGATAATTCATTCTTGCTATCAAATCAGCATACTCATTCTGCGATGTTTGATACCGTTTCATTATATTAATTAGACATATTCAATAATGAAAACAAGCTTACAGCTTTGGAATAAGCAAAAAATTAGTATTGCTTTCACATGGTTTTTCTTTTTTTTTCATTATTTTTAATTTGTTCTTCATGAAACTTAGGGGAGAAATTCTAAACCTTGACCTTTTCTACAACAGCTTAGTACTTTATGCTGCCCTTACTCCATGGGTAAGTGCTTTTCTAAGCATCCCTGATGCTGAATTTGATATTCTAAACATTTTCATTAAACTCATTTTTTTGGGCATGCATTATCACTTCAGGTAGCCAAGCAGCAAGTGAACATCCCGCTGTGATTATACACAGCAAGGCATCCAACGTATTCAGGATACACTCAGCAATTATGCAAACGGAGCTGCATCGAGGCAAACCCTTCTTAAAGGTGGCTCAGAGGAACATATTGAACGAGTTATGACTGGGGAATTATCTAGCAGCAGAAACAGCAATAGCACTAAAGCTGATTAGATCGTTTGAGAAATTACATTGACAAGTTTTTAAATCTTGTAATTTTGCTGCCATCATTTCCCAACAAAGCTCAGGTCTGGCTTATGGGTAATGTACACGCAAACAGGTTGCCACAGAGTTAGAAGCTACTCCAAGTAAGTGCATCTGCACCGGAAGCCTCCACAGAGCAGATGACAGACACTGCATTTACACGTGGGTTTGCCCAATGGTAATCAACAGACTTAAAATACCAGAGGGGCAGAAATTACTTGAGGGCACTGCAGGGGACTAAGCTATAGGAAATCACATTCCATTAATTCTGCTGCTCAGAGAACAATTTAGGGTTTTCATTTACTTTTTGTCTCATTCTCAGATGACATATGGCTCTGCTTTCCAAATATAGGCTGCATTTAAACATTGACTGTATAAAGAGAAAACACTCCTATTATTTCAAAGCTTTAGGGAGGATAATTTTGCTGCCCAGTTTCCTCTGATTTTGAGGTGGGGAATTGCCAACTGTCCTCAAGCAGCTGACCTGGTATCTGAACAGATGCATTCAGCATTAGCACATTATACGCTTTCGATGCTGTGACTTGAATAAGCAGGAATATATTATTTCTGCAGCCATCAAATTAGTAATAGCTTGTTGTTTTGGGTTTTTAATTCCTAGTAAGGAGAACATGCAAGTTCAAGATGAGAAGAAAAATGTACAACAAGGTAAATGTATTAGTCTGATCCCTAAAGCGCCTAGCACCATATGCACATGTTTGTGAGGGATTCTGCTTCAGTGAACAACTCGAACAACACATAATTTCTCTGATCCTGTTTGATCCCTGGAGAAACACTTGCAGGTTGCTGTTTAAATGAGGAGAAAATTGGTTATAAATCAACTTAATTTTCAAATGTATTAATCCAAAGAGAACCCAATTTTGTGTGAAATGGTAGCATTTAGAAGGGAGTGTAAGAAAATCTCAGAAAGAAAAACCCTTGACATTAGTCTTAGCTAGCATCCAGATTTTAAACTAGAATGATTTTGCCTCTCATTTTTCAGGTCTCCAAATTTCAGCAGTGATACAGAACATGAAAGCATAATTAATCATACACAAATTCCCTACACTTTCTGTAAACATAACTATGATGGAATAGTTGATCTCCCCTGTCTAACTTCGGAATAAAGTACAGGTTATCAAGAAGAGATGTTCCCAGTAATTACTGAGGCCTTGTGTTTCTTTTGAAAGCAAATGGTTTTAAACCAGAGCAAGGTGACATTGTTGCATTAATGCCACAATTTTTAACTAGCAAGAATAAATGTTGGAATTTAATGACATACTGTGTTTTTCTCTCTGTTCTGCCCTGTACCTGTTCAATGAAAAACAAACTTGCAAATGGCCCTTGCACTGGTATGCAGGAAGGAACGCTCCCCTCCCACTCCTCTCCCCGAAGAATTTGATAACAGTCGTACCTCTAAAAGGTTTTGCTTACATCACAAAACTACCACACAACTCATCACAATCAAGCTGTGTTCAAAAGAAAACGAACTGCTTTGATATGTCTTCAGAACTTCTCCTTTCGCTTCCTTTCCATGGCAGAGAAGAAGTAGGAAAAGTTTTCTAAGATCCTACATTTGTGCATTCAGTTCTTGATAGAATTTTTCACAAGAAAGCTTCACTGAGGGGCTAATCCAGCAAAGCGCTAGCTCTAGTGAAGTGGAGAGAGCTTGCCAGAGATGCTCAGCGTCTCACAGACAATACTTCAACTGACAGTGCAAGAACAAAATGACTTCAAGGTCAGAGAAATGCCGAGAACTTAAATCTCCGCTTGCTTCAGACATCAGCTGTGCACAGTGCCTATATTTCACATTAGAAGTTGCCACATCATTTTTATAACAAGTTTTGGAGCATAGAAAAAAAAAACCCCACAAAAAAAAAAATCAACATAAATACAAAGCAAACAAGTTTCAAAGACAAGAAACTCCAGATTCCAGTAAATATGTACTAAAGCACAGACCATTTGGACTACATGGTTTTCTCATTTGCTGGGGCACAAATTCTCCCCTCTTATGCTGATGCAGCTGTTGCAAAGTTAATGAGTAAAGTCTGGTCCAACTGCTTACAGCATTTTTTTATATCAATATGTAGCACACTGGTGCTTATTGATGCAGTTTTATCTCTAAAGTTAACAGCATCTCAAAAATATTCATAAACCAACAAACCAACCAACCCATATGAAAAATCCAAACCAGTATTGTAGTGATGCAGTCTGAACCCATCAGTAGTCTTGTCTTCCCAGAGACAGAAGGTCCAGTGATTAAAGCACACAAATAGAGCTAAAAATCTCATCTCAGGACTGATTTACCATTTACCCCACCTCCTTTCAAACAAATTATGTAGTTCCTGGCACATTTTTTTTTAACCACATGGTCAGGAAAAGTACTATTCCCATGTTTCTGTAGCTCACACAAATTGTGAGAACCAATTACCATTTGTGAAATGCTTTGAATACATATTATCTGAGCACAACTAAGGAAAAGAATGGTAATTATTCATAGCTTTCATTTTCCAGCACATTTAAAATAATTTGCTGTGCTTCAGCTAAAGTGATCACACCCAAACCTGATCTCCCTCAAACCCCTGCTCTCAACATGCAAACATTACAGTGAAAATATGTAAAACAGACCAGACAAGGCTGAGTCTTTAGTAAATATGTTGGCTGTTTGATAAGATGAATTACAAAGTTATTTTCTTGAGCATTTGTATTTACACCACTTTCATCTTACTGAAGCCATTCAAACATGGCTTGTTTAGCGTCCTTTGGATAATGTTGCCTACCAAAGTAGGCTAAACACTTGAAGAAGCAAGATCTTCCTGAAGGCGAGAGAAATGTATATACATATACATTTATACATACATATATAATAACCACACACAGTTATATGTAAGTTTATAAAAACACATGTGTTACGGAGAAATCAGGTATCTATAGTAACAAGATGCTGGTATTCTAATGTCACTGTATTTTCTCATAATAGGACCGTTAATGAAATAGTTGTTTGATGTTCCATTGCATATAATGATAGTTCTTTGTGCTGCAAGTAGACAGCTATACAGATGTGTGCAGATACATTGTTATTGCCAAAAAAATCCTCAGCCTGGCTGTTAGAAAAGCCCATCATTCTATCCTTGCTTTCTTTGATTTATAGTTGAAATATTTCCAATGCACATTCGATATCAAAACCACCTCCAATTTTAAGGAGGCTGTGGTTTCACTTATGCTACAATGTGGAAAAAAAAAAATTAAGAAATTAAAGTGATGGTAAGAGTTCACTTGAAATAAGGAATGAGCTTTATCATTATCACCTTACCCTGTCACAGCCTAGGGCCCACCATGGAAACGTGCCGATCCTCCTTCCATGGAAAACTTGTACTTCACTGCATAAAATAATTTATATTATTTTTTTACAAGATATATAGATCAGAGTGTAGTTTTGGGTAAGGATTATTCGCTTGAATATTCTTATTACAATTGCTTTTGCTGCTTCTTCCTGTGCCACCACTGCTTTATTCTTCAGCAGATAAAGTAATGTCCACTCACATTTGGACAAATACCCTTGGCTGATGAGACCTTCTCGACCTTGACTAGCAAGAATTTACATGTTGCATTGAAAAGATCTCTTTCTTAAGAGAAGCCTCTTAAGGCTGGGGCTGCTGGGTCTCTTTAGCTTGGAGAAGAGGAGACTGAGGGGTCACCTCATTAATGTTTATAAATATGTAAAGGGTGAGAGTCAGAAGGACGGAGCCAGGCTCTTCTCAGTGATGGCAGCGACAGGACAAGGGGCAGCGGGTGCAAGCTGGAGCAGAGGAAGTCCTATGTGAATACAAAAAGAAACTTTTTCCCTGTGAGGGTGACGGAGCGCTAGGACAGGCTGCCCAGAGAGGTCGGGGAGTCTTCTTCTCTGGAGACATTCAAACCCGCCTGGATGCATTCCTGTGTGATTTAGTCTGGGTGATCCTGCTCTGGCAGGGCAGTTGGACTAGATGATCTGTCGAGGTCCCTTCCAGGTCCTACCTTTCTGTGATTCCTCTGCTTGGAAAGTAGAAAGAAAAAAAGCTCCAAAGCTTTGGATGTGAAAGTGGAATAAGGTTCTCTGCAGCTCATTTGTACCAACACACATTAACAAAGTGTTTAAGTATGGGCTCATTTTCACTTTTCTGCACTCCAAGGCCTGGTGCTGTAATTTTTCAAAGAGAAGAAGCTTCCTGCTGTTCTCAAGCCCTACTGCTGAGGTTAGGCAGCTAGCTCATTAGGTATTACAGCAGCTATTCTGACACGTAAAGCTTGGCAGCATCCTATCCTCCTCTTCAGCTGGACTTAGAACTTCTGTGACAGGTAATGACTTGTTTGAAAATATTATTACAATTATTTTAGGACTGTTCTAAAGACATGAGACTTTGGAAATGATGTTAACTGCAGATGGTGAGTTATAAGGGGTCATGCACATGAGATAATGAAATGTCGTTAACAAAACAACCAATTTATGTCCTATTTTCCAAACACGTTATAAGGAAGCCTTCATTCTGGCTCTGAAATGTCACTTTGATTTTAAAATTAATACTTCTCAACAAGACTAAAGCTTCCAAAAAAGATAGCAGCACCTAGAAAACAAAAGCCAACATATTCAGACATCCACGCGAAGAGATAAACAAACACCTCAGAGACGGAACAACATCAGCACAGAACAATTCATACAAATGTGTTCCAAGAAAAATGACATTTAAGTCAAGTACAGTGTGTATGCTGTCCCTTTCTATCTCAAACTAGTACATCCTCAGAAATGCCACATTATCCCCACATACTGCTCTTCCTCACCCTCTCTATAACTGCAAGCAGACTTTTCAGGACTGCGGCTCTTAAATTGAGTATGCTAAATAGACTGATCAGCTCTTTCAACAATGAAGAGCACTAAACCTTCTCCAGTTTACACATCACGATCTAAACCCAAAAGTGATCCAGACCACATCCGAGCAGATGTAGCAACCTATCCCATGAGACAAGAAGACAGAAGAGTTTCTTGTCTCCGCTGTCAGCAGGAGGGGCAATCCAAGGAGACACCCGACCTTGGAGCCTTTCACTCATAGCACTCAGAGATCACTGTCAGCAACGCTTTCCAGATATTTGGTAGGTAGCTGTCTCCTCTTACATGTATGAAATACATCCTCCTCTACTTCATACTTGTTTCAACAAGGCTGGACTGAGAGCCATACCACACAACCCCAAGGTGTACATCATATCAACCGGCACTGACCAAGGAGGCTGCAGTTCCTCCTGACTGTCCTCACAAGCCCTTATTCTATGTGTTTTGCATAGGGATTATACTATTGTACTTTCATTGGCTAGAAAATTAATTATGGAAGAGTATTATAGATACCAAAAGTAATGGTTGTGAATTTTTTAGGAGGACACACTTTTTATTCAATGTTCTGCTGCACATATGTGTAAATATTTCTGCAGGATGAAAAGGTAGTGACCATGCTGCTAAAGCAAAAAACACATGCAGAGCTTTTATAACAAAACAAAAGATGGATGTTTCACTATGTAAAATACGTCCTTACTAAGGACATTTTCACCTTGAATCCCATCAGCCATCACTTTCAGACGAATTCTGTTATTGTTTGTGTGCACTCAAACAGTGAAGGATGTTTTACACAGCTACAGTTTTGTAACTGTTTGCCCTTGGCCTATGCCCATTGGAATAAGCAGAACTAGTAAACATCCTGCACAAATACCACATTTCTTTTGTTATCTGAATTTAAGATGTAACAAGTCGATTTTTTTTCTGAGTAATTACAAAGCATTCTAAGTTTTCAAACCTTGATGACATATAGCAAAATATGACTTACAGCATAGAAATAACAATAAAAGCTCTCTAAAAATTTATAGCCTCCTGCATGCTGTAAAAATGCCTCGCACATTCATTATATCTCCCACTAGAAAATTATTTCCACTGTATGCTTTAATGAATCTGGAGATGGTTTCAACACCCAGATTGTTGAGAAGCAAAACTATTATTTTTTCTACTGATAGATTGAGGCAACTTGCAAGCCTTCATCTATTTAGTAGCTGGAATATTTTCAGACATGAAGCTAAATACTACCCTTTCCTTATAAAAGGGAAAATTAAAGTCATTGTTTGTACACTCACTGCTAAATTCTGATTACTCAAATATGGTTAATTATGAAAAAATAAAAGGTAATTAAGAAAAGCCACAAACTATCCAGAGCACTGAATTACTGTATTTGGAACGCAGAGTTAATTTCAAAAAGAGAACCTAAAGAATCACAGTTGATTTTAGTCTAACTTAACATATCTTTATAATGACTTGGATAGATAGCATTAAATGATATTTTGTTCAGAAGCCTGAAAACCGTGGCATAGGAGCTAGTCAATATCAACTCAAATTCACTTATCTAATACGTTATTTAACCCAGGCACAGATATTTTTCCCATGTGTATGCACAAGGGGAGGTACCTCTGTCCAAAGCAGAGCCTCTGCAGGTCCTTGCCGAACAATGACCAATGCGGCGCAGAAGTGGGTCATGTGCCAGTTGTGCTGGTCCCTGCAAGTGTTTGAGTACAGAAGTAGCCAGCTGCCACTCTGATGGAACTGAAGGGGGAAGGAAAAGAAAGCCAGAGAGACAGAATTAACTTCTCAGTATACAGGTCTTCCTAACTCTGGCCACAGGTGACCGACCATATGAGCATTCCCTGAGCAGGAGCCCATACCCTCAGACTGTGTCCCTCAAGTGAGGGTTCAGCAGTGCCCACATTATTCCATACACATTATTAGCATCATGGTTACAGCCAGTACCATCCCTAAAGGGCACAGGGCATTCTAATGACTAGGATCATGTTAAAAGGCAGATAAAAAGTGACAAAACCACATCGAAATATTTTGTTGATTTTTAGTTCCATCTGAAAAAGTTTTCAATTATTGTTATGCATCATACAAAAACATAAATTAAGATTCCCAAATAGCAGCTCCTACGTTATGTTTTTACTGTGCAGTGAAGAATTCCAGATTACTAACTTTTGACTAGTGCTAAGTTCAGTTTATTTCCTCACACATTTTCCTAAAAGTGTTTTCCTAAACACAGCAAATAGTCATTATAAGTATCTCTGTGGAGGCTAATTGTTATTAAGGCTTTACTCAGTTCTGTCATGAAATGTAAAGATTTTCTTTGAGCTAAGCCAGAAATAAATCGCCAGCATTCCATTTGATGCAATTTCAATCTGGTTTTTGTGACACCTCTGAATTGCATGGGGAAATGAAAGCGAAATGTTGTTTGAGCGTACTTTATTGGTGTGAAGCTCCTCTTTGCATCTTTGTTTTCTGCTTCCAAATATTTGTATTTTCTTCCCAAAGAGTTAATATGATCTCAAGAACACTTCAGTCCAGCTTTTTATGCAGGGCTGCTTCTGGGCCCATACACATTCTTCTAAATGTCTGGTCTGAACTGGACAACACTTCTTGCCCTTCTCCCCAACGTGCTTACATAATTAATTTCCCATGTCCACATCAAAATTATTTTGCAGATCAAAGCTAGATGGGTTCTAACATAGGCATGTCTGCACGGAGTATCCACTGCTCACAGAAAACAACAAAAAGCTAAACTCCTGGCAAGGAAACTAGTAGTAGCCTGTGGTCCCAAGGCTATCATCTCAAACAAATGATATTTCTCCCCATCAACATTATTAAAGTCTTTGTATCCTCTGATCTATTTATCACTGTCTGTCTTCCATTTCTCATATCACACATCTTGGTCTAACCAAATTTTTAACATTAAGCATCTCTCTTGAGGCAGTGGTTACAGCCTTCCTGTCTTTTCCAGCTATATACACATAATTAATAATAATAATAATAAAAAATAACTGTGTGCAGCTGGATGAATTATTCATAAGTGAATGTACTAAACTCCTTGACACTATCTTCATCTTCATATATATCCAAGAAAGATGACTACGGACCTTTCAAAGTCATTTTTCTATCAGATAGAAGAGAAAGGGTTTCACAGGGTGCAGTTAGGTACATCCAAGTGAGTGCCAATCTCACACAATTTTTTCCAGACCAGGCAGCTGACTATGCAAACAGCAGCCTTTGCACATTCTACTAAAGGAGTTAGGCATGCATATTGCCCACAAATATTAATTAATAGTAATTTCTATTTGTGATGCAGTGGTAAAGCTGTGCAGATATACCCACTTTCATTTCTTCTGTGCGTGGTACTTTGCCTGACAGCTTACCAATGTTTTTATAGATAACTGCTCACTTGCCTCCTTTCTGCAGAACTGCAATTTTGGAAACTGCCTGAGCGAGGGGTTTTTTTCCTGTTTCCATTATACTGGGATCATTTTAAGAGAATAGAAGAAAACACCACACAATACATTCTTCCTTATTCTGTCTTTGACTTTAAAATACAATTATAGTCAAAACGTGAATCTAAAAATGGACTCATGGGACCAAAGTCTCAGACACTGCAAACTGGCAGAGATTCATTCTCTTCAGTAGAACTAGAGTCTACAGCTGAGAATTTGGCATAGCAACTTTGTATCAATGGATTCACGAAAAGTTTTCCTGCTTACCAGACTGATACACTTGTAAAGTTAGTATCAGTGTCCTTGATACCGTGTATGCAGCTATAAATGTGTCTATAATCAAACCACAATTAACAGTTCTATTACTGATGTATGAGCCAGATTCCAAGCAGACCTTCTGCTCCCCCTCCAGGTAAAACTGCCTCCCTTGTTTGCAGGACCTTGGTTTTCACAGCAAACCTTGGACATTAACTGCTGAATTCAGACAGCAATTTACACTGGTGCACCAGAAAATTTATCACAAATGTGATGGACTTGACTGTTCATCTTGAGATTTTACCCCTAATTTCTCTGGACTTAAAGAAGCATTTATTTCTGTCCTGCAGACCTCCCACAGTATTTATGGATGTCCTCCAGGAAAGACAGCAAGAAAAACACAGATCTAGTGAGTGGCCACAACAACTCAAATAGCAGTGCTAAAACTGGTGGTAGAGAAAACAAAGGGACAACACTGTGGAATACAGCCTTCTAAAAAGTAAATTAAGTCCTTGCTTAGATCTGCTGGACAAGTGGATAAAGCAGTCTAGCCACCAAAATGAGTAACCCGATGGAGAATAAGAGACAGGTCAAGATCGCTGAAGGAGTCGTGGCTTTGCCCACACCTCTCAGCCAATCTAGCACCACTCTCTAGTTCCAGCTATTAAGCAAGATGTGTGCCAATACCTGATATGGGATAAAAGCAGAGGGTCACCTGCTTTTAATAAACATTTCTGACTATTACAGACAGTTAACTAGCAAGTTTGTAACTCTTTGCTCAGTAACAGGAAGACAATAGAGCAAACTTAAAAACGTCAAGAGCACTTTTACATCTAATTTCCACAACACCAGGATCTACCCAGAGATCTACCTCTAGACTTATAATAATAGACTTCTAATATCAATACACAGCAAAAGCAGGCAGAATTATCTAGGTAAAATTATTTTCCAGTGTATTTAAAACATGCTCGTAATACCTTTAAGTGAAATTAGCTGGTGTAGCCCCACTGATGGCAGTGGTTTGGAAGGAAGGTGAGGGCTGTACACCCCTGTCTGCTAACAGACCAGAGGATGTGTTACAATTTAGAAACTTAACTGGGTAAGTTGGAGAGCGCCTTTACTCTTTTAGCATGGCTTTTTATTTCAGAGGGTCTTCTAACATGACTTAGCAGAACAAAGTGTTCTGTTTATTAATAATTACCCTTATTACTATAGAAACAAGCAAAACAAACAGAAATTACCTATAATTTTCTGTTGCTGAAGTTCAAATACATGATTGTACTACTGAAGCACAAATCCCTGGGAATATTCAAAAAATTATATGATTATCTCCAAAATGTGCTAATAGCCCTAAAGCAAATGGCTTTTTATTGCATTTGTTACTTGTGACCTCTTAGCTCAATAATTCAGGAGAAGGTGACTGCAGCCACTTTCAATCTAATGGAAGGGGTAAATGCTGTTTGATTTGTGGTTATTTCTGGCAATCTCAGATAATTATTTCTCTAAAACAGAGAAAGTGATACTAGATAGATGTACAGCCAAAATATTGTGTTGGAAGCATGGAAAACATGAGGTTATTACTTTTCCACAGAGCAAAGAGACACTGCCAGGGCGTGACAGTTCAGTGTGAAAAAGATCTCTGCATATTCTTCAGAAAGAAAACAGACTGTGCCAAAGCAACACCTGCCTTAGCAATAACTGATAAACAATTAATTCTGGATTATCAGTCATTGCTTATATTGATTTTTCTAATGGAAAGGATTCATAGAATCATAGGATGGTTTGGGTTGGAAAGGACCTAAAGATCATCCAGCCCCACTCCGTCATGGACAGGGACACCCTCCACCAGCCCAGGTTGGCCAAAGTCTCACCCAACCTGGCCTTGAACCCTGACAGATTCAGATTTCCAGATTCAGAGAGGCCCAAGTCCCCCACTTCCTAACTTACCTTTATCAGCAGGCACCACAACAGAATCGTGACATTTTAAGCCTTGCCCAACACACAGAACATTCTCCATGTCCACTAATTGAAGACATCTACTCTTCTGCAGTCTTCACCTACAAAAGACATTGTCTAAATGAGATTCTGGCACAGCAATTAGACCTTCTCTCTCTGATACATTATTGCTACCACCGCTTTGGCACCAGAAACTGTAGCCAGAAAAACCCTGTCTGGTTTTAATTCACCATCAATAAAACCAAGCACATTTTGCACAGTGCTCTGTGGAGGGGCGAATGAGCATCTCTGCCACAGAGGCTCAGCTCTCTCCTTGCTGAAATGTGTAGTTATGGGAAATAGAAATTCTACACATAGGAAATGTGGACTTTGTTCCAAAAGCAAAACTCTCTAGCAGTAAGCATAGGTGCACAAGCAGTAGGAATTTATACATGTGTATCTATATACTGTCTGGCAGTTATTTATCTTTCATTATGAAGACTGCTTTTCCTGTCCCTGCAAATTTCTGCTGCTATAAACTCAAACAAATTATATGGCTATTTTGGGTTTCAGTTTACTTAAAAAGGACCAAACAAAACACGACTATGGTAACAGAGACCCCAGCAGACATCTTCCTTTGTAACATGATTTGTCTGCCCTCAGATCTCTTCATTAAACAATTCATTGTCTGATGGGGGAAGAAATTGATTTCAGAATTCATCATTAGATGCCCTTGGGTTTTTTTCCTTTTTGTTTTTCTAAGAACATTATGGCATTGTCTGTGGACAGGATCAAAGAGGGAACTTCAGAGAAGTCAGATCATTGGAGGGTTGGTGTCTGTATGTATGTTTTAATGCTTGAAACTTCATTAGATAAGGTATCTCCTGGAAACTCTTCATGGAAACTGATTTTCCAGGGCAAAAAAATATCCACACATTCACACACATACAAAAAAGAGGTTTTTCGTTAAGTGCTCTTGAAGCATATGGGCTGAGATGGCCTTTTCATCTCTACCGGTTGGCAGGTCAACTGCCTTACTGCAGCGCTACTGTGGACTCCTAAAAGCATTTTCAGCTTTATTAACACACTGGTATAAAACAAGTTAAGTCTGACCCTGCAATTATGTTGCATTGAGCAGGATCAGCACAGTTATTGCCTCTTGCAATCTCCCCTTTGTCGGTTCAAATGCAAAGAGCACTGATAAACATTAATGGCAACCAAGTAATAGTTAAGCCTCAAAATTCATTTTCAACATGACTATTTCAGCAAATAAATCCAGGGTCTTTCATTTAAAGATAATGAGACAGCTGCCAATAGTATGGATGTGTTAGAATCATACAAAAATACGTGGAGGACAGAGGAATTGGTAGAATGTCTAAGCTAATTTATAAAGAACCCAGTATCTTCAACTATGTTATTAAAAAATATTTCATTGGAAGCACTTGCTTTGCCATTTTGCCTAATGCAGAATTAATAAATCAATAAAAAAAATGGAGGTGTGTCCCACCATAGAGATTACCTTGGGCTTGTAATTTCAGGTAGACATTAGCAAGCATATGTAAACATGCATAGGAAATGAAGTTTCCCTCCACGGACAGAACATTTGCCTTGAGAAGCACCATCAACACTCCATGTGATGGAACAAAAAACCCACTTGCTCTGGTGCATTCTGGATCAGATCACCCCCTCTCCAGCTGAAATGGAAGAAGAGAGAACCCAGCATTATGACCTTGAGCCAGGTCCCAGTGCCTGAGCAGCAATTACTTAATGACACCTAGAAGACCCCTTACAAACACAAGCAATACCCCAGCTTCTGTGCCACCAAAGCTGGTGCTTATTCTGCAGAGCACATGTAGCAATTAGTGGGAGCCTGTCAAACTGTGCATGGCAAATTACATGCATCATGAACTTTGGGTTGGTTTATTCCTGTTTTCTGAATTATTATGAACTAGTTTTCATTTCCCAAGAAGATATTTTTAAATTGAAACACTGGCATGTAATTTCTGGTTCATTTATAAGCCAATCACTTTAGAGATCTTAGTTATAAATTTTGTGATAAATATTAAAGTAACATATTATTTCTTCAAACATGGCAAAAGGTATTTGATGTCATCACAGTCCTCCCCGAAACCACTGTATATTTCTAATTTTTATGTCTTATTTTACATCACATGAGCAGTTTTCATGTCTCCCCTCTAAATCCATGGACTGATCTGTGGATTTACATAGAACAGAAATTTCAGGACTTCGGTGTGGGTAATCGCTCTAAGGTATTGCAATTTCACTTAATTGTCATACGGATTGTGTCCACAGTCATTCTTTTGTGCTCTCCTGCCAACTGCTCTACATACCACTTAATACAATGTTTTTAAACTGAAAGCGTATGCTTTTGAAAATTGCTTCTCAAAGCATTACACCCTTCATCTCCCACATTCTGTGATTCAAAGGTACAACTTTTCTCAGCTGCAAAGCTTTGCATCCCATGCATGTAACATTACCTGCCTTCGTACCTATCAGGACCATTGTGTTTGAAAATTTAAAGTAATAATTTCACTTATATTTAGGGTGGTTATTACATAGTCTAAAGACTTCATTAGCAAGATTCAAAAGGGCCATTAAACACCATTTTTCAGTTGTGGGGAACAGAAAATCGACGAGAGATGGAAACTAACAAAAACCTTAGAGCTGGTTATCACCTTAGAAAAATATCCCGTGGCTGCTGACACACAGTGACCATTCTTGCAACTTAAAAATCAGTTATTATTGTAGGTTTCTCTAACAGTTACTATTGTGAGGCTTGTTTTGCTTTCTCAAGCTTTCCGCTTAAGGTAATTGCCATGTGAAACCCTACCAGAAACAAAGGGGCAGGAAACATCAGGACTTGAGGTTCTCATTCACAAAACTTGTAGAGATGTGTGACAGAAGCTGGACTTACTAAAAACCTGCTTGTAGGAGAACAGCTGGTCACTCAGATCCAAACATATACCTCAACTGCTTCCAGAATCTCTTTTTTTAAAAAAATTCATTTATATTTAAAACTAGCTCAGAGTTTGGAGGTGAAGGGGATTGCTACTGACACAAAACCTTGGCATCTCAGTTCTGTTACCTCACAACAAAATGCTCGTACCACGGGAAGTCATTGAAACCATAACAAAATGCTAACTGCAAAAGAAAGGCCATTTGTATATTTGGTTTCTAAAATAAAAGCTATGGCCTGCCTCTCCTGTAATTGCTGTCAGGTTGAAACTATCCTCCTTTCCAAGGCAGCTGGGAAAAACTGTAACCAAGCAACAGCCAGTTCCCAGTCCTGAGTGTTTGCCCATGATTGACAGGAGGAATTTCAGAGAAACCCAGACTGGTGTGGGTGGGAAAGGACTTCAAAGCCTACCAAGTGCCATGTCCTGCCATGGGCAGGGATACCTTCCGCTAGCCCAGGGTGCCCAAAGCCCCGTCCAACCTGGCCTTGAACCCTGCGAGGGATCCAGGGGCAGCCCCAGCTTCTCCGGACACCCTGTGCCAGGGCCTTCCTCTCTCACAGGGAAGAATCTCTTCCTAATATCTCATCTCAATCTCCCCTCCTCTGGACTTGCTTCCACAGGTCCATGTCTATCTTGTACCAGACACAGACTTTCGAGGCCTGCTGTCACCATCTTAACTAGTGAGCCCTCTGACCATGGATACCTACAGATCACAACTCTTGCTCTGCTGGCTGTGAGTTGATAGCATTACAGGCCAAGAGTTCATTCCTCATCAGACTGGCTGCATGTGTGCCAACATGGGATACGAGGATTGTGGAGGAGCACCAAGTAGTGGAGGAGTAGGGGATGAAGACATCATAGTGTCACAACTCCAGCACAAACAAGCCTTCTGCACAGTGGGTACATCAGTATGTTGTCATTTACTGGTCATCTTGATGAGACAAAATGTCTTGATCCATTTCCCCATGATGAGCAGGGTCTGTATCTCTGTGTATGGCTTACCACCAGTACTAAACTTCTCTTAGATCCGAAGGATCACTTACCTTTCTGCTGTGTCTTCAAGCCTCAGTGCTAACACAAAGGCTCTAAGTTTTAGTTTACACAGACTCTAATCAGTAAGGCTATTTCTCAGAGAACTTTTCAACCTAAAAAGGTATAAAGGTATTTAAATCATGTCTATGGTATAACTCGAGAGCTTGGAGTTATTATATTCTCTGTCTTACACACTGTATCTGTTTTTATCCATCTGTGTCAGTGAAAACATATAGGGAGCCAACAACTCTAGCTATAATTGGTGTGAGCTGTGGGTACAAATAAAAAGCAGTTTTTCTCTTTAGTATATACAACATATGGAGCAGTACTGTAGGTCAGGAGAATTATTTCTTGGCATTCTGTGGGTAGGTTTCTGATAGTGGTTTTATTTTTCAGTGTTGCAAGCTTTAAAAGAGTTATGACATTATTGTTTCTTTCTAGATTGCCTTGATTGAGATCAAAGTTCAGGGGTTGTATTATGTTACCCAAAGATTGCTTCGCTCCCATTGTTTTCAAAGAATTGCATGGCTTTGTACTGAGCAGCTTAAGAAGCGGTAAGCCTTGACTTCTTTCTTGCTAGTATTAATGAAAATCAGGAATAGAACAGTGAAACACAATTAAGCTCGTGTAAAAGAGAAGAAACTCCATCCCATACAATTTTTCATTGTTTTACTGCTTTGTTGTTTACAGAGTGCCTAAAAGGAAGTTATTGAAAAGATGCAACTTGTTTCAAACTGGTTTTGTTGTTATATTGTCTTTCATTGCTCAGGCCAAAGACTTTAAGGGTAATTCTGACTTCAATGCCCTTTATACTTATCATATAACTCCACAAGGGAGTTTTATGCAATGGATAATTAAGCAACTTTGCTGATGGTAGTCTTTGACTCTGGCAGGATTCTTACAGTACTAGTCTTATTTTCTGAACAATTTTGTCATTTGCTAATTAGAATCTGGCCTTAAGGTCTCTCAGAAATATTTTCTTCAACTCATCTTATTATATTTTCCTAGCCATCATATAGCAGCTAATTACTAATGTATATATTCAGTTATCAACAGAAGCTTTCTCCTAAGTGAGCAGCCCTCTTCTAGTGCCTTCCTTTTCTTCAGTGAAAAGTTGAAACCTGTTGTACTGAGGAGGATAGAGAACTGTTTGCTGTCCTCAAAGAGAACAGTATTCTATTGCTATTATAATGTCCGTAAACTTAATTCGGAGAATGCTATATGTGTATGACCTGAAGCCTTGTAGACAGGAGCCATCTGAAATTGAGGGTTATGCACAGCTGAGATTATGTGTTCTGTGAAATACAAGATCACTCCAAGGTGGAATCATGCTTGGAAGCCATGGAGCAAAATTCAGGGAAATGGAGCAAGATTTAGAGCTTAATTGTGTGAAGAAGCTGTTCTGTTTTACTTTACACACATGGATTTTCCCTGTAAAGCTAAAGCACTACTTGAATATTTAAAATTAAGCACACAATTAAAAGCTTTTCTGGATTCTAGCCAGGCTGCTCAGCAACTTGCAGTATTATCCCTCTGTACAGCAGTTACTTTGTCTTTTGAAAGCCAATTTGTCCACCCTTAATGAATCACTTCTTGCTCTGTCCTGTGTTTTATTTCATTGGTTTTTACATACACTTTTATGAGACGAAACGATCATCCTGTCACCCTTCAAACACTTCTGACAACCCAAATATTCAGCCCAGGGTAGCACTGAATCCAAATTCATGGCAGAATCAAGATCCGTAACATTACCTCAGTAGTACAACGTGTGAAGCGTATAATCACACTATCTTTGCCAAACTTGAACAAAAAATGAAAACACAGAAAATTGCAGCTCAGGAGGATGAAAAGGGAAGTGAGTCAGCCACCATCCCAACTTCATCACAATACAATGTTTCTGTTCTGCTGTACAAAAACACAAAACACAAGAGAATATGAAGAAAAATCATCACTAACAGGCTTATATACTTCATAAACACATACCTAAGAGAACTGTAGCTCTGCAAACAATCTGCCTATGACTGACAAAACATTTATTAAATCAAACAAGATTCTCTTGGCACTTCCAAAACAATTGAAATGAGAAGAGAAAGGATGAAGTGAGGCACTTCTGCCTGGTGAAACTATCTAAGGCAAAGGTATCAAAAATTCACAACCCACAGGACCCTCTAAATGTTATTTTTCCTCATTGTCTAGCAATTCATTTTACTTTAACACTGGCATAAAAATTTATGACAGCCCAACACTTACCCGCTAATTATTTCTCATGATAAAATACATGCTGTACAGTTCTCAGTTCACCCCTTCCCATCCTCACTACAGTAAAACTTAAATGTTTGACAGTTACAAGAGATATCAATGTGTTCCCAAGAGGAAAAACAAAAGTTTAGACAAACTACAAAGCCTTTAGAACAAGTAGCTGCCTATCAACTCAACTTATCAAGAGCTCAGTAAAGCCTCTCAAATGACAAAGAGTTGGAAAAAACCCTGTCCTACTGTAGCAGCAAAAACTTTGCTCTTCCTTTCCATGTCATTAGCTACACCCTCTGGTGCAGGGACTGCATCTGTGACATCAGCACACACACTTCCCCTCTGACCAGAGCAACAACAGAATCCTCAGCAGCCTGAAAGGCTCTTGTGGAAATTATGGGGAGAATAAAGAGGAATCAGGATGTGGGTGAGATACTTTAACAGCTAAAACGGTTCCTCTATCTGATATAAAACAAGGCTTGTAATACAGCTGTTTGGTTTTACACCTCCAGGTCCCCTATCTGATCATTATCAGAATGATAAAACTGATGAGAAGCACTCATCTGGGTTTTCCCAGAGATTAGTAGCAGTGTAGTTCAGGCAAGCGGGTAAGTGAATGACGACACCATTCTGTATCTCTTAGCTTGTTAAAAATTGCCACTTGGCTTTCTATGAAGTAATTCCACCACATGATATATTTTTCAGGAGAGGCATGTTAAATCTATGGTAGCGATGCACATTCTGTCAAAACAAGGAAACATTTTGCTTGCATTACAGCAGTGAAACAACTTGCTGAAACACCATCTGAAACAGAAGGCTCCAGCTCATCAAATCTACTGTATATTCGTTATATGCATGAACACTCATCGTAACAACAAAAATTAGCCTGTGGCTATGAAGAAAGTCTAAGATCGCAAGGCAGATTTCCTCCTTTTACTCACTGCCTGACTCATGGTGGAAAGAAAAGCAGCTGTTGTAAGGACCGCAGAAGAGTGTACGCTGTGTGTACACAGTCTAGAAGAATTGAACACATGGTTGAAGATGGAGTACAATGTCTCTCCCCATTTAAAAAAATTGCTTCTCCCCATTGGGTAAATTTGGTCACCTGCAAGAGTTTTATTTCTGCAGTCTTCAGAATTAGCTGTGCTAGGAAAGCTGAGGAGGGAGGTGTTAGGAGTGTCCATAGCTGAAATGGATACTGTAATGCTGCATGGCGTTTTATATTTTTGGCACAAAAATGGCACTTAGTTATTTTAAGCTATCATATTCCACCATGCAATGGCAGAGGGAGCCAAGATGATAAAATACCAGCTACAAATTCTAAGGCCTATTCTCTCCACCTATTTTTAGGTATTCAGGTTGCTATCACCTCTTATACCATTACTGGCAGAAATAACATGACAGACCAACAATTCAGTGTAGGGACTTAGGGCAGCCTGTCAAGCTCAGGCTGTCAGAAAGACCCAGTTTGTTGGTATTCAAATTACTAGCAAGCTAGATGACCTAAATGTAGCTCAACAGCACACCCCCACCCCCTTCCCCACCCCCCTCCAAATATCACCTACCTTAATAACCAAAGGAAAGTCATTACACGAGAGGTTTGTAGGAAAATAAATACTGATGAATTTATCATCTTCTGCCTACTATCTTCAGTTACCAAAAGAGAATCATAA
>VZTU01026315.1:1824-12786 GCA_013400835.1 Zapornia atra
AAAAATTAGTTTAATGCCTTAAAAGAATTTTTTTTAAAAAATCTTTCTGCATCCTACCCTAAAGAGAATGCCATGAAGAGCTGTGAGTTTAGCTTCAGTACTTGATTGATTCATTCTAGCTGAAAACTGAGCTGGGTGCTCAGAATTAATTTATGCTGGAATCTCACTGCTTCCCAAGTAAAATTATTCAGAAGTGGAGATTTCATTACTTTGCTGTTTTCTTCACAGACTGCTGCTGATTAACTAGAGCTTTAAAATTTTCTTTCTGTGTCTGATGAAGCTATTTTTGCTTCTTCAAAGTAAAACCTGCTGAGATGGAGTGGCAAAGGCACTGATGATATAAATGGCACACTGTGTCAGCTCTTACCTCAATCAGCTTTAAATAAACATTTGTTTCAAATGGTGAAACAATTAATGTAAACACAAAGTATCAAATTCAGCTCTGGAATGAGCCAGTGCCTGTCTACAGACTCCAGCTGGTTTATACCAGTGTTGAATAAGAACAGAATTATGTCTCTCTCATAACTGGTAAGGTTTTCAAATGATCCTACCTTCAGACACATTTGTAGAAGATGATCTAACAATAGAAGGGGTAAAATAACAACATTTGGAAAAATAATCATGAGCTCAGAGTTCATTGGAAACAGAAATAATTTTACCATGCTGACACCTTTTTCTTAGAGTAATTCTTCCAACATGCTGTTTTAGCTAATACGAAATCTTAATAGAAGGTATTTTGAGATAGGAATTCTGCAAAAGGCAGCTCACTGTAAGACGTGAAGGATTGTGGTCTATATTCTATATGCTGTAGTGCATCTAAAGTTTCCACAAGTTTAAAGGGGCTTGGGGGGAAGAATGTATTATACAAGATTAATCAGAGGCTGTAATTAAATGGGCTTCATACGCTTACTGTGCTGCTCTTGACTCCTTAGATCTTCAAACTTAGCCATCTCTCATCTACGTAGACAATTATTTAAAAGCTGGCTTCAGTTTCCTCTTTCAGCTGTGAACGATTTCAAAATGTTAAACTGGGAAAAAGAAGCATCCAGAAATAGAGCCATGAGTTAAACACTATGGTGCTAGTGATTTCAGTAATAGATGCTTCAGTACTGTTTAATGAATTTTACCTTGCAAAAATGAGCATTGGGCTTTAATATGGACTTTCAACCCAAATAGCCCTTTTACATCTGCAGAAAGATGTTGAACACGAATGTTTTTCACTTCTGTGCAATAGGCAGAGATGGAGTACTGCGTTATTTTTGGAGGAGAACCCTTAAATTCGGTCACAGCTAAGTGGTAGTGTTTATTCTGTAGAAAAATCTAGCCAGGGCTGTGTCCACGAAGAACATTTGCAGTCTCCCAGTTGATCTGTATTTCAGATGTGTGGCATGCCATTTAGGGAAAAGAGCTATTTCTGTAAAAAAACCCACAAAATAAGACTCTTTTTGGGGAAAAAAATAATCAAAGAATCCTTAAAAAAAAAAAAAAGCAGCAAGCAGTACTTTTGCCATCCCACTGGCTGTCTAGTTAGGCACCTTGTTATTACTGCTGGGTTGAAAGTAGAAGTGATAGTTCCTTTTTTTCATGTAAAAGATGACTGACTTGTGTGGTACCAGATCAGAAAAATGTGTGCAAAGGGTGGGGAGTTAACTTTTTTTTTTGGTCTTTTTCCTTTGTCTCTCCCCTTGGCTTTTAATGTATGTTATTAAGATACCAAAAAAGGATTTAGGTTTATAATGAAAGGAAGCTTTCAGAGTAGCTCAGTAAATCTGGATTCTGGACTAGTCAAATAAGCATTTTCAGTGGAAAATGCCACTTCTGTTGAAAGTAACATGAATGTTGTGAGCCATTGTTTTCAGTGCCTTGATTTTCCTCAGTCCATCCTATGTGCAGTCTACTCCAGGCAGAAATATTTGTCTATATGAATAAAGGGGATAAATTAGAGGTAATCTTTTAAAACACGGGAGTTCATGTTTTCTCCCTGTCTACTGCTAAAGGTTCAGTTGAATTTTCACAACAGTCCTTCCCAGCAATCACTTCACTACAGCTGAACAGTTTCTTCTCACTTAACTCGTGATGTATAACTACCCAGCTACTTCTCAGTGAAGATTGAATCGTTTGCTTGATCTGTAATTCCATATTAAAGGCAAATGCATTTCTAGAAAATATCAGTTTTATCCATTACGAAGGTATCCTGATACAACTATCAGTAAGGCTGTAAGAGTGCATTTCCATTTTTAAATGAAAAATTCTCACATATTCTCTATATCCCAAGACATTGCCTTGCAAATGTATGTTATAGGGATTGAATCTCATTTTGTAGAGAGGACTTTACAGACAAGGCCCTGTAAATTCAAGGATGCTTCAGTCATGGAATTAGAGTAAGAGTATATTTATAAATGATTAATATTAAATTATCTATACCAGAAATACTGTCTTCATTGTAATGTTTCATATGATGAACATACATATTAGCTTTCTTTATACTGTCTTATCTACAGTGCGTGATATACCTTCATTGCCAGACTTCTTTCTTATTCAGTGACATTTTTCCTTCTTTCATTCAGTTTTATCTCTAGTCATAAAAGGTAATCTATATTTAATATGGCTGTATCCAGCCAGCAGATTAAAAATCTAAAAATATTTTTACTCTAGCATGTGCCTGCAGGCTTGTATTTCATTGCATTCACTGTCAGAGCAGAGAAGGATGTGGTCAGGAGGAAATCGGTGAGGCCGTTGATCAGACAGAATATTACCTGAATCGCTTTAAGAGCTGATGGGGAAAGGTTTTTTCCAGACCAAATTTGCTTTGATGAACAAGGCAGCCTACATTAAAATGTAGTTAATAAATAATATCCTGTCTCTAAACCCCCTCTCTAATAGCTGTACATATATCCTAAGGGAGAGTGGCTTGGAAAGATTCCATATCGGTGCTTAAAAAGTCCCATTAAGGATACTGTGAGCTCTAGAAATTAACTTATAGAAAAGAAATGAGTGAAGAATGTATAGACTATTTATCTCCCATTGAACTGTGTGTTGAGAAATTAATAATGATTACTAAATGCTTATACTCAGCACTGGTGAAGTCACACCTGGAGAACTGTGTCCAATTCTGGGCTGCCCACTGCAAGAGAGATTAAGCTACTGGAGGGAGTCCAGTGAAAGGAACTGGAGCATCTTCCCTATGAGGAAAGGCTGAGAGCTGGGACTGCTTAGCTTAGAAGAGGAGAAGCTCAGAAGGCATGTGCATAAATCTCTGAAGGGAGTGTAAAGACAGAACCAGGCTCTTTTCTGTGGTGCCTGGTGACAGGATGGAATGCAGTGGGTGCAAACTGTAATACAAAAGGCTTTGTATGAACATTAAAAAAAACCCAAAAAACAACCCACCCAAAACTGTTTCCTTAAATTGTTTGGGTGACTGAGAACTGCAATGAGTTGTCCAGAAGTGGAGTCTCCATCCATGGAGATACCCAAAATCTGTTATGGACGACCAAGCTCTAGGTGACCCTGCCTGAGTGTGAGAGTGGGACAAGATGACCTCCAGAAGTCCCTTCCAACCTCAAGCATTCACCAATTCTGTGAGCAAAAAGTTTCTCTCTTTGTTGCAGGTAACATTGCATGCTTTAAGCTGATAAACTGTCAGGTTCAGTATGTCAGGCATTCTGATTTCAGTATCTGGTAAGACTTCTGTATATTGTCTGTCCTAGTGGCAACATGTCTCGCTGAGCTTTATGATTCATGCATAGGGGAGAGAAGTTTGGGAAAGGAACTGTACAAAAGTGCCTGATGCAGGAATGCTGTAATCCTGATTAAGTTCTTTGCAAATATTTATAGTAAAGGTTTTGCTGTATAAATAAATAAACTGAAAGGACTGAATGACTGAAATCCTACATCTCCTGCAACAAATGTGTCCTCAGCATTTAGAAGATTCTGTCTGTCTTTTCTGGCATTCATGATTCCCAAGTTTTACTGTTCATACCATGTAGAAGATTTGTCAGTAGGATTCTAAAAATATTGACTGTAATTGAGGCAGCTGTGAACAAATAGAAAAATCACATTTGACCTTGTGAACATGAGTTTAGAGATGTAAAATATTTTGGTGCAGTTACATTTATGGCGTGGAAAAATGCCTGTTTACATTTTGAAATGTAAACTGATTGTATAGAAAGGTTTACTTGCAGCTTTAATCAGTTTTTGCCATCTTAATGGAAAAAAAAATCAAAATACTCTGCTTTTATCTTTCTACTTTAATGTCTTTAAGATTTCTTGTTATCATTTACTATGGACAGTAATCTTTTATGTTTATTTGCTACCAAATGTATTAATGATGAAAACTGCAGAAGAAAGACTTGAAATGATGAATAATATTTTTGATACATCTTGCTGAAAATACATGTCCACATAGATTGTTGGTTTTTAGAAATTCATTGCAGGTAAGATACAAAGGGTACTGCTCTGATGAACTGAATTGATTTAAATAATCTAAACTTGAAACAACCTGGTACCTGGGTAATTCTGAGTGTTATCTTGCTTGTCATCATCCCCAGTGCTCCTCACCCCTAAAGAACTTTTTTTTTTTTTAATCCTTAGATATATTTGCAAAAGGTTACATTTTTATTTATGCCATGAAAATCAATCACACTATTCATCTAAGTGCAATTTTCTGGATCAGTTTCCAGTTATTGGCAGATTAATGCAGTAACTCTACTGAAGCCATGGGTGATTGCTTCTGGTTGCTCTTGCATGCGTAGTGATAAAACACAAATATGGTGGTAACCAAAGCTCATCTATTGCTAACATTGATAGGACGGTGAGTGCAGAAAGATAACGGTTTGAAAGGTGTCAGAGATAGAAGGGCAGGAGCAGTGCTGTTGTAGCAAATCCTAAGTAAAAAGCTAGCATTTTTTTCCAGATGGTCGGATGAATTTGATACATGTAAGGCTATTTCTGTTTGTTGGGTTCCTTATCATGCCAAATGTAGTGAAACACAATGGAAACACAAAAGCTATAAAGAAAATTAACAGCTGCCTAGAAAAAACACCTGGAAGAAAGCAAGATGATTTTCTTATGTATACAAAATCTATCTGGATTTTACAATCTATATTGGAATCTTCCCTTAAATTAATAAGAGATGCAGACCCACACAAGTAGTTAAAAAATGAGCTATTGAGCTGATTTGCAGCAGGGATTTTTCTACGTGGTGTCTCTTTGAGTTCCTTCAGCCTTGTGTCGTATTATAGATACTTGTCTTGTAAAAACCACCCGTAACATTTCATACTTGAATTTTGCTCCCTTTTTGAGAAATGGCACTTTTCCTGCTGTTATTACATTGATAGCTGTAAATTATATGTGCATGCCTGGTTAACGGTGTAGCAGAATCCTAGGGAAACACAGGGTACTGAACTCAAAACTCGGAATGTGACAGGAATGCCACTTTAGATGGACTGTTGCTGTGCAAATTCTAGTTGTACTGCTGTGCTTTATATCACTCTGTTATCTGTTCTTACCTGGTTTTCCTATGTCTTTTTGCCACACAGTGCATTCCGATTAAGTTCAGCTTGAAAAATAGTATATTGTGATATGCTGTAGGATTATTAAAGAAGGGGAAGTATTTAACAGCTATGCATAACTTAGTATTATATGAATCAAGTTGACTGCTGAAATACGTCTAAATGACTCTTTTACTGAAATGGTCTATTTATTTTACTTATAGTTGATCAAAGCAGACAACTGTTTAAAAAAAAAATTTAAATCCTCACCAAGCACCCAAAACCAACCCCCAAAAAAAGAAAAAAAAACCAAAAAACCAAAACCCCATACAAACCCAGCCAACACAACTTCACCAGTCATGCTTTGTTTCTGTTCCAAGTCACAGCTCAGTGCCTGGCCTGGGCAAATGTGCCAGGGCCCAAAGAACAGGCATCACAGTCAGAGAGATATTTCCAATTATATGCAGCAAGCCACATTTGCAGGGAATGCTGTTGGTTTTCTTTCCAATGGGTTCTTTTAAAATGGGCGAGAATTAGAACTTTGTTTTTCCTCTCACATAGTTTTATATACGCTTGCTGGGAAGTGAGTTATTACCAAATATAGCTTATAGGGCTGGATCAGAATCTTTCCAGTCTGGCTGTCTGCCATAAAAAGGGTTCAGAAGATATAGGGCTATCCTGTTTGCCTGAGATTTACCAGGACGTTGTACTTGTATATGCACTGCAGAGCACGCACGTGCAGTAAGTCTGATGTTTACCCAAACGGCTGTGCTTACTGTGGTGCTGATAATTGTTAAAATCATAATTGTGATTACTGTATTTCTGAACAAATGTATAAGGTCATCATAGTAAATCGAATACATTTTGGAATGTAACATATACGTATAAAAAACACATGTGGAATTTATGGCCATATGGTGACCTGTTTGGTGCTGCTGTGTGTGCATAGCTGATGTGACCTAAATACAAAGCAAGTAGGATACGTACATACATATCTATGAATAACAGACTGAGGAATCCCAGAGGAATTGGGAAAACCTCAGGAGTCAGAGACGTGCATAAAACCTCGTGACTAAGAACCTGTGTGTTACAATTCTTAGGATCTGAGGAGAATTGGTTGATGAAAGAACTGTACCAGAGTTATGTGGCTTGGTGACATCTAATGTCATTATTGGTATTCGCGCATCATACCACCGTCAACATTTGGCCTGGTACAATTTGCTGTGTTCACAGATGGGACTTCTAAACAGATGTTCCCAAGTACAATTCTCATCATAATTCGGTTTTCATAGTACTTTGCATAAATGTCTATTTTTGATTATACACAGCTCTAATTTATTGCAGCATTTTTGTCAGTTCTAAATTGGGCAAATTGACAAGAAAAGCCATTGTTTTTCGTATACTGTTACTGGTTTCTAAGAGACTTTTTCAGAACTAAATTGAACAGACATATGTCAGAGGCAAATAAATCCTGTACACAATTTTTAGACTTTATTGTGTTGAGCAAGGGAGGCTTAGTACAGAAAATAGTGCTTTATAGTTAACCTGTAAACCTATTAATTTGAAGCACTTTAATTTTAAGAAAAACTGTTGGCTTCACTAATCTACATTAAGCATTGCAGTTATCCTTATAAAGAATAAGCTCATTAATATTTAAACTACATATTAGCTGCATCTCTTACAAGGAGGAGAAAATGTTCCCCATAACTTCCATTTATTGTAGCCAAGTTAACGTGAACTGAGAATAACTGATTGGGAATAAATCTTTTGTCATTCATGCCAAATCTTAGTGAAAGTCATAACGATACTTTTAATAGAAGTAGTAGTTATAATAGTCATTCCTTCTTAAATGTTCATTAAGAATAACCACTCCACTCATGTTGCTCAGCTCAGCAAATTATGTAGCACATCTGAAATAGAAGTAAATTAGTACAATGCCACTGTCTGTGTAATTCCCATTCACGTGTGATTTCCTGTTCTTCAGATAACCCTGAAGAGACAGTGTAGAGAATTAACAGAACTTTACTATGAAAATCAACACTCTCACACTGTAAGAGAGAACAGATTACAGATTTTGTTTTGCTGTTGTTTCATGTGATGCTTAGACCTTGTTTGGGCAAAGTTCATTATTCAAGTGTCCTCTGCTAGAAAAGTTTACATACAAGAGGTTCTGTCTGAACATAAAAAACCACTTTTTTTACTATTTGGGTGATTGAGTACCAGAACAGGTTGGCCAGGTAGCTCAAAAGATGGACATGATCTGCGCTACATCACCCTGCTTGAGCAGGAGGGTTTTGAATAAGATGATGTCCAACCCCAACCGCATTGTGATTCAGCAAAATAAATATCCAGAGGAACTAGAAGTGTGGTGCATTTCCTGAATTGCAATGAATCTCAAGTTTGATATAATACATGACAGAAATCTGTCACTGCTAGCCAGTATATGTGTTTGTGGGTTAGGAAAGATGGCATCCAAAACCACCAAAGATGCCTACTTGTTGTAATGTTCTGAGAGACCATTAACTGCTTCCTTTAGAGTACATTGGTTTTGAAACTGATGCCATCTCTCCTGAAATTTGAATAGTAGTCTTTTTATCTCATATTGTTTTCACTTACGATTTTGTTTTATGTTACTCTTCACTTGCGTCTTCTAAATGAGCTTAAATAATACCTGTGCTCTCACAGAAGTGCGGTGTTTACATTTACGTAATACCTGTTGATTTGTTTTATAGTATCAAGGCTAAAATACACAGTTATGTAGAGAGACCTGTGATAATTGTAAGCTTATGATATCTAGCTGTTCTTTCTAGAGAAAGCTTCTCTTATGGATAGGATGCCATCTGAACCTTTTCTCAGTACAATCCAAATTTTATTAGCTGCCACGTAGAAAGCAGTTTTTCTGCGGTGACCTGACTGGACAGTGTGAAGCAGCCCTCTGTGCTGTGCCTTGCCTTATTTATTTATTTTTCATATGAAAAAATAATATCATTCCTGCAGGAATTATATTTCAGCTGCAGAATGAAGGCCTGTGAACAGCTCTTCTTTATCCTGAATGTGCTCCCCTATGAATTGCTGATGGTTAGAAAAGCTCACAGTGACAGGAGACAGTAGCTTTGTGCTTAGATGACAATAGTCTGTGTCTGTGCTAACTGCAGCTGACACCATTAACTACCTATCCATAGACTAAAATAAAAACAATTATCACTGCATGCATTAGAATGATGAAATCCACTCTGTTTCTATAGTAACATGAGTGACAATTTATATTATGACCTTAAGAAAGTAGAATGTGACCATTTCTATTCTTTTTCTTTTACAGTTTTACAAGGAGCAGCACTTTGCAGAGAAAATGTTTTAAGATAATACACATAATCAACAAAAAGGTAAGATTTTTTTGTAACAGTAACAAAAAGATGCACAACATGAATTCAAGTTGGAATGTTTATTTTGACTTTTAAGTATTCTGTTATGTAGAAACAGCCAATTTAGTGCTGTTTGAAGTAGATTTTACTTTTATTATATATACTTTAAGTGGAAGCTTTACAAAAAATCAAAAGTAAGAGAGAAAATAAAGCGAGGTCTATAGCAAATAAAAAATTTTAAATTGTCTTGCAATCTGGTCTGGCTTAAAGTATCATATAAAAAAAGAGTCTTGAATTCTGAGCTTTTTTTGTTCTTTTAGGTATCAGTACTCTGTAAGAGATTACTTTGTGGAGATATTTACTATATCGCAGCAGTTTTAGACCTATCCAAGCTAGCATTAATCCAGTTTATTTATTATTGGCAGGAAAGCTGTGGCAAAATGTTAAACAATCCTACCTAGGATTTGAAAGATGTATCTTTACTGATACTTACAAAGTAGAATATTACACTGTAGATCAATCAAGAAAGTAGAGTTACTGAGTTCTTCAGGCTGATTTCGGCTTTCTGTTTGAATATCGCTTTGTCTCAAAACCGCCTCCCTTTACAAAATATATAGCATGTTTAACTCTGCAGCCATTTAGTAACAGGCATAATTCATGAAGTGTTTAATAATTTACAACCTTCCCTCTCCCTACATACTTATCTCACCCAAAGTCTCTTTCCTCATTATGGGCTAAACATGTAGAGTGCTTCCATGAGCAACTCTGGAGCTAGAATCAGCTCTGCTATGAGCACAGGATTATGGAATATGTCTTCAAGTTACCTAAAGCTTCAGGAGTGTGACAGTAATCCGCTGCCTGTTGGTCTTCCCTTGCATGCAGCAGAGATGAGCAGATAAAGGCAGAAGAACTTAATTCTAACTTTATGCTAAAATATCCTGTTCAGTCACATGGTGTTCTTTGTTTAGATGTTGTAATTCATTATTATCTTGAATATATAGGAATTTTTTTTAGTTAAGGTTAATGATTATAATTGATTGCAATTCCAGGGATGTCTATAATCATGTTTTTCAGAGAAGTTTTTAATCTCATTTTAAAAATTAATTTCACTGCAGTGGAATGTAAAATATGATATCATATTCTATCTTAACATCCCTTTCCAAGGCCAGGCTTAGATTGCCCATTTAACTGTGTGTGGATATTTTAAATGTTTTTATATTATGTGTGCCCAACTTAGAAATAGGTCTTCTGCCTACCTGCAGTTATGGTAATAAACACAGGTGTTCTTCTTTAAAAACTGCATATAATTCAAGTTAAGATGATAAGAAAGCATTTTGTTCTAAGTCTGAAATACTCAAGTAATGTTATCTCAATTTCTAAGAGGATTCAACTGAGCTTATTAGAAAAGTAACAGTACCCATGCTCTCTCTTTATTCAGTGGCCATTCCCAAGACTAGTCTGTGTATCAACGGCAGTCATGTTTATATAGACCATGCTGGCTATTTCTAGTGTCTAGAATTACACATTAAATATATAGACACGTGTATCAAAATAAATCTTGCTCTTTATGAGCCAGATCATATATCGCCTGTGAATTAGAAGATTATGTGACTATCACCAGAGCAAGAAAGGAAACTGTTTTGCTAGAACAAGAAGAATGCAGAAGACTGCTTCGGTTCATGTAAAAAGCGCAGTGCTTTAAATCCACTTAACACAGTTCCTCTTCTGAGGCACAAATGGAATAAAGAACTATTTTTGAGGCCCATAATGGCACTTCAGTTTTTAACTAGGTGAGATCAAATGTGGTTGGAAAATGGAGAAGTCTGGTTACTCTAAGTGTACATCCTTCATTCTGATTTTGAAAATTCTTACCGTATGCATATTTGGTACACCTGTGACAGTTCATTTCTAGATGGAAACATGGAAGATTACCAAAAAAATTTTTGTGAAATTGAGGAAAAAGAAGGAATTTCTTTATGCTGTTCTTGGAATTCCAATGATAGGATTATGTTTGCATAGTGACATAGTTATTTCACTTATTTTGGCTTGCTTCTTTATAGAAAATTTGAATAAATGTTCATTGATACCTGGGATTTTTTTTTTTTTGTAGT